>JASVEL010014057.1:90000-154260 GCA_032618575.1 Nicotiana noctiflora
TTAAGAAGAAGGATGGCTAAATGAGGATGTGTATTGACTATAGGCAGCTGAACAAAGTAACAGTGAAGAACAAATATCCTCTACCTCACATTGATGATTTATTTGATCAGCTCCAGGGAGCTAGGGTATTCTCGAAGATTGATCTTCGGTCAGGCTATCACCAGCTGAAGATTAGAGATTCTGATATTATGAAGACAGCCTTCAAGACGAGATATGGGCACTAAGAGTTTCTTGTGATGTCTTTTGGGCTGACCAATGCCCCAGCCGCGTTCATGCATTTGATGAATAGTGTGTTCTGGCCATATTTGGAATCCTTCGTGATCGTGTTCATAGATGATATCCTGGTGTACTCCCGTAGCCAGAAGGAGCATGCTCAGCATCTTAAAGTTGTATTACAGGGGTTGTGGGAGAAGAAGTTGTACGCCAAGTTTTCCAAGTGTGAGTTCTGGCTCGAGTCCATGGCATTCTTGGGGCACGTGGTGTCTAGTGATGGTATTCAGGTGAATCCGCAGAAGATAGAGGCAGTGCAGAGTTGGCCTAGACCGACTTCAGCTACTGAGATTCATAGTTTCCTGGGTTTGGCAGGGTATTATCGCTGATTTGTTTAGGGATTCTCTTCTCTAGTTCATTCTTGACCAGGTTGACATAGAAGGTTGCACAGTTCGTATGGTTTGATGAGTGTGAGGAGAGCTTTCAGAAGCTTAAGACAGTTTTGACCACAGCTCCAGTGTTAGTCTTGCCATCAACTTTGGGTTATTATACCGTGTATTGTGATGCCTCGAGAGTTGGCATTGGTTGTGTGTTGATGCAGGAGGGTAGAGTTATTGCTTATGCTTCTCGCCAGTTGAAGCCCCATAAGAAGAACTACCATGTGCATAATTTGGAGCTAGCTGCCATAGTTCACGCTCTGAAGATTTGTAGACATTACCTATTTGGTGTTTCTTGTGAGGTGTATACCGATCATCGCAGCCTTCAGCATCTGATCAACCAGAAGGACCTTAATTTGAGAAAGCAGAGGTGGCTGGAGTTGCTTAAGGATTATGACATCACAATATTGTATCACCCGGGGAAGGCCAATGTTGTGGCAGATTCTTTGAGCCGAAAGACGATCAGTATGGGCAGCTTAGCTTATATTCCAGTTGGGGAGAGGCCCTTTGCATATGATGTTCAGGCGCTGGCCAACTGGCTAGTGAGATTGGATTTTTATGAGTCGAGCCGAGTGTTGGCTTGTGTTGTTTCTCGGTCTTCTTTATATGATCACATCAGATAGTGTCAATATGATGATCCGCATTTGCTTGTCCTTAAGGATAGAGTTCTACACGATGATGCCAGAGATGTGACAATTGATAGTGATGGTGTTCTAAGGATGTATGGCCGTATCTGTGTGCCCAATGTAGATGGACTTCGAGAGTTGATATTAGAGTAGGCTCACAGCTCGCGGTACTCCATTCATCCGAGTGCCGCAAAGATGTACCAGGACTTGAGACAACATTACTGGTGGAGAAAGATAAAAAAGGATATTGTTAGTCATGTCGCCAAATGTCTTAACTGCTAGTAGGTCAAGTATGAGCATCAGAGATCGGGCGGTGTTCTTCAGCGTATGGTTATTCCTGAGTGGAAATGGGAGCGAATTACCATGTATTTTGTGACTGGGCTCCCTCGGACTTCGAGGAAGTTTGATTCAGTGTGAGTGATTGTTTATCGGCTGATCAAATCCACACACTTCATTCCAGTATGTACTACTTACTCATCGGAGCGGTTAGCAGTGATCTTTATTCGAGAGATTGTCAGATTGCATGGGGTCCCAGTGTCTATCATATCAGATAGGGGTACTCAGTTCACTTCTCAGTTCTGGAGGGCATTCCAGCGGGAGCTGGGTACACAGGTAGAGTTGAGCACTGCATTTCATTCTCAGACAGACGGGCAGTCTGAGCGCATTATTCAGATCTTGGAGGATATGTTGCATGCTTGTGTGATTGATTTTGGAAGTTCATGGGATGAGTATTTGCCACTTGTAGAATTTGCCTACAACAACAGTTATCAGTCGAGTATTCAGATGGCCCCGTGTGAGGCGTTGTATGGTAGACAGTGTAGATCTCCCGTGGGATGGTTTGAGCCAAGTGAGGCTAGATTGATAGGGGCTGAGTTAGTTTAGGATGCTTTGGATAGAGTGAAGTTGATCCAGGAGAGGCTTTGCACAGCACAGTCACGCCAGAAGAGTTATGCGGACCGTAAAGTTCGAGATTTGTCTTTCATGGTTGGCGATAGAGTATTGTTGAAGGTTTCACCCATGAAGGGTGTTATACGGTTTGGGAAGAAAGGGAAACTGAGTCCCAGGTTCATTGGCCCTTTTGAGATACTCAGGATGATTGGGGAGGTGGCATATGAGTTGGCCTTGCCACCCAGCTTGTCCAGTGTTCATCCAGTATTCCATGTGTCTATGCTCCGGAAGTATGTCGGGGATCCATCTCATGTGTTGGACTTCAGTACGATTCAGCTTGATGGTGATCTATCTTATGATGTGGAGCCGGTAGCTATTCTGGGTAGACAGGTTTGAAAGTTGAGGTCCAAGGACATTGCTTCAGTTAAGGTGCAGTGGAGAGACCGGCCCGTCGAGGAGGCCACTTGGGAGATCGAGCAGGAGATGCGGAGCAGATATACTCACTTATTTGAGACTCTAGGTATGTTTCTTGGCCCGCTCGAGGACGAGCGTTTGCTTAAGTTGGGAAGAATGTGATGACCTAGCCCGTCATCAGGTGAGTTACCATCCCGTTTTCCCCGTTATATGCTTGTTCATGTTTCAATATATGCGTTTGGTGAGTTTGAGTCAATTCGGATCGATTTTGGTTGGAAATGAGACAAATAGTCGTTTTGATGAAGGAATAGTTAGGAAAAAAGTCAACCGAATGTTGACTTGTGAGTAACAGGGCTCGGAATCGAATTCTGATGATTTTGTTAGCTTTAGGAGGTCATTTGGGGCTTAGGAGTGTGATCGGAAATGAATTTGGAGGTCTGGTATAGAAAAAGGCTTGAATTGGCTAAGTTGGAATTTTGGCAAAATCCGATCAACAGGTGAGATTTTGATCCGGGGGTCGGAATGGAATTCAGACAATCGCAGTAGCTTTGTTAGGTGATTTTGGATATGTCTCCAAATTTTGAGGTCATTCGGACATCGAATGGTCGAGTTTTTGATAGGATGTAGGTTTCGGAAGTTTTGGTTGAATCTTAGGCTTGAACCGGCCTTAATTTGATGATTTGTGTGTTTGAAGGTATGTTTTTATGATTGGAACAAGTTCGAGTGTGTTTATATTTTTGGTTGAGGTCTCGGGGGCCTCGCGATGTTTCCGGAGGGTCTACGGAAGAATTTTTGAAGTTTTTGGACTGCTAGTGTGCAACAGCGGGTATTTTCGCTTCTGCAGATGGGGAACCGCAGAAGCGGCTCATCAGAAGCGACCAAGAGGTCGCAGAAGCGGTCAGGGGCTGTCCGGGCAAATTCCGCAGAAGCGGAAGAATTATCGCTGGTGCGGGCTCGCAGAAGCGAGCCTAGGTTCGCAGAAGCGGATGTGGGCATCTGGGGGATTATCGCAGAAGTGGAGAGGACTCCGCAGAAGCGGTCTCGCGGGTGCGAGAAGTTGACCGCATAAGCGGTCCTCGTCATTTATTGAAAAGTCACAAAAGCGACCATTTGACAGCGGAAGCGGTATCGCTTAAGCGATGAAGGATCCGCATAAGCGGAAAATCTTCAGTGATTAAAGAACTAGAAGGGTTCGAATTTCAGAAGTTATATCTCATTTGGGGCTTTGTTTTAAGAGACGATTTAGGCGATTTTGAGGAGAAAATCAAGGAGATTCATCAGGTAAGCATTTATGGACTAAATTTATGTTATTACATTGTTAAATTATGGAGTTAACACCTGAAAATGGAGGATTGGGAGTGTATTAATGGAGGTTTTTGCTCTAAGCCTGGGTTATTGAAAATCATTGATTTGAGTGGACAAACGGAGTCCGATTTCGACAAAATTTATATGTATGGACTCGTGTCGAGATAAGGATTCTGAAAATGTAACTTTTGTAATTTTTTAAGAAGCGGGCCTGTGGGTCGGATTTTGGCAACTTCGTGGTTTTTGGTGTAATTCGAGTTATTTCGATTGGGTTATGTTCATTTAGCCTATTTTTATGTATTCTTATTGATTTCTGATCAGATTTGGCATCCGAGGAGGTTGATTTGCGAGGCAAGCGCAAGACGATCTAGGACTTTTGCCGATTCGAGGTGAGTGGTGGTAATAAATGGTGTATTAAGGGTTTGAAACCCCGTATTTGCACTATTCAGTGCTACGCTGAGATGGAACACGCGTCATGTGACGAGCGTGGTGGTGCTGTGACTGGGGATTTGGACTTAGTCCTTCCCGATTGATAGTTTACTGTGCATAATGACTGAGATTGGGCTTATATCTGTATATTTGGGCTAGTAGCTATGTTTGGGGCCTTGTGCCGATCTGTAGAATATTAGGGAAGCCTGTAGAGCTAAATGACCCTTATATCATGTTGAACACATACTTTCAGCCGTATTCATAGTTGTATAGCATGTCATGAACCGGTACTAGATGTGTACTCCAAGTGAGAATACCTGGGGTTGAATACCCTATTCTGGCTGAGTGGGCCCGAGAGGCCGAGTCTATATTGACTGAGAGGGGTCGAGGACCCATTATGAGGTATTGTTATATATTTACCGGATCGGGCTGCACGCCGCAGCAATATATACATATACATATATTGGATCGGACTGCACGACGTAGTAATATATATACATACATACGGATCGGACTGCGCGCCGCAGTAATATATATGTGGATCGGACTGCACGCCGCAGTATCATATCGCTTGGCCTGAAGGAGCCCCTCCGGAGTCTGCACACACCCCTAGTGAGCGCACCATATATATTGGATCGGGCTGCGCGCCGTAACAGTATACCTATATATTGGATCGGGCTGCACGCCGCAGCATTATATATCTTGGATATATATGGATCGGACTGCATGCCGCAATATCATAGCGCTTGGGCTGAAGGAGCCCCTCCGGAGTCTGCAGACACCCCCAGTGAGTGCACTATATATTAATGGATCGGGCTGCACGCTGCAGCAGGACTTGATCAGTGTTGGATCAGTGTGAGATAGTAGTGAACTGAAATCGGACTTATCATTGTAGAGATGACTTACCCTCACGGTTATTCTTAGAACTGTTTAGTGATAATACAGGTGATCTTACTTTCAGTTATTACTTATTATTGTTACTCACTGAGTTGAAAGATACTCACCCCACTCCCTGCACTTTATGTGCAGATACATGTGTTCAGGAGGGCAGTTGAGCTATCGCAGCTGCTATTTTTTTGTTATCCGAGGAGACATCGAGGTAGCTGTCGGCATCCGCAGGACCCGATCTCTTTCCTTTCTTCATTTTATGTTTTGTTACTCTATTTAGACTTGGATTGTATAGGGTATTTTCCTTTTGTTAGAGGCTCAGAATTGTGACACCAGATTCGTTAGGCTATATGTAATTTATTTTGTTTCCGCACTTGTTGTTTCTGTTATGAAAACAAACTATTAACTTTAATTGATTAGTATTAATTAATAATTGGCTGGTTATATGGAAAACATGTTCGGGCTTGCCTAGCAATGTGTTGGGCGCCATCATGACCGGGGTTTGGGTCGTGATATTTTCCAATTAAAGGACAATCGAAACGGGATTTATTTATTCATTTCAGAGTCGCCACTTGGGAGATTCATGGTGTCCCAGGTCACCGGTTTGAATCCTGAATCGAGAAAAGGGATTGACTCTATTTAACAGTCGCGAACAGAAATCCGGGTAAGGAATTCTGTTTACCCGGGAGAAGGTGTTAGGCATTCCCGAGTTCCGTGGTTCCACGGTCGCTCAACTGCTATATTTGGCTAAAAATATGATTTTAATACTTGTTAACCTACAGGGCAATTTGAAAGTTATTTACCACTTTTTGTCAATTATTATTTATTTAACAAAGTGAACGTCGTTTAAGAACACGCTTTTGGATCACGTCACATGAAATGCACCCAGATCCTCGACACATTCTTATTCAACGTTTTTGGATTTGGATTTGGGTCGCATTAAATGCGCACCCGTATTTAGGAAGGTAAAATTATTAAAAGTGTGCCTAAAGCGACTAACGTATTATTTCTTTTGGGAAGGCCGTGAAATTCACTAAACGGCCTATTCCGAATACTATCTAATTATTACATCCTTTTATCGAGGGCCCCGCAATGTATAATTTAATGTGGCGAGACACACCTCCTTTATTTTAAGGATATCCTAAAATGACTACATTTCTATTTTTTTTTAAAAAGTTTTTCTCTATAATAAACAAAGAAAAAACCTAATTAATTATGAGCTAAAAATATGCAATACACTCATCTAGTTTGTGACAAATATTAATGAAGCAGAATTTAATTTATATTTAAAAACTTTTGAATTTTCGAATTTTTTTTTAAATACGAAATTTCTTAACTAGTATTAAAAGAAACTAATTAGAACAGGATTAAAGCTTGCATTGCAATATATTACAAAAAAACTAATAAAATTATTTATTCAAAATTATTTGAAACTAAGTTCATCTTAAAACAATCCTTAATTGACTGCAATTTTTAGTTATTTTAATTTATTTTCTAAACAATAAAGAGAAAATCCTAATTGATTACATGCTCAAAGTGTGACATATTATTTTCTATATTGAGACAAATGTTTAATGGAAGTGAACATCCCTAAAATTAAAATTAAAAGTAAAATACAACTTCGACAAATAATATATATACGAATTAAACCAATTATCTAACAACTAGTTTAAACTCATATTATTATGTGACTTGAACCATTGGAATTAGCTATTCACAACTATTTAAAAAAAACTATAATTAGCCTTAATTACTTATACTTATTTGAAAATTTGTTAAACTAAAAATAAAAAGCTATCTTGTATTATTTAAATTTAAATCGTGCCTTAATGCCTAATTCACGAAAAATAATTCAAATTCATATTTTTTACTAAATTTAGCTACATATTTGCAATTTAGCCTATTAAGGATAATATTAAAATCTTTATAGCTAATGAACTAACCAATTTTAACTTATCCGATTAATTAAATGATAACTTATTCTTATTTTAATTACTAAATAGCTTGGACATTAATAAGCCTGTTTATACCTATAATATCTAATAACCATATTGATGTAGATTATTACTTAATATATTACTACAAGAGCCTAATTATTCAAAAAGATAGAAATTTACAGAATAGTAATACGTAAAATAACTTAAACACAGTTAGTAAAATAAAACAAGGAAAAAGCTAATTAAAATTTCAAAATTTCCATTCTTCATATGTATTCATTTTTTAAAGATAAATACAATCAGTCATGTACCTGATATTGGAAAAATAGAAGAATATAGGATTAATCAACACAACAATAGAAACAACGCAACAATAGCAGTGGAAGCAAAAACAACCCAGTATCGGAATTTTTAAAGAAACCCAGTAACTAAGATCTGAACTTGATAATATACTTTTGCTAATTGAAATCTAAAACTCTTTTTTAGTAAACAAAAAATTCATTTTTTTTTCTTCTTAAGTCTTCACAATTCTTTTTAATCTTTTTCTCTTCTGATTCTTACTTCTGATATTTTTTACTCTCTAATCTCTCTCAATATTTTTTCTTCTCCTCCCTAAATTCTGATTCTCTTCTCTATATATAAGTAAGACTTCTTGCTCTCTTTAATTAAAAAAAACATACCACTATAAATTAAAAAAAAAAGTAAAAGTAAGACTCCACTTTCTTGAACCCCACACTCCACTATTTTATTTTAGTTAAACTTTAAATCACACTACATTATATTTTATTCCCCACTATGCCTATTTTATTAATACTTTAACTACCACTATATTATATTTTGTCTTCCACTCTAATTTTAATAATATTTAAATAACTAATTGACAAAATAATTTAATTCAAATAATTCTCTACATTTTAATGAACAAAATACCCCCAAAATTACTAAAATTTACTATTCTACCCTTATAAGCTATAACCAATTCATCTAAATCAAACAACCAAAATATAACAATTTTAACCAATTTTGACCAATTTAAATAACATATTTAAACTAAATGAAGAACAACAAGATCAATCTGGAATTATTTTGAACATTCATAACAACTATTCTTCCAGATTCAACAACAACAAAAATCATAACAAACAGATGGATTTTAATTACTAAATTCATTTTTAACTTAACAAGATCATCAAAACATTCAAATTTCTAATTTATCTAACTTTTAACACAACAATAAATAGATTCAAATCACTAAAACTTACTAATTAATTGAACTTTAAATTAAATCTAGCAAAATCATAATCAAGATAGAAGATTCAAGTGATTAACTACAACATTTCTATGTTAAAACTTAAACAAAACAAATGACTAAAGCACAAAAATGAAAAAATAACCAAGAACATGATAAACAACAAGTAAGAAAATAATCAAACATATACTATTTTTCAGATATACATATATACACATCTATTTGATCCTGGTTCTACTTTTTCATATGTGTCCTCTTATTTTGCTTCACATCTGGGTATGCCTCGGGATTCTTTGAGTGCCCCCATTTATGTTTCTACTCTGGTGGGAGATTCTTTGGTTGTGGACCGTGTGTATCGATCATGCTATTTATGGTTTTGAGACCAGAGCTGATTTTTTATTTCTCGTATGGTTGATTTCGATATTATTCTGGGCGTGGAATAGTTGTTGCCCCACTATGCTATTATTGATTGTCACGCCAAGACCGTGACGCTGGCTATGCCAGGCATTCCACGTATTGAGTGGAGTGGTACTCTAGATCACACCCTCAGCCGTGTTATTTCCTTTCTTAAAGATCAGCGTATGGTTGAGAAGGGGTGTGCAACATATCTAGCTTATGTGAGGGATGTCGGTGTTGACACTCTTTCTATTGATTTCGTCCCAGTGGTACGTGATTTCTCTGATGTATTTCCAGCTGATCTCCCGGGCATGCTGCCCGACAGAGATATCAATTTTGGTATTCACTTATTGCTGGGCACTCAGCCCATAGCTATTCCTCCGTACCGCATGGCTCCTCCTGAATTGAAGGAGTTGAAGGATCAGTTACAGGAGTTGTTGGGTAAGGGTTTCATTCAACCCAATATTTCACCTTGGGGTGCTCCTGTGTTGTTTGTGAAGAAGAAGGACGGTTCTAGGCGTATGTGTATTGACTATCGCCAGTTGAACAAAGTTACAGTGAAGAACCGGTATCCTTTGCCACATATTGATGACTTATTTGACCAGCTACAAGGCGCACAGGTGTTCTCCGAGATTGATTTGCGCTCTAGTTATCATCAGCTGAAGATTCGGGAGACAGATATCCTGAAGACTGCCTTCAGGACTTGGTATGGTCACTACGAGTTTCTCGTTATGACTTTCGGGCTGACTAATGCCCCAGAAGCTTTTATGCATTTGATGCACAGTGTATTCAGGTCGTATCTTGACTCGTTCGTGATTGTTTTCATTGATGATATTTTGGTATATTCCCGGAGTCGGGAAGAGCACGAGTAGCACCTGAGGATAGTGCTTCAGACTCTGAGGGAGAAGCAATTATATGCAAAGTTCTCTAAATATGAATTTTGGCTGAGTTCGGTGGCATTTCTAGGACACGTGGTATCGAGCGAGGGTATTTGAGTGGATCCGAGGAAGGTGGAGGCCGTGCAGGGTTGGCCCAGGCCCTCCTCAGCTACTGAGATTCGTAGCTTCCTTGGTCTGGCGGGTTATTACCGTCGTTTTGTAGAGGAGTTCTCTTCGATCGCAGCAGCTATGACCAGATTGACCCAAAAGGGTGCGCTTTTTCAGTGGACAGATGAGTGTGAGGCGAGCTTTCAAAAGCTCAATAGAGCTTTGACTTCGGCCCCTATCTTGATGTTGCCTACCTGTTCGGGGTCCTATATGGTATATTGTGATACCTCACGGGTTGGACTCGGTGCAGTATTGATGCAGGACGGTAGGGTGATTTCCTACGCGTCCCGACAGCTGAAGGTACATGAAAAGAAGTACCATGTCCACGATCTTGAGATAGCTTCCATTGTTCACGCACTGAAGATTTGGCATCATTATTTGTATGGGGTTCCTTGTGAGATTTACACTGATCATCGGAGCTTGCAGCACTTGCTTAAGCAGAAGGACCTGAACATGCGTCAGAGGAGATGGTTGGAGCTATTGAAGGACTATGATTGTCACAACCCCAAAACCCGGTCGTGATGGCATGCAGCACATTGGTAGGCCAGCTCGACCAATCAATTATAACACAAAGCTGCCAGTTCACACTTTTTCCTTTTTTAGCATAAACAATAGTAGTATAATGAAATAACATCCAACACATCGGGATTAGACATCCCAAAACTAGTTTAAACCTCCCACCGAATTAGGAGTCATAAGTCATGAGCCTCTACATAATACATAGCGGTGATAGTGTATACAACTGTGACTGTAAGTGGAGAATAGTCTAAGGAACGTAAAATAGATTGGAGAGTTAGGTCCTACAGACGCTGGCAGCTACCTCGACTGTCCAAGTAAAGCTCTCCGAGCGGATGAAGTCTCAGCTCTGCTGCGATATACCTGGATCTGCACACAAGGTGCAGGGAGTAGTGTAAGTACTTCCAACTCAGTGGTAATAAGCAAGGGTAAGATTGCGAAGGTAAGAAAAACCAATACAACACTTAGTAAGGCTATACAACAATATCCTGTATCAGTTATCAACATGAGCAATATTAGAAACCAGCAATATAAGCTATCAGAATAACATGTATAACTAAATGCAATGCAATGCATTAATATGACCGCTAAGGAGCGTAGATGTGACGACCCAAAGGGTCATCACTTGTTTATTTAATCATTCCGAGCTTTTGAGGTCTTGAAAACCTCATTTATAGTTGCCTCGATTTGCGTGCACAGTCCGGGCACAAAGCTGCTATAATGCAATGCAAGCCTCACAGGCACAGAAATAGTATTTGAAATCTCTTTTTATCATTTTCAGTAGAAAACAGTGTTTCAGAAATTCTAGAGTTTGGAAAACTATTTTAGATAGCAATAGCTCAGGACTGATATCAAAATAGCATGTCAATATCATGGAAACAATAGCAACGATCCTTGCGGGATATAAATAACTAGCTCATAGCCCAAAGACATCCACAACCATCCAAGTAGGAGGTTCACCGGCTCAATAATAGCCAACAACATAGTATAGTATTATCAGGTTGGACTAATCCATAGTATCCAATCACATTCGACCCCGTACTCACAGGAGAGTACGTGTCTCGCCTCAATACAGCGTCGCATAGTGATATACCGGGGTTTCGAACCCGCTGGTCATCACCCATACCCATTAGTCACCTCGACTCAGCTCGAAGACTAGTCTGTAATGCCCTTGCCACGAGAATCGGCCTCCACGAGTGTAGAATCTGATCAAAATCAATAGAAATGCATCAAATTAGGCTAAAGGGACATAACCCAATCGAAACAACTCGAATTACACCAAAAACCACAAAGTTGCCAAAATCCGACTTTTGGTACACTTCTCGAAAAATTACAAAAGTCACATTTTCAGAATCCTTATCTCGACACGAGTCCATACATATAAAGTTTATCAAAATCGGACTCCGTTTGCCCATTTAAATCAGTGATTTACCATAACCCATGCTTAGAGCAAAAATCCCCCATTAATCCTTCCATTTTCAGTGATATAGATGAATATTCTAGGATAAAATCATGTATTTAGACCAAAAAACTTACCTCCAATATTTTCCCGATCAAATACCCTTCAATTCCCGCTACTTGGCTCTCAAAGAACTCAAAAATGGAGGAAATATACTAATAGTTCGCGACTGAAATGTTCTGGTATAAGCCCTTCTGTCAGGTATTTTAACTCTATGCGATCGCAGCGATGAACAAATGGTGGCAGTCCTCATTTCCTTCTACGCGATCACATGGAACCCGATTGCGATCGCGATGCCCAGCTGAATAACACTACGTGATCGTGACCCTGGCTACTACGATCGCGATGCACCCAATTCCTGCCTTACGCGTTCGCACTCCATACTTCTCGAACGCGAATAGTAAAAATCCTCAGCTCTCCAGTACTCTACACCATCACGTGACTACTGTGAGCACGTGATTTTTGCCCCACATGAGAATTACTCCCAAAAATCTAAAAATAAAATAGTTTTATGTTGTTTGAAATTTTCATGGATTATGTATTATTTTTATTTTGCTGTTTGTCTGTGCAAATTTGCTTGTCTAAATAAATGAAAATACAAAAATATGTTGCATTTGCATTTTTAGGATTTATCATGAGTAATTAAGTTTGTTTTACAAAAATGAAAAATCACAAAAAAAATAATAACAATGTACTTTGCATTTTTCAACATTTGAGGTCTAGGGTTGCAATTTTGTTTTAATTGGTATTTAATTGTGTGTGATAATAGTTATTAGAAGCTGATTAGTATTTTTTGGCAAGTTAATTTTGGTCTTACAATTTAAATTAGGATCTTTAGGCTTTTAATTTTGAAGTTTAGAAAAGAAAACAAAATGAAAGAATAAAGAGAAAACTGGATTGGGCCAGACTGAAATACCCCAAAACCAGGCCCAAAAGCACCAAAATAGCCCAAATCAAACACCCCTCACCCGTCCAACTGGACTCTGCAACGACCAATGAAACGACACCGTTTCAGGAGCGTTGATCCTGGCCGTTCCCTTCGATCAATCCAACGGTCCAGATCACCCTGTCTCTACTCGGTCCAGCCCCGACCTATTTGCCCAGATCGACCCAACCCCATAACTTAACCAAACAGCGCCATTTCACGTTAGTAAAGCAATCCACACCGTTGATTTAATCAGATCCAACGGCTTGGATTAAATCCCACGCCCAGTATATATTGCTTCCCACGACCTAGCCCCCCCATTCCAAATCCACAAACCATTAACCTCGAATTAGTCTGTAGCTTCTCGAATCTTCGATTGAAGATTCGAGTAAAACTTAAAGCTTCCCCAACCGGCCCAAAATTCATACCCTAGCACCCCCTAGCCTCCCTAGTGACTAATCCATAATTGGTTTGGTTCAAATCAAGCTAAAACCCTTCAAGCCCCAAATCCGACCCCAATAACGACCACATAAACCCTAGAAATCCAAAACGGGATCTCCTTTCGAAATTGATCAGAGATTGAGGTCTAATGGACCTTAATCTAGGTGTTCTCAACCAAAAACACCCCAATTAAGGCCCATTTGGCTTCAACGATTCAAGTATGAGTTCGAACCTGGGTCATTCCTAGTTCCAAACCTTTGAGGTACTTTTTCCTTTCATTTTGTTATGTTTTGTTAATATCTTGTTACGTGTTTAATTAAGCTTATTGGATTTTTCGATTTGTCTTACATTTATTCTGCCCATCTTCAAATGACCTCTTTATTTGGTCAATTTTCTATGTTTGTTGTTAATTATATATGTTATAGACTATATATTCGATTCGATTAACATCATCGAGTAGTTAGTTCGCTTTGGTCCCCCTGTTTTGCCCAAAGCCAATCAATTCATTTGGTGGTCTGTTTGTTTTGTGTTTGTTGTCTATTATGGCTCAATTAGTCGATTGACTAAATGTCATCAATTAATTTCTTGTATTTGAATACCAGAATCACATGATGATAGTTTCATCTTTCCAGTATGTTTGTCATCTTGTTCTTTCGGTTTGATTTGTGTGATCTAGATGGGTTTATGAATGTGTTCATCTCCTCTTTTGGATCACCTGCCTTGCTTCAGTTCTTTATGAATCACTGCCAAATTAGGGTGGGAATTGGATATAGCTGTTTAATTTTAATTTACAAATCAGAAAATAGCAGCTAAGGTTCAAGAGTGCATTGCACATGAAAATAGGCTGGTGGAACCTGCTGGATAGCAGGGTGTTCCATTTGCTTTTGCCTTTAGGATTTGTTTAATTAGTAGAACTCACACTTAGACAAACTTAAGTGGAAAAATCAGGGAATAACATGGGCTCAATATTAAAATAAAGGCATACATGTGCTAAAGAAGAAAATAGGCTGGAAAGGTGAACTACTTGAGATTTTAAAAAGAGGTCTGTTTGTCTATAAGAGGACAGATTTTAAGAGTTCTAGAGGGGGATATAAAAAACACTCTGAAAATCATAGAGAAAAAACTCTAAAAAAGAAGAGAATGCTCTGAGATTTGATGAACACACTGACATACAGAGAAATTGAGAGATAAAACTTTCAGAAAGATAAAAACTTCATAGAATTACTGTTCTATTAATTTCTGATTTCATTTTGAAGTTTTCAATTCCGAAATGATTTCCCAGTCCCCTTTGAAGACAAGACTGGTTTGAGGTTGAGCCATTCAAGCTTAGTTTGATGTTTGCGGGTTTGTTATGTATTTAAAACTGATTCTTGTACTACTGTATAACATTTCCTGGACTTAAAAGTGGTTTTCATTGGTGCTGACTGCTGTTCTGCTGTCGATGTTCTGCTGATTTCTTCCTCTTTTCTTTGCTCTTTCAAATATCCAAGTATCTATTTTGAACCTCAATGTTGAGAAGTGAACTTGACAAAGTGAAATGAAAAGCTGAATTTGAAGTACAACATGATTTTACTTTATTTAAATATTATCTGTTTGATATTCGTTTGAATTATGTTTATTGTCTCGACTGATTGAGGTGCTATTAGTGTGTTTGACATAGGGCTACTAGGAAACATGGGTAACATGTTGTCCATTTGAACTAATAGTTAGACTTTGGTATTGTATAACTGGACTTTATCATAATTCTGAACTATTATGAAAGTTTGGTTATATTTTGTATTCCCTTTATTCTGGATTTTAATGTATTTCCTCTGTCTGCACACGACTTTAGTTTTCAGACCTCTTTGACCTGATTTTTTTATTATTATTGAAGTTATTATCAGTTTGTTTCAAATGCTAAAGTTGAACGTTGTTTGAATATAAAAAGGCTATAGAGTGAGTTAAATTTGGTGGAATATGTAACAACTAAGAGATTTAATTGTTAAGTCACATGTTATCTCCATTTTTATTCTGGTACTCACATATTTAAAAAATGAGTTCAGGTTGGTTTTTAATCCAAATAATAAGTATGTTGTCTTTTGTGGATTGAACAGTATTAGCATTGAAAAGTTTTGGTTTGAGTTTCCATGAGGAATTTTCAAGTCCAATTGTATTCGATTCCAAACATAGGTATTTGATAAATTTGAAGTCAAATAATTGTACCTGATAAGATTAAAAATATCCCGGTGTACTAGTTACTGATTAATAGTGAGACCTGTTGACTTGTAATTAAGTGTGAAAGGGTTTTGTTTTGGTAAAGACTTGATGATAAGTCTACCATGGTCATGCCTCGTTTGAGCTCATTAATGTAGGGGCTTAAGAGGATCCGTAAAGAAAAGTGTTCAGCGTTGGGCTTGTCCTTCGAGCCCAATGGATCATTCGTTGGTTATTGGTTCGTTTCAGTAAAGTCAGGTGTTTCTTTAATTTATTTCGGCGATTTAGTCTCCTTAGACAATTGTTATACGTGATGAATTTTTGTTAATTAATATTGTTGGACTATGAGCCCAAGGCCATTAGAATTCCAAAGCTTTTCTTTAATTAATAAATTTGGCCTTTGATTACTTGAATCGGGCCATTCAAAATGAAGAACAATAGATGGCCATTGTAAGTTAGTTTAGAAGCTCTTTAATTAGAATAAATTAAGGTGCGTCGTGCCAAATAAAATAACCATTGTGTAGCCCTCGTTTAATCAATCACATTTGATCCTTAGAATCCGAGGCGTGCCATTTAGTAAATTTCATGGCCTTTGCAAATTGCAAAGTATGAAACTACCCTAGGCACGATAGTTTAATAATTTTACCTTCCTAACTACGGGTGCACATTTATGTGACCCAAATCCAAATCTCAACAAAGTGAAATGTGTCGATAATCACGGGTACATTGATTGTGATGTGATTTGGGATGCATTTTTATGATGTTGCAATTCTTTTATTAAAATAATGAATAACAACATTAAAAGCGGCTAAAAGTTAAAATTTGCACATAAGTTAAAGCATGTTACAAAAAAATCAGATAAAATAAGCCAAATATGATAATTGAGTGACCGTGCTAGAACCACGGAACTCGGGAATGCCTAACACCTTCTCCCAGGTTAACGGAATACCTTATCTGGATTTCTGGTTCGCGGACCGTTAAATAGAGTCAAACCTTTCCTTGATTCGGGATTCAACCGGTGACTCGGGACACCATAAACCTCCCAAGAGCCGACTCTGAATCTTAATAATAAATCCCGTTTTGATTGTCCTTTAATTGGAAAAACTCCCTCTACCACGCCCTTTGCGGGGTGCGGTAGCGCCGAAAGGAGGTGTGACAGCTCTGGCGACTCTGCTGGGGACATAACCCAGAACTACTGGTTCAGGGTTAGAAATTCGAGCTTAGAATAATTGTTGTATTTGGCTTTGTTTATTTTATGATATTTTTATACGATATATGCTTAAAATGCAAAATGATGATTTTAACCGCTTTGATATTATTTGAACTGTATATATAAACTGTGCCGAAACCCTTCTCTTCTCACCTCCGGGGATGTGCTTACTGGTTGAGCTCCCTATTCTGTTAGTGTCTTACCTTAAAATAAGAAAGAGGCTTGGAAAGTTTCTAAGCCGGCTGGCCTTTTGGTTCCCGGAAAGGAGATCCTTCCTCGAATCGAGTTGTCTGCTCAGGTACACGGTCTAGAAACAATACCCAGATTTTTTAACATAGTATAACAAAACTTCATACCGGATCCCTAGTAGGAACACTTATTTGCATCATGTTGCATTTGACTTAGGGGACTCAACACAGGGGTTGGATCGGTGTAGGACATGCAACCTGAAATGAAAAGACCATCATGCTGCATCCTGTTTGTTTTATGCATTTATTTGCTTCAGACTTGAATGCTGACCAGGTTTTTAATATTGAGGAGAATGGAAAAAAAGAAGGGGAAAATTGGTTAGTTTCAAAATAGTTTGTTTTTTTTAATTAAAAAGAAAAGAAAAAAAATGTTTTTTTAAATTAAAAAGAAATGTGTGTGATTATTTCTTAAAATAAAAAAAAGGTTTAGTTTTTTTCAATAAAATAAAAAATAGTCTGTTTCATTTACAAATGTAGCTTATTTTATTTAACCGAACTACGCTGGTTTGATTCTCACCGGATGATACGTAGGCAACCCTCATCGGGTCCAACCTCCTTTTTTGCAAAAATAGCTAAATATGTCAAAATTAATTTTTCGTCGTAAATAAGTCGGTGATGCCATTTTCATAACAACTGAATGTTCCCGAAAAGGCGGAAGGTTGATTTTGCATAAACGGCGACCTTGGGTCATTTTGTAGATTTTTGATCAATTGACCCACACACCCTTAAAATCTTCGTCTCCGAGGCGCTGAAAGGTCGTGTTTGCAATACCGGGTCTTTTGTTTTAATTTGAAAAATGTTAAAATTTTAATTTTTATTTGTCAAAAATAAGTCGGGTGATGCCGCTTTTGTCATATATAGCCGAATGTTCCCGAGAGGGATGCCGAAAGGCTAACTTTGCATTAAACGGCCACTTTTGGTCATTTTTAGGATTTTGGTGAGTTAGCTAACTCAGCCTTAAAATCTTCGTCCCCGAGGTGCTGAAAGGTCGTGTTTGCAAAACCAGGTATTTTTATTTTTATTATAAAAAAAACAAGAAAAAAAGGAGCATCAGTTTATTTGCGAATGATGTTTGGATATTTGGTCCAAATAAGCCGAGCCAGCCTTTGCGGTGATTTACCCCGTTCTTGCCAAAATAGCCTTAGAGTATCTTACAGTTGTCGAAAGGCTATTTTCGTAAAAGAATGGATAAGTTTGTGAAGTGTCATAGAATAATCCTCCCCGGCCTCAAAATTCATGTGGAATAAAGAAGGGTCCACGTTTGCAAAAATAGCCATTTGGTTAAAATTATCATATAGGGGAAGGAATTTGTCCCTTTGTTTTGAGTTTGTAATTCTTTTACGTGTGGGTGTTTGATTTTCGAGTCTGTAGATCGTTTTCCATCAAAGTCCGTTAGTTTAATTAGTTTTTGAACCTTTCTTTTAAAATCAAAGTTTGTTTTATTAAGAAAAACTGAAAACAAATTTGTTTTATTGATTTTGACCTTTCATTGGCACGAACTGCGCAAGGTCTGATTCATGCGGGGTCATGATACGTAGGCAATCTCCATAAGATTCGACCACAAAAATAAAATTTTAAAAAAAGAAAATCAAATTTTTTTTTAATAAGGGGGATCGAATGAGTCCATTTCTAACATATTTTGTTATGAATTGTTGATAAAATTAAGGTGGTTGGTTGTGTTTCTCTTCCCTACAACCCAAAATCAAAGGATAATGGCAGAAAACTTCAAAACTGAGTGGGTTGATACCGATGCTCGACCACAGCTGGTTGAACGGAACAATAGGTTGGTACAAGAAGTCAAAATACTGAGACAACATATGGCTGACATGTATCGGGCGTGGATAGATGGGGAAGCACTACCCCTACCACCCCCTAGCTTCCTAGACTCTATCCTCACCCGTACACTGAACCCAATGCCAAATGATCCACCGCACTCTCCATATGTACCCGCCTATCACAGCTTTTCCAGCCGCTCGAGTAGCTCCATCACTCGTCGTCAAGTTATTTTTTCCCAATGCTACTCTCTTCCCCAACACCACTAATCTCCCTGGGACCCCCAAAATCATACTTCACTTTCCAAGAACCCAGCATTACAAAAAGACTATCCACCCCCACGAGCATACCGGAAACCACATGGGTCAGGTTTTAGGCCAAATCAGGCCTTTAGAAATGAGAGGCTACTGAAAAGAGAAAAGGCTCTCACCCCTTTGGGAGAATCGTATGCCAGTTTGTTCCAGAAGTTGAAACAACTGGGCATGTTGAAACCGATTCAGATAAAAATGCCAAATCATCGGTCAAAGAGGTGTGATTTTGCTCAAATGTGCGCATATTGCTCAGATGCCCTGGGGCATGACACAGAAAAATGTTGGAAGCTGCAAAAAGCAATTCAGGAGCTTATCAATGCAGGCGACATTGTCGTACAAAATCCGGATACAGTCGACACCCGTATGGTTGATGCAGAAGGCAGTGGCTAAAGATGTTGTGCTTGATAGTTGGAAAGATGCTGCATCTCTTGGTCAATCAGAGTGGAGTTTTTGGTGGCTTATTTTGTTGTTATTTCTGTTGTCCGTGTTATTTTCAGGGTTGTAATCCGGATTTTGTCTTTTGGTAAAACCCTCTCATCCTTCTATTTTTGTCATATTAGTTTGCTTAGTTTTGTCGAGTTTCTTTTCAGGGTTGTACTTTGGTTTGTTTTGCTTGTTTTGTTATTGAACCATTTCACTGTTAGCTTAATGAAACTTTCGATCTTTTGTTACCCCCAGTCATCTTCTTTGTTTAGTTCTTTTTATCTTTAGATTTGTCTTTTGTTCAAACATCGATTCTAGTGACATGACATGCACGCATAGTTCGGGCCTAATAAAGATGATCGAGACATTTAAAGGAAACAAGAGCGGTTTGAGATTATTTGGAACCCAAGTCATGTGTAACTGGGGCATGTAAAACGTAAAGGCAAGTTGGCCATGTTGCCATAGAGGTCGCGAGTGTCGTCCAACAATGCTTTAAAATGACAAACGAACAGGCGAATGGGCAGATATGGTTATCATTCCTGGCACAATCAAAAGATATAGTGAACGTCTAATTGTATTGTTTGCACTTGGCATGTTTTGAAGATTGAAATGACGAAGGCATTTTGTTCTGCTACCCAAACACTTTATCCTTCGTTAAACCTTTGAGCCTTATGTATTTTCTTTCATACCCCTCATTCGGACTCAGTAGCAAAGGAACACATAGAAAAAGAAAGAAAAGCAAAAAGAGAAAAGAAAAAGAAAGAATAGAAAAAAAAAAGAAACAACAACAAAAACAACAAAAAGAAAAGAAAGAGATAAAAAGAAAAGAAAAATGAATGAAAAGGATAAATAGAACAACGAAGAATTGGGAACTACGTTTGACCTGATTCCTCAAAGAGGATACGTAGGCGCTTCACAACTCGGTCATGGTGTAAATAAAAAAAAATCAAAAATCCCCAAGTAAGAAACTGGGGCAAAGAAAAATTGTGTTTATTAAATAAATTTAGGTTTGAAGGTTGTAAATTTTGAACCCAAAATTGATTTGTTTTGAGACGTTAATACCTTTTCTTTCTAGCCCTATCCAAATCCCACATTACGGTCCAAAGAAAGACCTTTTGACCAATATTCAAAAGAAGCCAAGTCAGGCAAATAAGAGAGTTTTATTAGAACATAACATTCTGATTCACAATAGAAAAAACTCTAATCTCCAGCAGAAGAAATATGAGAGAGTCTTAGCGGTAACACCCCCAATCCACAGCTGAAGAGTAATACAAATGAGAGAGACTTAGCGGTGAAAACCTTCACAGGCACCATAAGGCGATGAAAGCTGAGAGAAAAACTGAAATGACAGAGGCTTGACAGTGAAAACCCTTCGGGCACTACAAGTCGAACAAAGATTAAGAATCAGATGGAAAGCCCCAGACGAAGATTATGAAAGGTGAATTAATGATAAAGAATATATTATATGTGCATGTCGTGGCTATTAGAGTTGGTATCCGCGTTTGATAGGTTTTTATTATTTATTTTATATAATTTTTCTTTTTATAGAGTCATCCTCCTCCATTGTTTTTATTCTGCTCCATTTATCTTTTTTCCTTTCACTAAAAATTCCCCAATAGAGTCTGTTTGTGAGAAATGACTTCAAAATTTGCCACCAGCCTTCCAATTATGCAAGACGAGATCTGATTGGTACACCCCAGTAATATAAGTCAGGAGGGAACAAGCACAAGTCCGGTGTAAATAAAAGGTTATTTCCCAGCAAGAGGAATTGACAAAGGGATGGATTAGTGTCACAGAAGATATCTCCAGCAAAACGCGAAGGTTGATAACCTCAAGGCCAATGAGACTCAATGGTCGGGGAAATGCTCGTTCCTGAGCTATGCCACAAAAAGAAGAGGGATATCCCCAACAAAAAAAAATTTCAGTGACACGGATGAACGAAAAAAAGTATTATCTGTAAAACATGCAAGATCCTCCAGCAGAGTCACTGACATAGGAATTTGGGTGGTCAAGATACCAATGGAAAACAATGGTAAAAGGCTTATGAACAAAAAGTCGTCAAGGAGGGCAAGAAAGGGAGAAACTATCCCCAGCAGGAATATCATCCCCAGCAAATAATAATGTCCCAGCAAGTTTTGACAATGAAACACAGAGCAAGGAAAGAGGAGGAAAACCAACCCCAGCAGGAGCGTCACAACCAACCGCCGCGTTTTGAACTAACAAATTTTGTTTGATTTGAAGCAGGAAAAAGAAATGACATTGATGGCGGAAAAGCATTCCACAAAGAAGATGATCAAACTGGGGTAGAAAATTTTCTCTCATTGCGAAAATTTTCTTGAAATCAAATACCCAGTTGGTAAAGATAGAAGGTAACACAAGATTCTGGGAGGAAGGAAAATACCAACTTCGAGTGGAATAGTCTTGAGAGAGGCCAGACAACATGAGGAAGTGATCTTTGAACCCGGGTTATCCCCAGCAGGTTTGAAAGAAGCCAATTAACACGAGAGAATGATCCTGGAACCAGATTTATCCCAGCAGCTTTGAGAGAAAGAAAACAACAAGCTGCGACAAAGGAAGTTATACCCCCAGCAGACAGAACAAAGTGAGGGAACTTGTGTTCAGAAAAGCAAGAGGCAGGTATCATCCCCAGCAGTTCGGAAGAATGAAATGCTAAAAAGTTCCCCCGGTGACATTATATCCTACAATTTTCAAGAGAGCAAAGTGCGAGTCTTGAAGGAAGTTGGGAAAGAGGAAAGGGGGTTCCCCGACAGTATAGTCACTAGAGGACAACATTTTAGATCCCCAGGGATCTCAGAAGAAAACAAAAGTTTTGAAGGAAATGGAAAGGGAGGGAATAAAGAAAGTCTTCCCATCAGCATTATCCCCAGCAGGTAAGTGAACAATTCTAAAGATGTCCCCAGCAGTCAGGAGGGAAAACAACACGACCCGAGAGGAAAGCAATTTTGGAACAAGGTAATTTAGAAGAAAGGATGGTGTAAGAGGCGATGCAGGAAGAAGAAAGTGGCGCAGGAAGCGAAGGAAGGCGACAGGGATGGGATGAAGTTATCAAATCATTGTTGAAGTCAGGTGCCCGCCTGAAGAATGGAGTGGCGATTTATTTTCAAAGTTTGTTGATGAAGTCAGGTGCCCGCCTGAAGAACGGAGTGGCGATTTATTTTTGAAGTTTGTTATTGAAGTCAGGTGCCCGCCTGAAGAATAGAGTGGCAATTTATTTTCGAAATTTGTTGATGAAGTCAGGTGCCCGCCTGAAGAATGCAGTGGCGATTTATTTTCGATGTTTGTGGTTGAAGTCAGGTGCCCGCCTGAAGAATGGAGTGGCAATTTATTTTTGAAGTTTGTCATTGAAGTCAGGTGCCCGCCTGAAGAATGGAATGGCGATTTATTTTTAGAGCTTGTCGATGAAATCAGGTGCCTGCCTGAAGAATGGAGTGGCCATTTCGAAGTCTGTGGTAGAAGTCAGGTGCCCGCCAGAAGAATGGAATGGCGATTTATTTTAGATCTTGTCATTGAAGTCAGGTGCCCGCCTGAAAAATGGAGTGGCGATTTATTTTCGAAGTTTGTTGATGAAGTCAGGTGCCTACCCGAAGAACGGAAAGGCGTTGTTTTCAAGTGGAAGTTTTCAAATTATTGTTGAAGTGAGGTGCTCGCAAGAATGGAATGGCGATTTATTTTTGGAGTTTGTTGACGAAGTCAGGTGCCCGCCTGAAGAACGGAATGGCGATTTATTTTTCGAATTTATTATTAAAGTCAGGTGCCCGCCTGAAGAGTGGAAGGGAGATTTATTTGCAAGGTTTGATGTTGAAGTAAGGTGCCCGCCTGAAGAATGGAGAGGAGTTATCTTTTAAGTAGAAGTTTTTAACTTATTGTTGAAGTCAGGTGCCCGCCTGAAGAATGGAATGACGATTTATTTTCGGAGTTTGTTGACGAAGTCAGGTGCCCGCCTGAAGAACGGAATGGCGATTTATTTTTTGAAGTTATTGTTAAAGTCAGGTGCCTGCCTGAAGAGTGGAAGGGCGATGTATTTGCAAGGTTTGATGTTAAAGTCAGGTGCCCGCCTGAAGAATGGAGAGGCGTTATCTTTTAAGTAGAAGTTATTGAATCATTGTTGAAGTTTGCCCGCCTGAAGAATGGAGTTGCGATTTATGATTAGAGTTTGTCAATGAAGTCAGGCGCCGACCGGAAGAAAAGGACGGCGTCTACGTTTCTAAGATTTGACAAGGATAGTGACCCATCAGAAAGCGGAAGACTACAACTAAAAAAAAAATCCCCAGCATAAATCCAAATTCAGAGATCAGAAGGAAGACAACAATGGTCAGAAGAAGGTAGTTCAAGCTTCGAAGGAAAAATTATTTGAAGCTCGCAAGAAAGAAATAGCAGTTCAAGTTCGGCAATCAAAAGAAGCCGACGAGCCAAGTCATAAGTGAAGAAACATCAGAGCAAACACAAGTCAACAAGATATCAAGGCAACAAGAAACACATGAAGCACAAGTTGAAGACATAGATAAGATTTTACAATTCATAGAATATAATTTAGTCTAGCTTCTTATTTTTAACATAGTGTAATAAGGAGGTCAGTGAGCAGTAACAACATGCAACAGCAGTCATCAAATAACAATCCCATGGTAGTTCCAGCTACCAAAACATCCCAAACTACATTGACCTGATTCCTGTTTAGCCCAAGATATGTAGCAGGCCTCCCGAAGCAAATGCTCGGTCAAGATCTTTTCAAAATGCTTCACACGGAGTGCTCAAGAGGGCAAAAATAGCTCGTATCCGCTCACTTATCTTTGCACGAAAACTCTTCATGTTTCCGCGCAAAGAGGGGAAGCTGTGAGCACGTGATTTTTGCCCCGCATGAGAATTACTCCCAAAAATCCAAAAATAAAATAGTTTTATGTTGTTTGCAATTTTCATGGATTATGTGTTATTTTTTTTGCGGTTTGTGTGTGCATATTTGCTTGTCTAAATTAATGAAAATACAAAAATATGTTCCATTTGCATTTTTAGGATTTGTTATGAGTAATTAAGTTTGTTTTACAAAAATAAAAAATCACAAAAAAATAATAACAATGTACTTTGCATTTTTCAACATTTGAGGTCTAGTTGTGCGATTTTGTTTTAATTGGTATTTAATTGTGTGTGATAATAGTTATTAGAAGCTAATTAGTATTTTTTGGCAAGTTAATTTTGGTCTTTCAATTTAAATTAGGATCTTTAGGCTTTTAATTTTGATGTTTAGAAAAGAAAACAAAATGAAAGAATAAAGAGAAAACTGGATTGGGCCAGACTGAAATACCCAAAAACCAGGCCCAAGAGCACCAAAATAGCCCAAATGAAACACCCCTCACTCGTCCAACTGGACTCTACAACGACCAATGAAACGGTACTATTTCAGGAGCGTTGATCCTGGCCGCTCCCTTCGATCAATCCAACGGTCCAGATCACCCTGTCTCTACCCTGTCCAGCCCCGACCCATTTGCCCAGACCGACCTAACCCCATAACTTAACCAAACGGCGCCGTTTCACGTTAGTAAAGCAATCCACACCGTTGATCTAATCATATCCAACGGCTTGGATTAAATCCCACGCCCAGTATATATGGCAACTAACTCCAAATCATGAATAGGATAGTTCTTCTCATGAGGCTTCAATTGACGAGAAGCATAAGCAATCACTCTAACCTCCTACATCAACACACAACCTATCCCCACTCTCGAGGCATCACAATATACAGTATATGAACCTGAAGCTGATGGCAACACTAATACTGGAGTTGTGGTCAAAGCTGTCTTGAGCTTCTGAAAGCTCTTCTCGCACTCATCCGACCACACGAATGGTGCACCCTTTTGCATCAACCTGGTCAAAGAAGAAGCAATGGATGAAAATCCCTGAACAAACCGGCGATAATACCCCGCCAAACCAAGGAAACTCCCGATCTTCGTAGCTGAGGACAGTCTAGGCCAACTCTGCACCGCCTCTATCTTCTTCGGGTCAACTTGAATACCATCACAAGACACCACATGACCCATAAATGCTACTGACTCGAGCAAAAACGCGCACTTGGATAACTTAGCATACAAGTTCTCCTCCCTCAACCTCTGCAACACAATGCTCAAATGCCGAGCGTGCTCCTCCTAGCCACGGGAGTAAACTAGAATATCATCAATGAACACGATCATGAATGGATCCAAGTATGGCCTGAACACACTGTTCATCAGATGCATGAACGCGGTTGGGGCGTTGGTCAGCCCAAAAGACATCACAAGGAACTCATAGTGCCCATATCTAGTCTTGAATGCAGTCTTCATAATATCAGAGTCCCTAATCTTCAGCTGATGATAGCCTAAACGAAGATCAGTCTTTATGAACACCCGCGCTCCCTGTAGCTGATCAAATAAATCATCCATGCGCGGTAGGGGATACTTGTTCTTCACTGTCACCTTGTTCAACTGTGTATAATCAATGCACATCCGCATAGAACCATCTTTCTTCCTAACAAATAACACTGGTGCACTCCACGGTGATACACTAGGGCGAATGAATCCCTTATCCAAAAGCTCCTGAAACTGTTCTTTCAATTCCTTCAGCTCAGTCGGTGCCATCCGATAAGGAGGAATAGAAATGGGCTGAGTGCCTGGCACCAAGTCAATACCACAATCGATGTCCCTATCCGGTGGCATACCCGGCAGGTCTGAGGGGAATACATTTAGAAAGTCCCTCAGAATAGGCACATAATCAATACTATGAGTCTTAGCTCCCACATCCCTCACAAATGCTGGATACGACAAACACCCTTTTTCAACCATTCTCTAAGCCTTTAAGAATGAAATAACACGACTAGGGATGTAATCAGTTGAACCCCTCAATCTGAGGAATACCAGGAATAGCCAAGGTAACTATCTTGGCATGACAGTCCAAAATAGCATGTCATGAGAACAGCCAGTCCATGCCCAAAATCACATCGAAATCTACCATACCTAACAATAACATATCCACCCGGGTCTCCAAACCTCCAATAGAAACAACACAAGATCTATAGACGTGATCCACAATAATCGTATCACCCACTAGGGTGGATACATGAACAGGCAAATCAAGACTACCACGGGTCACACCCAAATGATGTGCAAAATAAGAAGAAACATACGAATATATGGACTCGAGATCAAACAAAATAGAAGCATCCCTGTGACAAACAGAAATGATATCTGTAATCACTGCATCTGAGGCAACTGCATCACGCCTGTCAGGGAGTGCATAGAATCATGCATGGCCTCCACCAGATCTCTCCTCGCCTCTGGGGTGACCACGAGAAGACCTGACCTCCACCTCTACTAGCCTGAGATGGTGCTGAAGATGAGGGCTGATCCCACTACTGAGACCTGTCCCTACGAATTCGAGGGCACTGCCTCCTCATGTGGCCAAATCGCCATACTTAAAACAGCTACCTGGCGCTGGAGAATGGGACTAAGGGAACCCCTCGCCACAGATGAACCCTGGGCTGAAGAAGTAGGTGATGTACTCTAAGCGGGGAGGGCACTAAGTGAAGACTGGCCCTGCTGGAAACCCTGGAGGCCACAACACGAAGAAGAAGCTCCGCTATGCTTAAGGCGGCCTGACTGAGAAAGTCTAGATGAGCGACCTCTGCCCTGCTGAAACTGCCCTCTGGATGGAGCACCACTAAAGCTACCAGAACCTCGAGTCCTTTTGGCCTCACGCTCCTCCCGCTCACGGCGACGATCCGCCTCAGTGGAGCATGCCATATCCACAACCTTCTCAAAAGATGATGATAATACTCTCTCTCTGGTCATCAAAATGCGAATGGAATAGTTGAGGCCATCAACGAACCTCCTGATCCTCCCCCGATCTGTCGGGATCATCCATATATCGTGCCTAGCCAACTGAGTATACCTCAGCTCATACTGGGTCACTGACATGTCGCCTTGTATGAACCACTCAAACTCGCGGCGTAGCTTCTCTCGACGGGACTGAGGCACATATTTCTCTAAAAAGAGAGTGGAAAACTGCTGCCAGGTAAGAGGTGCTGCTCCTGCAGGCCTACGCCTCTCAAACTCCTCCCACCAATCGAATGCTGGACCAGTAAACTGAAAGGTAGTAAATGAAACACCGCTGGACTCAAGAATCCCAGCTGTACGTAACATCCTCTGGCACTTATCTAAGAAACCCTGGGCATCCTCGCCCTCAGTACCACTGAAATGAGGTGGCTGAAGTCTACCAAATCTCTCCAGGCGACGCTGCTCGTTGTTAGGATTCACCGATACCACATGCTCTGGAGCTGGTGCCGCTGGAATAGCCTGTGCAACTGCCTGAGCTGGGACTGCCTCTAGCGTTTGAAGTCCCTGCACAACCTGCTCAGGTGTGCGAGCTGCGGGGGTTTGATGACCACCCCCGGTCTGGGATATCGCTGTTGTAGCGGTAGCTGATACTACCTGAGCCAATCTAGAACAAACTGATAATATCTGGGCCAAAGTCTCTAGAAGTCCAGGAATGACAATAGACACGGTCGGTGCCTAAGCTGGTGCTGCTGGAGCATCAACCACCGGGGGCTGCTCCTGAATAGGGACAACGGGTGGGTCAGCTGGCACTGCCTCAGCTGCCCTACCTCTACCACGACAACGGCCATGTCCACGGCCTCTAGCAGGTGGCAATGGTGGTCATCCACCTCATCCTGAAGCTCGAGTTCTCGCCATCTGCGAGAAAATAGAATACAGAAGTTCGGTTCTCGGAACAACAAAATTGCACTACAGAGTTCAAGAAATGTGAAGTGTTTCCTAAAGGTTTGCAGCCTCCCGAGGATAAGTATAGGCGTTTCCGTACCGATCCACGAGACTCTACCAACCGGATCAAGACTCATGAGGCCTAGTAACCTAGGCTCTGATACCAACTTGTCACGTCCCTAAAACCCAGTTGTGAGGGCGCCCAACACATTGATAGGCCAGCCCGACCAATCAATTAAAACACGGAGCTGTTAGCTTACACTTTATCCTTTTTAAGTATAAACAATAGTAGTATAATGAAATAACATCCAACACATCGGGATTAGACATCCCAAAACTAGTATAAACCTCCCACCTAATCAGGAATCATAATTCATGAGCCTCTACATAATACATAGCGGTGATAGTGTATACAACTGTGACTGTAAGTGCAGAATAGTCTAAGGAAAGTAAAATAGACTGGGGAGTCAGGTCCTGCGGACGCTAGCAGCTACCTCGACTGTCCAAGTAAAGCTCTCCGAGCAGATAAAGTCTCAGCTCTGCTGTGATGTACCTGGATCTGCACACAAGGTGCAGGGAGTAGTGTGAGTACTTCCAACTTAGTGGTAATATGCAAGGGTAAGACAACGAAGGTAAGAAAACCCAATACAACACTAAGTAAGGCTATACAACAATATCATGTATCATTTATCAACATGAGCAATATCAGAAACCAGCAATATCAGCTATCAGAATAACATGTATAGCTAAATGCAATGCAATGCATGAATTTGACCGCTACGGCGCGTAGCTCGATCCACTTGGGTACCCGTGATCACTGTGGGGGTTCAGACTCCGGAGGGGCTCCTACAGCCCAAGCACAATATAATGATGAGCTGCGGCATGCAGCCCGTTCCACTACCAGTCCAGCTACAATTCAATGTAGGCCTCACAAGCACAAAAATAGTATTTGAAATCTCTTTTTATCATTTTTAGTAGAAAACAGTGTTTCAGAAATTCCAGAGTTTGGAAAACCATTTTAGACAATAATAGCTCATGACTGGTATCAAAATAGCATGTCAATATCATAGAAACAATAGCAACGATCCTCGCGGGATCCCAATAACTGGCTCATAGCCCAAAGATATCCACAACGCGCCTACTCGTGGTAGCTAGGCAAGCCACCGTATTCATACTATCCTATTTTTAACACAATTTTAATTAAATAAATGCGGAATACTTTATCGAAATGGAAATAACTAATTACAAAGTGAAAGGCATACTGAAATCCTCTACCCAAGACGTGGAGTCACCAACTCACAAACTACTATGGAATACTACACATAAAAGTCTGAAAGAAATATAACACAATTTTGTTTGTCTCGGAAAAAAGAGACTACGGATAATAACATAATTAAAGAGAGAGACGCCGGGCCTGCGGACGTCTGCAAGCTACCTCGGTCTCAAATGTGATCAACTCTCACGCAATCAATTTACTGCTGCTGCTGCTCTTGATCGTAACCTGGACCTGTGCAAAAACGCACAGAAGTGTAGCATCAGCACAACCGACCCCATGTGCTGGTAAGTGCCTGGCCTATCCTGGCGAAGTAGTGACAAGCCTAGGACCAGACACCCACATAAACCTGTACAATTCAATATATATATGTGTACCACAAAATAACAAGAAATAATCAAGTATTAACACGATAAGGAATATCTTAAAGAATTCAACAATTAACCACAGTTAATAATTTCACAAGGAAAGACAAAGTGTAATGTAAACACAAGTAATATCAATTCAAGGAATAGCAAACAGTTGCACGGCATCACCCTTCGTGCTTTTACTCTCATCCTCACCAAATAAACAAATAAAGTACACGGCATCACCCTTCGTGCTTTTACTCTCATCCTCACATCCATAGTACGGCATGATCCTTCGTACATGGTTCAATAAGAGGGCACGGCATGATCCTTCGTGCATAATCAATAAATAAACATGGCACGGCATTAACCTTCGTGCATAAATAAATAAACATGGCACGGCATCACCGTTCGTGCATTATCACTCTTCCTCACCCAAATAACAATCACAGTTAAGGGCAAAGAAAGAAACAGTAATTCATAAACCATCCCATCAAGGGCAATCAATAATTATCTTCACAACAAATCCCAACAAGGGAGAACAATAACAATTCATCTGTAATATATCTCAAAATAATCATTTTCCAACGACTCACGGTCATACTAGACGCCAGTGTATGGATGCTCGCCACCACAGCCCATACACCGCACTCGATCACATAACACATAACACATAATCCTATTCCCTCGAGCTAGGATAGAACAAACACTTACCTCGAATGCTTATGAACAATTCAATCCGTGGAAATGTCTTTTCTTTCAATTTGGCTCCAATCCAACCGTATCTATACACAATTGATTTAATATCATCAATTCTACTCCAACAAACTAATTCTTAAGACCAAATACAACTTTTACAACATTCTGCCCGGAATAGTAAATTTCAACCCCGGGCCCACATGGTCGGAACTCGGGGTTAGGACCAAAATCCGGTTACCCATCCCCCCACGAGTTCATGTATATAATTTGTTTCAAAATCGGACCTCAATTCGAGGTCCAATTCCCCAATTTATGAAAAACCTATTTTCTAACAAAAACAAGAATTTTACCATGAAAATCATTGATTTTTAATGAAAAACATGTTTAATGATGTTAGGAATTGAAAGAATTAAGTAAAAAGTGACTTACAATCGTTTTGATGAAGAAGAAATCCTTGAAGAATCGCAAATGGGTGTTTTGGTTTTGTAAAAAGTGAAGAAATGACTGAAATTCGTGATTTACAGGTCTCTGTGTTCGCATTTGCGAACATGGGTTCGCAATTGCGAACCCCGACCAATTTGTGGAGTTTGAAAAATAAGCTAAAGATGGAAAGTTCGCATTTGCGAACATTTGTTCGGGTTTGCGAAGCCAAGGCAAATGCTGGGGGTTTCGCATTTGCGAACTAATGTTCGCATTTGCGAACACATGCTGTATAAGGCAGTGTTCGCATTTGCGAACAATGGTTCGCATTTGCGAACCAAGGCAATATGGGGAATGTTCGCATTTGCGAACTTTTGTTCGCATTTGCGAACATAGGCAGGCACTAGGGACCTTCGCAAATGCGAACAATTGTTCGCATTTGCGAACAAGGCTGGGTCAAAGGGGGCTTCGCATTTGCGATAAAGGTTCGCATTTGCGAGCCTTGCCTTACACTGTCCCCTTCGCAATTGCGAGAAATTCTTCGCAATTGCGAAGCCAACAGCTGGGTGAAAAACCAGCAGTTCAAAAATTCAGAATTTCATCCAACGGCCTATCAAATCTTTACCCGAGCCCCCCGGGCTCCAAACCAAACATGTACACAACCTCAAAAACACATTATGAACTTGTTCGTGCGATCACATCGCCAATATCACTTCGTTTTCATCAAATCAAGCCTCAAATTCATGATTTTCATACCTTTGGTTTTCAAAACTTTCAAACTTGGGACTCAAGGTCCAAAACATCTCAAACGACATCCAAATGTCACCAAACTTTACAGAAATCACATATATAATATTTAAGACTTGTACAGGGCGTCGGAACCAAAATACGAGCCCGATACCAAGGTCAATTAATTTATTTCCTTTAATAATTACATCAAAAACAATTTCACATAAAAATTCATAACTTGGGCTCTAGGCCTCGGAATTCGACTCCGGACGCATGTCCAAGTCCCATATTTTCCTACGGACCTCTCGGGACCATCCAATCTCGGGTCCGGATCCGTTTACCAAAAATGTTGACCGAAGTCAACCATATCAATATTAATATCATTTTTATCCAAATTTCTCATAGAATTCATATTTTCTATCACAAAATCTTTCCAGCTACATGCTCGGATCGTGCACGTAAATCGAGGCAACATAGAATGAGGTTTTCAAGGCCTCAGAAGCTCGAAATGATTAATAAAACAAGTGATGACCCCTTTGGGTCGTCACAATCTCCACCTCTAAAACAACCGTTCGTCCTCGAACGGACAAAAAAGAAAGAAGTACCTGAGTCAGGAAACAAGTGTGGGTAGCGGCTCCGCATATCAGACTCGGACTCCCAGGTCGATGCCTCAGGAGGCTGACCTCTCCACTGAACACGCACAGAAGGATAACTCTTCGACCTCAGCTGTCGAACTTGCCGGTCTAGAATGGCTACCGGCTCCTCCTCGTAAGATAGATCATTGTCCAATTGGACAGTACTGAAGTCTAACACATGTGTGGGATCGCCGTGGTATCTCCGAAGCATAGATACGTGAAAAACTGGATGCACGGCTGATAAGTTAGGCGGCAAAGCTAATCTGTAAGCCACCCCTCCCACTCTGTCTAGAATCTCAAATGGACCAATATACCTAGGGCTGAGCTTGCCCTTCTTCCCGAACCTCATCACGCCCTTCATAGGCGACACTCGGAGCAATACTCGTTCACCAACCATGAAATCTACATTTCGAACCTTACGATCCGCATAAGTCTTCTGCCTGGACTGAGCTGAACACAATCTCTCCTGAATAGTCTTGACTTTATCCAAGGCCTCCTGAACTAAGTCTGTACCTAACAACCGAGCCTCTCCCGGTTCAAACCATCCAGCCGGTGATCGACATCGCCTACCATACAACGCCTCATACGGAGCCATCTGGATGCTAGATTGGTAACTGTTATTGTAGGCGAACTCCGCTAATGGTAGAAACTGGTCCCACGAGCCTCCGAAATCAATAACACAGGCTCGAAGCATGTCCTCAAGAATCTGAATAGTCCTCTCGGACTGGCCATCCGTCCGAGGATGAAATGCTGTACTCAACTGAACCTGGGTGCCTAACTCCTGCTGGACCGCTCTCCAGAACCGCGAGGTAAACTGCGTTCCCCGATCGGAGATAATAGATACTGGCACCCCATGGAGACGAACAATCTCCCTAATGTAAACCTCCGCTAACCTCTCCGACGAGCAGGAGACAGATACTAGAATTAAGTGTGCTGATTTGGTCAGCCTATCCATAATGACCCAAATAACATCAAATTTCTTCCGAGTCAAAGGAAGTCCAGTAACGAAGTCCATAGTGATCCGCTCCCATTTCCACTCGGGAATTTCAATCCTCTGGAATACACCACCGGGTCTCCTGGTGCTCATATTTCACCTGCCGACAATTTAGACACCGAGCGACATACGCAACGATATCTTTCTTCATTACTGCGCCACCAATAGTGTTGCCGTAAGTCCTGGTACATCTTCGCGGCGCCTGGGTGAATAGAATACCGCGAGCTGTGGGCCTCTGCTAAGATCAACTCTCGAATCCCTTCGACATTGGGTACACAAACTCGACCCTGCAATTTCAATACCCCATCATCATCTAGGTTTACCTGTGTGGCACCTCCCCGCTGTCTTGTATCTCTCAACTCACGCAAATGAGGATCATCAAATTGCCTCTCACGGATACGCTCTAATAAAGAAGAACGAGCGGCCGTGCGGGCTAACACCCCTGCTAGGCTCGGAAATGTCTAATCTCACGAACCGGTTGGCTAAGGCACTGGACATCTAGAGCTAATGGTCTACGATTGACCGGAATATATGCAAGACTACCCATGTCTGGCATACTTTCTACTCAATGCATCGGCCACCACATTGGCCTTACGGGTGATATAATATAGTAACATCATAGTCTTTTAGCAACTCTAACCATCTCCGTTGTCGTAGATTCAACTCCTTCTGTTTGAACAAGTACTGTAGGCTTTTGTGATCAGTGTACACCTCACATGTCACACCATATAGATAATGCCTCCGGATCTTTAAGGCATGAACCACTGCTGCTAACTCAAGATCATGAACTGGATAATTGTTCTCATGTATCTTTAATTGCCTCGAAGCATAAGCGATAACCTTACCATCCTGCATCAATACCGCTCCAAGCCATGTACGAGATGCGTCACAATAAACTGTATAAGGTCTTGTACCTGTAGGTAGTACCAACACTGGTGCAGTGGTCAAGGCTGTCTTGAGCTTCTGAAAGCTCGCCTCACACTCCTCCGACCATTGAAACTGGACACCCTTCTGGGTCAACCTGGTCATCGAGGCTGCAATAGAAGAAAACCCCTCTACAAAACGACGGTAGTAACCTGCTAATCCCAGAAACTCCGGATCTCAGTCACTGAAGCTGGTCGAGGCCAATTCTGGACTGCCTCAATCTTCTTTGGGTCTACCTGAATACCTTCCACTGATACAATGTGACCCAGAAATGCTACCGAACTCAGCCGGAACTCACATTTAGAAAATTTGGCATATAGCTGGTTATCTTTCAGAGTCTGAAGAACCACTCTGAGGTGCTGCTCGTGCTCTTCCTGGCTGCGGGAGTATACCGGGATGTCGTCTATAAAGACTATCACGAACAGATCTAAGTAAGGCCTGAATACTCGATTCATCAACTCCATGAATGCTGCTGGGGCATTGGTCAACCCGAAGGACATGACCAAGAACTCATAATGCCCATATCTAGAGCGAAAGGCTGTCTTAGGAATGTCAGTCGCCCTGATCTTCAGCTGATGGTAGCCTGACCTCAAGTCTATCTTAGAGAACACCCTCGCTCCCTGGAGTTGGTCAAACAAATCATCAATCCTCGGCAGTGGATATTTATTTTTGATAGTCACCTTGTTTAGCTGCCGGTAATCAATACACATCCGCATCGAGCCATCCTTCTTCTTTACAAATAATACAGGTGCTCCCCAGGGGGAAACACTGGGCTTGATAAAACCCTTCTCAAGAAGGTCCTGCAACTGATCTTTCAACTCTTTTAACTCCGGCGGGGCCATACGATAGGGTGGAATAGAGATGGGCTGAGTGCCCGGTGCCAAATCAATACAGAAATCAATATCCCTGTCGGGTGGCATGCCCGGCAGGTCTGAAGGAAAAACCTCCGGAAACTCCCGTGCAATAGGGACCGACTCAATGGAAGGAACTTCTGTGCTGGAATCACGAACATAAGCCAAATAAGCTAGACACCCCTTCTCGACCATACGTCGAGCCTTAACATAGGAAATAACAGTGCAAACGGAGTGGCTTGAGGTACCTTTCCACTCTAGTCGGGGTGATTCCGGCAAGGCTAAGGTCACCGTCTTAGCATGGCAATCAAGAATAGCATGGTATGGGGACAACCAGTCCATCCCCAATATGACATCAAAATCTACCATATCCAAAAGCAACAAATCAACACGGGTCTCAAGACCCCCAAATATAACTACGCACGAACGATGCACCCGATCGACTACAATGGAGTCACCCACTGGTGTAGCCACATAAACTGGAATATCCAGAGCATAGCTGGCCACGGCCAAATACGGTGCGAAGTAGGAAGACACATAGGAATATGTAGATCCAGGGTCAAATAATACTAAAGCACCTCTGCCACACACAAGAATAGTACCTGTAATCACAGCATCTGATGCCTCTGCCTCTGGCCTGGCTGGTAAAGCATAGAATCGGGGATCTGCACCTCCCCTCTGAGTTGCGTCTCTAGGACGACCATCAACTGGCTGACCTCTACCTCTGGCTGGACGGTCTCCACCTCTACGGTCTCGACCTCCACCTCTATAATCTCTACCCCCGCCTCTCGCTGGCTGGGCAGGCTGAGGGTCAGCTGGGGCCTGAATCATAGGACGAGGACCTCGCTGCTGAGAGTTGCCCGCCGCTAGAGGGCAATTCCTGATAAAATGACCTGGGTCACCACAACCGTAGCAACTCTTAGACTGATAGGGCTGCTGGCCCTGACGCCCCGAATGGCCTCCACGAACACTCTGAAGAGGCTGAGCATTAATAGGAGACTGGTCTGAATAATGCCCCCGAACACCACGATCACCTGGTCCACCCCGTGAAGCCTGAAGGGCGGAATGAAAAGGCCTGGAGGACTGGCCTCTATCAAAGGATTCTCTGCTACCAGAGGAAGAAGCACCAAACCTACCCGAATGACGAGGCCTCTTATCCGAAGAATAACCGCCTCCTCTAGCGAGAGCCATCTCAACTCTGCGTGCTGCATTGGCTGCCTTCTGAAATGATATGTCACTCCCCACACCCATAGCCATCTGGAGTCTAATCGGCTGATTAAGCCCATCTATAAATCTGCGGACCCTCTCCCGCTCCGTGGGAAGTATCACCACTGCATGACGAGCCAAGTCGATAAATCTCGTCTCATACCGTGTAACTGTCATAGTGCCCTGATGGAGGCGCTCAAACTGCCTCCGAAGTACATCCCTCTGAGTAGGAGGGAGAAACTTCTCCATAAATAGTTCCGCAAACTGGTCCCATGATAAAGCTGGGGACCCTGCTGGTCGAGTCAGGCAATAATCTCTCCACCAAGTCTTGGCGGATCCTGCAAGTCTGAAGGTACAGAAGTCAACTCCGTTTGTCTCCACGATCCCCATAGTCTTGAGAATCTCATGGCAACTGAATAAGAAGTCCCGAGGATCCTCTGATGCGGCTCCACTGAATGTAGTGGTAAATAGCTTGGAGAACCGATCAAGCCTCCATAACGAATCGGAAGTCATGGCCGCTCCATCGCCGGCATGAGCCGTGTACTCGACCGAGTGGCCACAGCCGGTCGGATTACCGGTGCTCGAGGCCGAGGAGCCACCGGCTCCGGAGTACGTGCGACAGGAGTCCGGGCCCCTCCTCCGCCCGAGAAGTGGCCGGGGCAACCGATAATAGACCCGCTCCGGCAATGTCGTCCATGAATCCCGCTATTCTAACCAAGGCATCCCGGAGATCCGGGGTAAATAAAGCCTCTCCCGGGACCTCGAGCCGGGCCCACCGGAGTCTGCTGGAACCGGAACCTCTCGTCAATCTCGAATACGAGGCTCCACCTCTCGGGGTAGCCGCTCGGGGCCGAGCTCTACCCCTACCACGGCCTCCGATACGGCCTTGGCCCCCGCCCCTCACGGGAGCTGCCGGGGCTCGGGCTGCTGGTCGGCGGACGAAGAAGCGCGTGTCCTCACCATCCGCGAAAGGACAGGAATAGAAATCCAATCGGTAATTGAGGAACAAGTCGCACGACAAGAAAAAACAAATGAGAGACTCTTTCCTAACTCAATAGACTCTCTGGAGGACAAGTACGGACGTCTCCGTACCTACCTCTCAAACTCTACTAAGCTTGTTCGTGAGTGGTGAGACCTATGTAACCTAGAGCTCGATACCAACTTGTCACGACCCGGATTTTTTCCCCCAATATCGGGATCGTGATGGCGCCTACTCGTGGTAGCTAGGCAAGCCACTGTATTCATACTATCCCGTTTTTAACACAATTTTAATTAAATAAATGCGGAATACTTTATCGAAATGGAAATAACTAATTACAAAGTGAAAATCATACTGAAATCCTCTACCCAAGACGTGGAGTCACCAACTCACGAACTACTATGGAATACTACACATAAAAGTCTGAAGGAAATATAACATAATTTCTGTTTGTCTCGGAACAAAGAGACTACAGTTAATAACATAAATAAAGAGAGAGACGCCGGGCCTGCGGACGTCTGCAAGCTACCTCGGTCTCAAATATGATCAACTCCCACTCAATCGATTTACTGCTGCTGTTGCTCCTGATCGTAACCTGGACTCGTGCAAAAACGCACAGAAGTGTATCATCAGCACAACCGACCCCATGTGCTGGTAAGTGCCTGGCCTATCCCGGCGAAGTAGTGACAAGCCTAGGACCATACACTCACATAAACCTGTGCAATTCAATATATATATGTGTACCACAAAATAACAAGAAATAATCAAGTATTAACACAATAAGGAATATCTTAAAGAATTCAACAATTAACCACAGTTAATAATTTCACAAGGAAAAACAAAGTATAATGTAAACACAAGTAATATCAATTCAAGAAATAGCAAGCAGTTGCACCGCATCACCCTTCGTGATTTTACTCTCATCCTCACCAAATAAACAAATAAAGTACACGGCATCACCCTTCGTGCTTTTACTCTCATCCTCACATCCATAGTACGGCACGATCCTTCGTACATGGTTCAATAACAGGGCACGGCATGATCCTTCGTGCATAATCAATAAATAAACATGGCACGGCATTAACCTTCATGCATAAATAAATAAACATGGCACGGCATCACCCTTCGTGCATTATCACTCTTCCTCACCCAAATAACAATCATAGTTAAGGGCAAAGAAAGAAACGGTAATTCATAAACCATCCCATCAAGGGCAATCAATAATTATCTTCACAACAAGTCCCAACAAGGGAGAACAATAACAATTCATCTGTAATATATCTCAAAATAATCATTTTCCAACGACTCACGGTCATACTAGACGCCAGTGTATGGATGCTCGTCACCACAGCCCATACACCGCACTCGATCATATAACACATAACACATAATCCTATTCCCTCAAGCTAGGATAGAACAAACACTTACCTCGAATGCTTATGAACAATTCAATCCGTGGAAATGTCTTTTCTTTCAATTTGGCTCCAATCCAACCGTATCTATACACAATTGATTTAATATCATCAATTCTACTCAACAAACTAATTCTTAAGACCAAATACAACTTTTACAACATTCCGCCCGAAATAGTGAATTTCAACCCCGGGCCCACATGGTCGGAACTCGGGGTTAGGACCAAAATCCAGTTACCCATCCCCCCATGAGTTCATGTATATAATTTGTTTCAAAATCGGACCTCAATTCGAGGTCCAATTCCCAATTTATGAAAAACCTATTTTCTAACAAAAACAAGAATTTTACCATGAAAATCTTTGATTTCTTATGAAAAACATGTTTAATGATGTTAGGAATTGAAAGAACTAAGTAAAAAGTGACTTACAATCGTTTTGATGAAGAAGAAATCCTTGAAGAATCGCAAATGGGTGTTTTGGTTTTGTAAAAAGTGAAGAAATGACTGAAAATCGTGTTTTACAGGTCTCTGTGTTCGCATTTGCGAACATGGGTTCGCAATTGCGAACCCCGACCAATTTCTGGAGTTTGAAAAATAATCTAAGGCTGGGAAGTTCGCATTTGCGAACATTTGTTCGCATTTGCGAACACTGGCAGACAAAGGGATGTTCGCATTTGCGAACTAATGTTCGCATTTGCGAACACATGCTGTATAAGGCAGTGTTCGCATTTGCGAACAATGGTTCGCATTTGCGAACCAAGGCAGTATGGGGAATGTTCGCATTTGCGAACTTTTGTTCGCATTTGCGAACATAGGCAGGCACTGGGGACCTTCGCAAATGCGAACAATTGTTCGCATTTGCGAACAAGGCTGGGCCAAAGGGGGCTTCGCATTTGCGATAAAGGTTCGCATTTGCGAGCCTGTCCCCTTCGCAATTGCGAGAAATACTTCGCAATTGCGAAGCCAACAGCTGGGTGAAAAACCAGCAGTTCAAAAATTCAGAGTTTCATCCAACGGCCTATCAAATCTTTACCCGAGCCCCCGGGCTCCAAACCAAACATGTACATAACCTCAAAAACACATTATGAACTTGTTCGTGCGATCACATCGCCAATATCACCTCGTTTTCATCAAATCAAGCCTCAAATGCATGATTTTCATACCTTTAGTTTTCAAAACTTTCAAACTTGGGACTCAAGGTCCAAAACATCTCAAACGACATCCAAATGTCACCAAACTTTACAGAAATCACATATATAATATTTAAGACTTGTACCGGGCGTCGGAACCAAAATACGAGCCCGATACCAAGGTCAATTAATTTATTTCCTTTAATAATTACATCAAAAATAATTTCACATAAAAATTCATAACTTGGGCTCTAGGCCTCAGAATTCGACTCCGGACGCATGTCCAAGTCCCATATTTTTCTACGGACCTCTCGGGACCATCCAATCTTGGGTCCGGATCCGTTTACCAAAAATGTTGACCGAAGTCAACCATATCAATATTAATATCATTTTTATCCAAATTTCTCATAGAATTCATATTTTCTATCACAAAATCTTTCCGGCTACATGCTCGGATCGTGCACGTAAATCGAGACAACATGGAATGAGGTTTTCAAGGCCTCGGAAGCTCGAAATGATTAATAAAATAAGTGATGACCCTTTGGGTCGTCACACCTACCCATAACTGGATTGTCTTATTTATATCTTTTACACAGTCTAGATCTAAGAAATTATGGAATCGTATTATAAGGTCAGACTAAGCCATAGTCCCCAATCACATTCGACCCCGCAGTCACAGGAGAGTACGTGTCTCGCCTCAATACAGCGTTGATATACCGGGGTTTTGAACCAGCTGGTCATCACCCACACCTATTACTCACCTCAACTCGGCTCAAAGACTAGTCCGCAATGCCCTTGCCACAAGGATTTGCCTCTACGGGTGCAGAATCTGATCAAAATCAATAGAAATGCATCGAAATAGGCTAAAGGGACATAACCCAATCGAAACAACTCGAATTACACCAAAAACCACAAAGTTGCCAAATCCCGACTTTTAGTACGCTTCTCGAAAAATTACAAAAGTCACATTTTCAGAATCCTTATCTCGACACGAGTCCATACATGTAAAGTTTATCAATATTAGACTCCGTTTGCCCATTCAAATCAGTGATTTACCATAACCCAGGCTTAGAGCAAAAATCCCCCATTAATCCTTCCATTTTCAGTGATATAGATGAAGATTCCAGGATAAAATCGTGTATTTTGACCATAAAACTTATCTCCAATGTTTTCCCGATGAAATCCCCTTCAATTCCCGCTATTTGGCTCTCAAAGAACTCAAAAATAGAGGAAATATACTAATAGTTCGCGACTGAAATATTCTGGTATAAACCCTTTTGTCAGGTATTTATGCGATCACAGCCCTTAGCATGCGATCGCGATGAACAAATGGTGGCAGTCCTCATTTCCTTCTACGCGATTGCGTGGACCCTGATGCGATCACGATGCCTAGCTGAATAATACTACACAATCGCGATGCCCAGCTGAATAACACTACACGATCACGACCGTGGCTACTGTGATCGCGATGCACCCAATTCCTGCCTTATGCGTTCGCACCCCGTACTTCGCGAACGCAAAGAGTAAAAATCCTTAGCTCTCCAGTACTCTACGCGATCGCATGACTACTATTGCGATCGCGATGTAAAAATGTCTGCTGCACTTATGACAACAGACCTGATCCCTCATTTAGCCAAAAATGGTCCGTTTGGACCCTCGAATTTATCCCGAGGCCCCCGGGACCCCAACAAAAACCACCAACCTACTCCAAAACATGATACGATCTTGTTTCAATCAGAAACACACACCCTTAAATACAGAAATCATCAAATCAATGCGGATTCAAGCCTAAGTTTCATCTAAAACTTCTGAAACCAACATCCAATCAAAAACTCGACCAAACGATGTCCAAATGACCTAAAAATTTGTAGACATATCCAAAATCACCTAACAAAGCTACTGCAACTGTAGGAATTCTATTCCGACTCTCGGATCAAAATCTCACCTATCGATCGGATTTCGCCAAAATTCCAACTTAGCCAATTCAAGCCTATTTCTACACCGAACCTCCAAATTCAATTTCGATCGCTCCCCTAAGTCACAAATTACCTCCCGAAACTAACCAAATCATTAGAATTCGATTGTGAGCCCTCTAACCACATAGTCAACTCCATATTGACTTTTCATATACAAGCTTCATTTCAAAAGGCTATATACCCTATTTTCTACCGGAATCACTCCTTACTCACCCGATAGATTCTAACACATATATAGAAACATGAAACACATAATGAATGGGTAAAGGGGTGGTAATTCTCGTAACGACTGGCCGGTTCGTCACAATGATATTACTATTCTTTATCACCTGGGCAAGGCCAATGTGGTTGCCGTGCCTTGAGTTGCCGGGCGGAGAGCTTGGGGAGTTTTGTATATCTGCCATCTTTGGAAAGACCTATGGCAATGGATCTTCAAGCTTTGGCCAGGCAGTTTGTTAGATTGGACCTTTCGGAGCCCAGCCAGGTTCTAGCCTGTGTGGTTTCTCGGTCTTCTCTATTTGATCGTATCAGAAAGCGGCAGTTTGATAACCCTTATTTGTAGGATCTTCAGGAAAAGGTTTGGCGTGGGGATGCTCAAGATGTCACCATCGGGGATGACGGAGTGATGAGGATGTAGGTGCATATTTGTGTGCCCAATGTAGACGATCTTCGAGAGCTGATTCTAGCAGAGGCCCATAGCTCGCGGTATTCCATCCATCGGGTGCTGCGAAGATGTATCAGGACTTGAGGTAGCATTATTGGTGGAGGCGGATGAAGAAGGATATAGTTGACTATGTTTCTAGGTGCCTCAACTGCCAGCAGGTGAAGTATGAGCATCAGCGTCCGGGTGGGTTAATGTAGCAGATTGAGATTCCAGAGTGGAAATGGGAGCGCGCCACCATGGACTTCGTATCTGAACTTCCACGGACTGTGAGGAAGTTTGATTCCATTTGGGTCATTGTGGATCGGCTGACCAAGTCCACCCATTTCATACCTGTGTGCACCACTTACTCATCGGAGCGGTTGGCGGAGATCTACATCAGAGAGATAGTCCGGCAACATGGTATTCCAGTTTCTATCATTTTAGATAGAGGCACTCAGTTCACTTCACGGTTCTAAAGAGCCGTGTAATAGGAGTTAGGCACTCGGGTGGAGCTGAGCATAGCGTTTCACCCCCAGACGGATGGCCAGTCTGAGCGCACTATTCAGATTTTGGAAGATATGCTCCGTGCATGCGTGATTGAGTTTAGAGGTTCATGGGATCACTTCTTGCCAGTAGCAATGTTTGCTTATAATAACAACTATCAGTCCAGCATTCACATGGCGTCGTATGAGGCCCTATATGGTAGGAGGTGCAGGTCCCCCGTAGGTTGGTTCGAGCCGGGCGAGGCTACACTGCTAGGTACTAAGATGGTCCAGGATGCAATGGACAAGGTCAAGGTGATTTAGGACAGACTCCGTGCAGCCCAGTCCAGACAGAAGAGTTACGCAGACAAGAAGGTTCGTGGTGTGGCTTTTATGGTTGGCGAGCGGGTTCTACTTTGGGTCTCGCCCATGAAGGGCGTCATGAGGTTTGAGAAGAAAGGGAAGCTGAGTCCGAGATTCATTGGCCCTTTTGAGATTTTGAGGCGTGTGGAGGTTGCTTATTAGCTGGCCTTACCTCCCAGCCTAGCCGGAGTCCATTCCATATTTCATGTCTCTATGCTCCGGAGATACCATGGTGACCCGTCGCACGTGTTGGATTTCACTTCGGTTCAGCTAGACGAGGATTTGTCTTATGTTGAGGAGCCAATGGACATTCTGGACAAGCAAATCAGGGAGCCAAGGTCAAATAACATCATTTTAGTGAAGGTCCAGTGGCGGGGCCAGCCGGCCGAGGAGGCGACTTAGTAGACCGAGCAGGATATGCGCAGCTAGTACCCTCATCTCTTCGCCACTTCAGGTATGCTTTCTATGCTCGATCGAGGATGAACGAATGTTTAAGTGTGGGAAGATGTAACGACCCGGCCGGTCGTTTTCCCATCCCCAATTTAACTCTTCCCCCTAAGTTCATTTCTGCTATTGTGATTGCCGGGATGTTCGGTTTAAGAATTTGGAGTATTATGGGACACTTAGTCCCAAAATAAGAACCTTATAGTTGAAAAATATCCCGTATTCAGAACAATGTTAAGACGACCTCGGAACGTAAATACGATGGTTCCGTTAGCTCCGTTAGGTGATTTTGGGGTTGGGACAGCACTCGGAATGTATTTTGGAGGTCTGTAGCTCAATTAGGCTTGAAATGCCGAAGTTTGGAATTTTTGGAAATCCGATTGATAGGTGAGGTTTTGATCCAGGAGTCGGAATGGAATTCAGACAGTTGCTGTAGCTTCGTTAGGTGATTTTGGATATGTCTATAAAATTTTAGGTCATTCGGACGTCGTTTGGTCGGGTTTTTGATAGCATGTATGCTTCGGGAGTTTTGGTTGAAACTTAGGCTTGAATCCGCCATAATTGGATGATTGTTTTGTGTAACAATATGTTTTTATGATTGGAACAAGTTCGTATTGTGATTTAGAGTGGATACATATTTTTAGTTGAGGTCCCGGGGGCCTCAGGATGTTTTCGGGAGGCGAAACGAAGGAAAATTTTTAAAGTTGCAGCAGAGTTCTTCTGCCTTTTGTTGTTTCTGCTTCTGCGGAGCTTGGATCGCAGAAGCGAGCCAGTAGAAGCAGAGGGAGGTGCACAGAAGCAAATTATGGGAGGCCAACGAAATCCGCAAAAGTGGATGCTTTGTCGTAGAGGCGACTCCGCAGAAGCCGACAAGTGTCCGCAGGTGCGAAGCCAAGTGAGTCCTCCAGGTTCCGGAGAAGCAGAAGATTTCCGCTTACGCGGCCTCACAGAAGCGAGTATATAACCGCAGAAGCAGTTGGGGGATTTTTAATGATATATCGCAGAAGCGACAATAACACCGCAGAAGCGAAATCGCGGAAGCGGGTCTGGGATCGCTGAAGCGAAAATCGCCCAGTGATTAATGGGCAGTAAGGGTTCGAATTTCCGAACATTAAACACATTGGAGGCTTCGAACTAGGAGAGGATTTTAGCGATTTTGAGGAGAAAATCAAGGGGAAACATCAAGTAATCACTCATAGACAAATGTTATGTTAATATATTGTTAACCACGGATTAAACCTCTGAAAATAGGGGATTGGAGGTGGGTTAATTGAGGTTTTTGCTCTAAGCCTGGATTGTCGAAAATCATTGATCTGAATAGGCAAACAGAGTCCGATTTTGATAAATGTTATTTGGCTAGACTCGTGAATGTATGAGGGTTCTGAAAACGTAAAAATATTTTGATTATGAGCCGATGACTGCAGGGGTATTTTGGTCATTTCACCCATTTTCGCATCGTAGCTTTAATTTTATCACTGTAATTAGTTACTTGCGATGTTATTCACACTATGTAATTGGTTTGAATAGATTTGGGCCACTCGATGTCGGAAACTCGTGGCAAGGGAGTCATTTCTTAGCGGTTTTGTACCAAGATTAAGGTAAGTGACTTGTCTAACCTTGCGTGGGGGATTTTCTCCCCTAGGATATGTATTTGTTGATTTAAATACCTTGTGCGCGAGGTGACGGGTGTGTACTTGCGCAAATTATTGAAAACCACCTTACTTGAACTGCTCAATCCGTGTTATCTCTGTTATTTAATTGGTTTAAACTGAAAGACTTATCTGGTGCTAGCCAGGGAAGCATGATTAGATAGGATTATCTGTCTAAGTGCCTATTTGTCGTAATTGAACTCCCTGGAACTCGTTGAAAATGGATTTGGTGTTAATTGTAGCTGTGTACTTCATATTTCTTTGTGTTTTCCCTTTATTTATTGTGTTTGTGTTCTGGGACTATGGGTTCAATTCCCGGAGATCCGATGCTACTGAGGTAAAGGACTGCGGGTTCAATTCCCGAAGATATTGGGATATTGAGATACGGGCTACGGGTTTGATTCCTGGAGACCCATAGATATTGATATACGGACTGCGGTTCAATTCCCGGAGATCATGTGATACTGAGACAAGGACTACGGGTTCAATTCCCGGAGATCCTGTGAGACTGATATGTGGATTGCGGGTTCAATTCCCGGAGATCCTATGATACTGATATAAGGACTGCGGGTTCGATTCCTGGAGATCCTGAGTTGCTGATCGTAAAAGGATTGCGGGTTCAATTTCCGGAGATCCTGGATTTGTTGATTTGTACTTGTTGTGTTGATTTCTCTTTGTTAGCTTAATTGTAGACAGTATGTAGTATTTATCTCATTTGCTGTTATTTCAGACTTATTCTTATTTGAGCTATTCGGTATTATTATTATCATTATTTTTATTATTTTTCGGTAGGACCCTGACCTTCCTCATCACTACTCCATCGAGGTTAGGCTTGGCACTTACTGAGTATCGCCATGGTGTACTCATGCTACTCTTCCGCACACTTTTGTTGTGCGGATCCAGGTACATCAGGACATGCCCATACTAGGTAATTCAGCAGTACATTTGGAGACCTCGAGGTATGATCTGCTACGTCCGCAGATCCGGAGGGTCTTCTTCTATTCTTCTTAGTGATGTCAGTTATTTCCTTATGTTGTGTAGACACTCTTGATGTATAGAACCACAATTGTACTCTCTTAGTCTGTGTTTCCCGTGAGTTTTCGGGTCTTGGTAGTTGTATTTCTTCTGGTATTTGGCGAAGTGTATGTGCCGAGCGGCACTTATTACATTTCTTTCATATTATTCCGCTGTTATCTTATCTTTTATTCATAAAAATGTATATTCCGTGCTATGTTAGGCTTACCTAGTCGCGAAGACTCGGTGCCGTCATGACATGTTCACGATTCATGAACTGGGGCCGTGACAACTCTAGTCACAATATACGGTCCTTGCCAGTTCGGGGAAAACTTGCCCTTTGCTTCTGCTTGATGTGGCAAGATTCGCTTCAACACATGTTGTCCCACTTCAAACTTTCTGGGACGCACCTTTTTATTATATGCTCTTGCCATTCTCTTTTAATACAATTGGCCTTGACATACTACTGCCAATCTCTTCTCATCAATTAAGATCAACTGCTCCAATCGGGCTTTGACCCACTCATCGTCGTTAATTTCAGATTCCACGACAATTCGGAGGGATGGAATTTCAACTTCTGCTGGTATCACTGCTTTAGTTTTGTATACCAACAAATAAGGAGTTTCACCTACTGAAGTTCGAACTGTAGTGCTATAACCCAACAATGCAAATGGTAGCTTTTCATGCCATTGCCTGGATCCTTCTACCATCTTCCTCAATATCTTCTTTATATTTTTGTTGGCTGCCTCCACTACTCTATTGGCCTTGGGACAATATGGTGTGGAGTTACGGTGTGTAATCTTAAACTGTTGACATACTTCTTTCATCAAACTACTGTTATGATTGGCACCGTTGTCCGTGATGATTACTTTTGGAATCCCAAATCTACATATGATATGGGAATGCACAAATCCACCACTGCCTTCTTGGTCACTGACTTGAAAGTTTTAGCTTCAACCCATTTGGTGAAATAGTCAATGGCTACCAGAATGAACCTATGACCATTGGAAGCTGCAGGCTCTATGGGTCCAATAACATCCATACCCTAGGCAACAAATGGCCATTGCGCTGACATTGTATGCAATTCTGTCGGCGGAGAATGAATCGGATCCCCATGTATCTGACACTGATGGCATTTTCATACGTTATTGATGCAATCATGCTCCATAGTGAGCCAATAATATCTTGCTTGCAGAATCTTCTTAACTAATACATATCCACTCATATGGGGTCCACATACTCCAGCATGTACCTCTGTCATTACTGTCATGGCTTGACCAGCATCTATACATCTCAGCAAACCCAAATCTGGCGTTCTTTTGCATAGCACTCCTCCACTGAGGAAAAATCCATTTGACAATCGTCGAATGGCTTTCTTTTGATCTCCAGTTGCATGCTCTAGGTATATTCCCATCCTGAGGTATTCTTTGACATCATAAAACTGTGGCTCGCCATCCATTTCTTCCTCTATCATATTGCAATAAGCATGTTGATCCCGAATCTGAATATGTAACGGGTCAACATGAATTTGGTACGGGTGATGAAACATTGATGATAGAGTAGCCAAAGCATCGACAACCTCATTATTCATTCTTGGGATATGTCTGAACTCCACTAATCGAAATCACTTAATCAGCTCATGCAAACATTGACGATATGGTATAAGCTTCAAATCCCTTATTTTCTATTCACCTTAAACCTGATGTACCAGAAGGTCCGAGTCTCCCAAGACCAAGACGTCCTGGACATCCATGTCTATAGCTAATCGTAACCCCAAAATGCATGATTCATTCTCAGCCATGCTGTTGGTACAATAGAAGCGTAGTTGAGCTATAACAGGATAATGATGTCCTATTCCAGAAATAAGTATCGCTCCTATTCCAACTCTTTTTGCATTCACAGCTCCGTCAAAGAAAAGTTTCCATCCTGGCTCCTCAGTCAATTCCAATTCATCTACATGCAGCACTTTTTCATCGGGAAAATACGTCCTTAAAGGTCCATATTCATTGTCAACAGGATTCTCAGCCAAGTGATCGGCTAAGGCTTGGGCTTTCATAGTGGTCCTCATCACATAGACGATATCGAACTCTGTAAGTAATATTTGCCATTTTGCTAACCTCCCTATGGGCATAGGTTTCTGGAAAATATACTTCAATGGATCCAAGCGTGAAATGAGATAAGTAGTGTAGGAAGACAGATAATGCTTTAGCTTTTGTGCTACCCAAGTTAGGGCACAACACATTTTCTCAAGATGAGTGTACTTAACTTCATAAGCTGTGAACTTCTTACTGAGATAATAATTGGCTTGTTCCTTCCTGCCAGTAATTTCATGTTGCCCCAATACGCAGCCAAACGAATTATCCAAAACTATTAGATAAAGAATAAGAGGCCTCCCAGGTTCAGGTGGAACCAACATATGTGGTTTTGACAAATACTCTTTTATCTTATCAAAAGCCTCTTGGAATTCTTCAGTCCATTTGACTACAGCATCCTTCTTTAACAGCCTGAAATCAGGTTCACACGTCGATGTGAGCTGAGCTTTGAATCGGCTGATGTAGTTCAATCTTCCTAGAAGACTCATTACTTAGGTCTTGTTCTTCGGTGCTGGCAATTCTTGGATCGATTTGATCTTTGATGGGTACAACTCAATGCCTTACCGACGGACGATGAATCCTAACATTTTTCCCGATGGAACACCAAATGCACAATTGGCCGGGTTGAGCTTAATGTCATACCTTCGAAGTCTTTGAAAAAACTTCCTCAAATCTGCTACATGATGTTCCTGATGCTTGGATTTTATGATCACATCATCTAAATACACCTCAATCTCTTTGGGTATCATGTCATGAAACACAGTAGTCATTGATCTCATGTATGTTGCCCCACCGTTCTTCAAACTAAATAGCATTACCCGGTAGCAATAAGTTCCCCATGGAGTGATGAAAGTATCTTTTCTGCATCTTCTTCATCCATCAAGATCTGATGATACCCAGCAAAACAATCCACGAAAGACCCAATCTCACGTCCAACGTAGTTATCGATCAAAATATGAATGTTGGGCAATGGAAAGTTATCCTTTGGACTTGTCCTATTAAGATTGCGGTAGTTGACACATACCCGAATCTTTCCATCTTTTTTCGGTACTGGCACTGCATTAGCCAACAACTCGGGATATCTGGTGATGCGAACAACTATTGCTTGCAGTTGTTTGGTTATTTCTTCCTTAATCTTCACACTCATATCTATTTTGAATTTCCTTAATTTCTGCTTGATAGAAATACATGCCGGGTCAGTGGGCAATTTGTGAACCACTAAATCGGTACTTAATCCTGGCATGTCATCATACGACCATGCAAAAACGTCTTTGAATTCTATGAGTGTTTTAATTAGCTCATCCCTTATGTTCGATTCAATGTGAATGCTTATCGTAGTTTCTCTAACATTGTCAGCATCCCCTAAATTGACGGCTTCATTGTCGCTCAAATTGGGTTTGGGTTTCTCCTCAAACTGGCTTAATTCTTTACTTATTTCTTCAAAAGCCTCATCTTCATCATACTCCGATTCATCATGACAATCGATTTCTTGCATAATTAATTCGGCATCTGATTGATCTTTTAGACTAGGTTGAAGATCTATTGTGCATGCCATGTCATTAGAACCAGTAAAAGGAGAACTATTCAGAAAGAAGAAAACAAAATTAAAACAAAATATAATAAAGGAAACTTTCACTCTTTGTAAAAATACTGGATAATAGAGTTTCACACTTTTATTAAAGCAAAGTCAAACAGGAATTGGATTACAACTCCGGGATAACCCATAAAACAAAGAAAGAAAATCCAAAGCCTACTAACAAGATCCCCTCCGAGTAGCAAGAGGAGTAGCTGTCCAATTGCTGATATTGACTCTAGGCCCCACAAACTACACATCTGCCTTGTTGGAACCTTCTCCTGCTTTTACAACATTGACGTTGGCAAACATTCTTTCAAAACCTTCATCCAGATCTCCATTTGACCCAATCAATGGCCCGAGAATAATTGGAGCCGACAACTTTCTGGTACTTGCTTTGACAAATGATTTGGAGAGACGCGGGATTGGCTTGGAAAGAACCCAGACTTTCTTTTTTTATCTTTCTAGCTCTCTGTATGTCAGCAGTAGTGGGTTTGAAGCCTATCCCAAATGTATCAAGACTACCAGGGAGAGACACCGGCTGTAAGATGCCCTGGAGTGAAGCACCTAATCCCTTTCCAGATAGAAATCCATTTCTCAACATTTCTGTGGCCACCATAAAAGACGCAGTTCCTACCTTTGGTACAACAACATGCTCACCCTCCGGAACCTTAGCAACTGATATTGTATCTATCACCTGATATACCCATGGGCCCTTATCGTCCTCAACCTCTTCAAATAGAGTGATAGTATTGCAAGCACTATCTTCCCCATGTACCACAATTTCTTGACGGTCCCATTCGAACTTTCCCATCTGATGAAGTGAAGACGACACGGCCTTCACAGCATGGATCCATGGTCGGCCCAGCAGAAGATTATAAGATACAGCAACATCCAATACTTGGAATTCCATCGTTAACTCTACTGGCCAAATGGTAAGTTCTTGCACAATCTCTCCAACAGTATTCTTCCCACCCCCGTCGAATCCTCGCACACAAATGTTGCTTTTGTGGATTCTTTTATTATCAATCTTGAGTTTTTCCAAAGTGGATAAAGGGCATATGTTGGCACTTGACCCATATCAATCAACACACGGGTCTCTACCGAATCTTCACATTTAACAGTGAGGTACAATGCTCTGTTATGTTCTGTCCCTTCTACCGGCAATTTATCATCTTAAAATGTTACCCTGTTAACTTCAAAAATCTTGTTTGCAATTTTCTCGAGGTGATTTACAGTGATCTTGTCAGGGACATGAGCCTCATTTAATATCTTCATCAATGTTTGGCGATGCTCATCTGCGTGGATTAATAATGACAACAATGAGATTTGAGTTGGCGTTTTCCTAAACTGCTTTACTATGGAGTAATCATGCATCTTCATTTGCTTTAGGAACTCCTCTGCTTCTTCCGCAGTTACATGTTTCTTTGTTGTTGCTGGATTGGCTTTTCTTAACTCCACGGGAACAAAACACCTTCCCAAACGAGTCAGCCCTTGGGCTTCACACACTTCTTCTCTTATTTCCTTTCCTTTATACGTTACCACCATTTGTTCATAATTCCAAGGAATAGCTTTGGTATTGATTACCGGTAATTGAGTTACTGCTTTTATGATGACAGGCTCTGTGCGAGCCCCCTTTACAACTAACATAGGCTTACTTGCAACCCCCAGTACTACCACTTTTTCTGGTTCTCGTTTCACTGCACTACTGCTTGATTCTTCCTTCTCAACTAACCCACCTGTATTGACTTGGACCATTTCCTTCTCATTGGTTACCCTCTCTTTTACAGCGGATTCATTGGACCGAATCATCATTACGGTCTGTGAAAGTTTCTTCATCTCTCCATATTTGTGTATCAATTCAGTCATATAGGCTTCATGGTGAGTCGGCAGTGGATTGTGATTGATATTGGGTACATCTGGTGTTTGAACTTCAATCTTATTGGTATCAATAAGATTTTGTACAGCATGTTTTAACCTCCAACATCTCTCCGTATCATGCCCGGGAGCCCCTGAACAGTACTCACATTTTACCGAGTGATCCACGTTTTTGGAAGGAGGATTTGGCAATTTGGGTTCAACAGGGCTCAATAAACCTAACTACTTTAATTTGTGGAACAGAACAATATAAGTTTCCCCTAGCTCAGTGAATGTTCTGGGTCTCTGCACCCTTTCGCTTCTGAATGCCTGATTTCCTCAAAAACATAACCTTGAAGGGTTCCTATAAGCCCTCGGCGGTGGATATACATTTTGTGGTGGTGGGTACGTGTTTTGTGGAGCTGGCGCTCGCCATTGTGGGTGAGCTGGAGGCTGGTTATCTGTTTGCGCTTGATGAACAAAGAATTGTGGTTCTTGTGGCGGGTAGTGTGGATGTGGAGGATAATTTGGAGTGTGTGGGTAATTTAGGTGATGAGGTCTGGATTGGTGGCTGGGGAAGGACCTCTTGAACTGGACCAATTGCTGGCTTCAACTGCCGTGACTTCTTCTCTCCTCTTCTTCCCAAGCGTGCCTCCCGTGCTGCTCTGAATGGTCTGTGTTGTTGCCTTGATCACTGAATAACTTAATATTTTGTTGGTCTTAAGACCTTCTTCTATTATGCCCCCATCTTTACCACTTCGTTGAAGGATTTTCCCACTGAGGTCACCAAGTGACCGAAGTAGGTTGGCTTGAGAGTTTGTAGAAAGTAATCTACCATCCCCCCTTCTCTCATTAGAGGATCAACTCTAGCTACCTGTTCTCTCCAACGCAATCCAAATTCCCTGAAGCTCTCCCCTGGTTTCTTCTCAAGCTTAAATAATGTGAGACGGTCTGGCACTATCTCTCGGTTATATTGAAAGTGCCCGGCGAAAGCCTGCGCCAGATCATCCCAAGTATACCACCTGCTTGGATCTTGCCTTGTGTACCATTCTAAGGCAGACCCGCTTAAACTCTGTCCGAAATAAGGTATCAGTAGCTCACCTTTTCCTCCCGCTCCCCTCATCGTGTTGCAAAATCCTCGTAGATAAGACATGTGTAAGGCCCCGTAAAATTTTTGTGTTCTTAAAAATCTAGCAGCCCGTGGTGTCATGGTCCGAATAATGTGTAGGAATGAGTAGAATCTCGCTGCGGTTCGGACCCTTGGTAGTGATTTAAGCTTTAAAAGTCAAAAGAATAAAATTTTCCAGAAAATGTCAATTATGCGGTCAAGAATGCGGTCGCAGATCTGCTATACGGACCGCATTCCTACCGCAGAGTGTAACTGAATGTTTTCCAAAATTGGTGTTAAAAATGCGGTCCAATATGCGATCGCATTACGAAAATGCGGACCGCAGATCCATCGTATAATTTCTTAAGAATTTTTGAGTGTCAATCTGCGGTGCATTCTGCGACCGCAGAACACGAATGCGGACCGCATTCGCATATCGAAAAAGGACATATGATTTTTGGAAGCAATTCTGCGGTCCATTATGCGGACAGCATGTTGATTCTACGATTGCAGATGCAACCGCAGATTTGACTCGGCCAAGATTTTTATAAAAATTTAACCCTATTTCCTTCTTTAATAAATCATCTCAAACCTTCATTTTCTCATATTTTCTTAGCAAAACAAGAGAGAGGAAAGTGATATTCTAGAGAGAGAAACCTAGCAAACATCAAAGATCGTTTCTAATCGCTTGGTCCGGAAGATCCTAGGGCAAGTGTCATCTTCCCCAATTTCAAAAGGTAAAAACCCTAGCCATTTTTATTTAATTTTTAGTTATCAAAGGGAAAGAAATATTTTCATGCATTAGCTTTTGAAAATAGAATTTAGCACTCATGCATGTTCTTTGAACTTTAAATTTAGTAAAAAGAAGTGGGTAGGAGTAAGGATTTGCAAAGGCGAAGTGGGCAACGTAAGGTAATTTGGGGGAAACTTAAAGTAGGAGATTGAAGGAAGTAAATCTGACTCTAGGTATGTATGGCTAACTTTGATCCTTGTGAAATCGCCCTTATGTGTACAATTCCTTTGGTATGTGATAATTTTGAGAATTATTGTGTAATTCTTTGATTTAGTTGTTGGGTATTCAATTGATTTGTACTATGTGTTGTGTGGTATGGGATGTGAACAAAACGATGAAAAAGGAAGTCATAATTGGTAAAGAAATTGAGAACAATTGTAGTGATGGCATACTTGGCTTCTTGTGGGAAACTAATGAAACAACTCGAATTGTGATGAACGGTTGAACTAAATGGTATGGATACTCTCGGGTATGGAAATATTATAACTTTTTTGTGACACCGACTTGAAAAGAATTTGGAAACATGAACCAATTTGTAATTTGCTTATTGCACTTGTTTGTGATCTTGTGTAGTGCTCTTGTTTGTTGTTTGTGATTGTTGTGATTTGAAACTGTACGGTAGGATCGGGTTGCGAGCTGCAACACGAAGTAATAAGGTGTGGGTTGGGGTGGTAAGGGTGGCGGGGTTAATAAGGGTGGCCGAGGTAATAAGGGTGAAAAGCGATCGAAATCGCCATTGAAATTGATATGAAATCATTGATGTGAAATTGTGAAAGGAGACAGCAGGAGAGTGTGCAACTTGTGGGGCACAGATTTCTCCTTTGTTTGACTTGATTGTGCTTTCCGTGTATGTGTGGTTGTTGCCTTCCTTGTTGATCTCTAATTGTACTTGGGCTGAGGATTTCTTGAAACAAAGTAAGTGTTGGAACGTGATTGGCTGCTTCCTCATTACTTGGTGTATCTGTTGGTTGTTCTATTATTGCGATTTATTTGTTTATGGCTTGAGTTTACTTGGGACAAAGCTTGTCCATACATACCAGTACAATTCCAATGTACTGACGTCCCTTTTGCCGGGGACGCTACATTCGTGTTATGATTGTAGGTGGATCCGTAGCAGGTACTTCAGCTCATCAGCAGTAGCACTCTTTCGCCTTCCACTGGCCATTTTGGTGAGCCCCTTTACTCTCGGGGCCCTGCGCGGCTCATGCCACTTCTATTTTAGACTTTATTTTGTTTTTGTGTAAGGTATAGCCGGAGCCTTGTTACCGGAAAGTATTGTATCATCCTTTGTATCCTAGAGGCTCCATAGACAGTAAACTGTGGGATTATGGTCTATGTATATTTATGTCAGGCATTGTAATTTGTAAACTTTTTAGTAAGTTAATCGTGTGGTTATGTTTGTAAATGTGTGAATTCAGTTACAATTGGTAAAATCTTTGGCTTAAGTAATGAACAATACAGGGGTAACGCATGGGATAGGAAAGGCATCCAGGTCCGCTTGACTGGGGCTACCCGGTGAGGCGCTAGTCATGTCCCTCGATTTGGGGCGTGACAACATGGGATCAACATGCCATTCGTACAGATAAAATTTGGGTATCTTGAACCCTGCTAGTAGTTGTATGTCAGGGAAAGGGCATAAATCTTTATAAGCCACACTGACCTGATTTCCCATCTCGTGCATGACCCTGAAGGACTGCTCCAGTCTTTTGACTTTCTGCATCATCTCATCCTGCTCTGGGCTCTTGGCCGGCTTTTCCGCCGGGACCTCAAAGGGAGGAGTATAGATAGGTGGTTCGAGTACCCTGAACGTAGGTTCAGGGGAGTAATATTGAGTGTCGTGAACTTGAAATAACGGTTCACTTGATGATCTGTACGATGGAGTTGGGGAGGTGCCACAAAGATAGGGACATTTGGCGGAGGAGGGTTTTGATTGGGTGGTGGAGCTTGGGGGTCATAAGCATCCCTTCCCTGGTAGTAATGATGGCCTAGGAAGCTTATTGAGGGACAGGGAGAAAGGTATTTTGGGGTATGTCTTGGTGGGAGGGTAGGAGTAGCGGGTGTTATTCTGGGGTATGTCCTGGTGGGAGGGTAGGAGTAGCGGGTGTCTCATGACCTTTTTGTGCTTTGGCCAATGCCAACTGCATTTCGTTCATCTCCAACTACATTTTTTCCATTTTTTCTAAGGCCTCTTTGAGCATTTGGCTCATCGCCTTTTCTGACTCAATGCTGTGGTCTGACCCAGACATACTTTTAGGTATAGGCCCCTTTGATCTTGTTTGATATCTGTGCAATGCCAGTCACTACTAGAAACTAGAGCTATGGCAACGCTTTTATTGCCACGGTTCTGTAACCATTGCTATAGACGATCTATTGCAACGGTTTTAACCGTTCCATAAGGAAATTGGTAGTATTGGCACAGTTTAGCATCTAAACCATTACAGTAGTCTAAAAATCGTTACAGTAGATTTTCTATAAGAACGGTTTTGGAAAATCGTAGCAATAAGATGATATATGGGAACGGGTATTTGCAATTTTTACCTACGGGAACGGTTACGATTTCCCTCTATAATTTCCCCCAAATAATTGAGGACCCGCGCGCTAACCCCTTCTATTTTTATATTTTATATTTAATATTTATTCAATAAATGACCTGCCCTATATAATAGACCCATTTATATTATATATTTAATACTTATTAAATAATATAACCTAATTAATAAACACACGGACACTCTTCATTCCCAATTCAGTCGACCTCTCTCTCCTAAAATTTTCACTTCGCCGGAATCTCTGCTTCCTTTCCAAAAATTCTTCAGTTCGCTGGATTACGAAGAAGACAACCTTATCAGTTCGCTGGAATTACGAGGAAGACAAACCACCATTGGCGGCACCGGTAAGTAGCATTTTTTATTTCTATTCCAACTTGTATTCTACCATTCTTGTTTATTTTCTTCAAATCTTAGTCATGCAATCTGTTTTACACACTTCTTGCGCGCATTTGGACTAATGTTTCTCGAGGAGGGAGATTTGGGTTTAGGTTTTTTTTTCCCTTTTGCCTAACCAACCTTGTTTGAATATTTCTTTGAAATTTTTATCTTTTCCTGATTTCATCCATCCATGAGCCCAGATATTTGGCTTTGTGAATGTTTACTGGGTTCTTAAGAGATTGGGTATTTTTTTAAGGGAATATGAACAATTTGTCTGCCCGGGTGAAATTCTTCTTAGATTAAGGTCCATTTGACTTCTGCTTGATGATATTTTTGAGCTTCTCCAGTATTTACACTGCCTTTTCGTGCTGCCTCTGCCCGGCACTGTTGTAGCATTGCGTCCTCCTCTCCATCTTCATAAATGTCTCTTCCTACATTTACTGGATTTGGCAATTTTTGGATTGTGTCTTGTGCCATCACAATATTTGCATCTTGTGATTTTTCGAGTAATGTCTTTTCCTGACGTGTTTCAACCATTTGTGTGTTGTGTATTTTTTTTTGTCGTGTGTCCAGTACTTGATTTGTGAATTGAATTCAGTGAAGGTTTCGAGCTTACCAATGCATCCACTAGAATTCTATCTACCAATGCTATGACTGGAGTGTCTGCTAGATTCTGCTGCTTCCTAGTCTTTGATGTTGCTATTGCTTTTTGATTATTAGTATTAATAATGGCTGTAGGCTGCTACTGTATGTATCTCGTTGCTGCGTTTTGAACAGTTTTAGCACAGTTGGTGAGTTCCTTGGGATAAAAACTGGTGCATTAAGGTTCAATTTGCTTTTTGGTGGTGCTACTGAATCATGCTCTTCGCCACTGTCATGATCGGGTTCCTCACCATCACGTATATAGGTATTTTGTGCAGTTGTCGACTGCTTACCTTCAGCTAACCCATGCACTTGTGTTGTCTCAATATTGGCAGCCCTCTCAATTTGTGTATTGGCCATAGTATGATTAACTGTAGCCTTTAAAGCCCCTGCCTTTGTCATAATATCTTGTGAATTCATTAACCTCATCCAAGGAAAATTGGATTGTTGGTTCTCCATGTTCCATAATCACTGGAACTAACTACAGTTTTGACGCATGAGCATCAGATTGTTTTGAACGTACCTGGGCAGCATAACTTTGTTTTGTATTAATGTTTGTTGTTGGTTCTTCTGCGTTATGAAGTGCCGTGTGTATAATATTTGTTATTGATTTGGCTCTTAGGAATTCTACTTCTCTTGTCACTACCACAATTGCTCCAGCTACAACAGGAGCAAGCATCACTTCACATACAAGTATAGGTTCTGAGAAGGAGAAGCGTCCTGCACAGAAGCGTAAATTTCAGGAGCTGCCGGCTGCTCCAAAGGGCCAAACAACTGTAAACCAGGTATGTGCTAAATCTCCTTGACCTATACTAAGGTATCTCCATGTAATTGCCTTTAACTGGTTTTTTATGAAATAATTTTAAATGAGGAAGAACACTGAAAGAAATTCTATGTCCATAAGTGCAAAATTAACATGAATAAATAAAGAGTGAATATGACTTAATTAGTAAGAATGAAATGAGTCATGATGAACAGGATACATACAGATTATTCATACTGTTAGCCCCATCTAGTTTGTACATTTTTTCTGTAAGGCAGATGAGTTAAACAACTAAACAACTGAACGATTGGGTTTGTAAAGTGGAAAGGGAATGAACTTCTTTGCTTGATACAATGAAGCACAATAATCATTTTCCATGTCGCAGGAAAAAACTTAGAATGGGATGATTGACATGAGAGTTAACCTGTTACTACTCAAATCGTACATAAACTAGGTGGAACGAATAGATTAATGAAAATTGAGTATGCATTTCTAATACCTACAGAAAGAAATATGGATCTTCTTATTAAATTTTTCGCTTTAATTTGGATAAACTATTGGAATTTGACATACTGCTTTCGAATGATCTCTCATAAAAGTTGTATTAGCAATTCTTCTTTACTTTTCGACCATACAAACAAAGAACTGTTGTACAATTGGTCCACAATTCTTCAACCTCTTATTAGCCAACTAAAAGTTAATTCCTCTCTCATACTGCTGCCAGTTCTGATTTTCCATATTGCTGCCAGTTCTAGTTTTGTTTCTTTTGTTTAGTGGTATTATGTTTAAGTGTTCCTCTGTTATCTGCTAAACTATATTGTGTTTGATTTTCAGAATCTGAAAAATATTTGAATAGACATGAATCAAGAAGGGTGCTCAAGCAAAAATAAGAAAATATCCAACCGTATTCCAGCTGGATCGCTTGCATCTTTGCGAAGATGCAAGTGATTCAATTGACGCTTTTGCATCCGTCATGGGACCTGAACATCCAGGTCGCGTGAGATTGTATGGACGAGGGGTTACCAAAATTGTGTTAAAAGGGCAAAAAGGGAATCTTGGATCTTCTTCCGATGCTACTGATGAGAGGATGCAACAGAAAATGGAGGAAATGGAAGAGAGGATGGATAAAAGAATGCAAGAAAAGTTGAACGAACAAAAGGACGCTATAGAACAAAATATTACAATGAACGTCATCGCACGACTTCAGCGTCTGAACCCAGATATGCGACTTGATCCTAACATGTTAAGGTTCAGTGCACGTTCACATGTAGAAGCTTCCGCTGTACGACAAGATGATGTTCAAGTAAACGGTCGATCATCTGCTGGTAGTACCAATCAAGGTTAGTATGTACCAAATGTTATACATCTTCTTCTATTTCTTCTTCTCCTCCTCATTCCTTGGTTGGGATTTAGCTTTCATGGTTTCTTACCTTCAAATTTCTAGCTTTATAGTTTTGATCTTTGGGCTATGTGATTATTGACTTGAGTTTGTACATTTGAAGTGAATACTTATGTAGGTTCAAAAAGTTTGTGCTTTTGTTGAATTGGTTGGTGTGGATCAAGTTTGTACTTTGTATTTCGGGGTTATTGGTGTGAACTGAAAGTGCAGTCAACTAAGTAGATTACCATATGTTTGGATCATATTTTCAACATAGTTGTTTTGCGTCTGATGGAATGTAGTGGGTGAGCAGAAATTTGGGAATCGATTTCTTAATTTGGTTATGCCTTTAAACTAATGATCATAGCATCTTTGCTTTGAGAAAACAGAGGAATTAACTTTTAGTTGGCTAATAAGAAAAACTCGACCAAACGATGTCCAAATGACCTAAAAATTTGTAGACATATCCAAAATCACCTAACAAAGCTACTGCAACTGTAGGAATTCTATTCCGACTCTCGGATCAAAATCTCACCTATCGATCGGATTTCGCCAAAATTCCAACTTAGCCAATTCAAGCCTATTTCTACACCGAACCTCCAAATTCAATTTCGATCGCTCCCCTAAGTCACAAATTACCTCCCGAAACTAACCAAATCATTAGAATTCGATTGTGAGCCCTCTAACCACATAGTCAACTCCATATTGACTTTTCATATACAAGCTTCATTTCAAAAGGCTATATACCCTATTTTCTACCGGAATCACTCCTTACTCACCCGATAGATTCTAACACATATATAGAAACATGAAACACATAATGAATGGGTAAAGGGGTGGTAATTCTCGTAACGACTGGCCGGTTCGTCACAATGATATTACTATTCTTTATCACCTGGGCAAGGCCAATGTGGTTGCCGTGCCTTGAGTTGCCGGGCGGAGAGCTTGGGGAGTTTTGTATATCTGCCATCTTTGGAAAGACCTATGGCAATGGATCTTCAAGCTTTGGCCAGGCAGTTTGTTAGATTGGACCTTTCGGAGCCCAGCCAGGTTCTAGCCTGTGTGGTTTCTCGGTCTTCTCTATTTGATCGTATCAGAAAGCGGCAGTTTGATAACCCTTATTTGTAGGATCTTCAGGAAAAGGTTTGGCGTGGGGATGCTCAAGATGTCACCATCGGGGATGACGGAGTGATGAGGATGTAGGTGCATATTTGTGTGCCCAATGTAGACGATCTTCGAGAGCTGATTCTAGCAGAGGCCCATAGCTCGCGGTATTCCATCCATCGGGTGCTGCGAAGATGTATCAGGACTTGGAGATGGGATTTATTTTAATTACTTCAGAGTCGCCACTTGGGAGATTTTATGGTGTCCCAAGTCACCGGTTAAATCCCGAATCGAGGAAAAGAATGACTCTATTTAACAGTCCGCGAACCGGAAATCCGGATAAGGAATTCTATTAACCCGGGAGAAGGTATTAGGCATTCCCGAATTCCGTGGTTCTAGCACGGTCGCTCAACTGTCGTGTTTGGCTTATCTATCTGCTTTTTTGCAATTATGTACTTAGTGCAAGTTAATACCCCTTTACCGCTTTTATTATTGGTTGTGATTTACGAAAGAGAAAGTTGCTTAAAAATATGCTTTCGAATCACGTCACATGAAATGCACCCGGATCCTCAACATATTCTTATTCAACATTTCGGGGTTTGGATTTGGGTCACATGAAATGCACACCCGTATTTAAAAAGGTAAAGCTAAAATATGCGCCCGGATCGACTACTTATTTACACTGTTGAGAAAGGCGTGATATTCGTTAAGAAACGACGCATCTCGAAATCTAAGTATTTATATGTACATCTATGACGGCTATGTGATTAGTGTAACTATTTGGGCGAGGCGTACCTTTGATTCAAATCTAAAGCGAACTACATCCCACTGTATCTTACTTAAGAGTTGATTCCAAATTACTTAAAACTTGCTACGAACCACACCGCATGAAATGCGCCTGTGGTTCCTGACACGCTTTGTTCATTCTTACCCAAAATTGGGGTCGGGTCACATGAAATGCGCCCCCGACTCTTTTTAATCTAATTACGTCATTCCGTTGAGTAACAACTCCCTAGCTAATCTTGCTTTTAACATAAGGTCTATCATTTAACAGGTTTGGAGATTATACACATGAGTAGAGAAGATTGAACAAAGATACAACAGACTAATTCGGGTTTACGTGCATATCTAATGATAGTGTAACTTTGGTCTAGCTACATTTTCCGTAACAAAACTAGCAATACAAATTTAATTGAAGAATAACAGAATGTAATTAAACATAAGAACTATAAACGACTACATGTTTCAATAGACTTTATGCACAAGCTTCAAACTTCATTCTTTTCGTACCAAGGAACTACAATAACAGAGGTGTGTACCTGGAATGCGGAAGAACAAGGAAGAGTGAGCAATGGCAATGCAGCAACAGCAACAAGAACAGTAACAGGAACAACAACCAAAGACCAATAATAACCACAGTAAACCAACAACAATCAACAATATACCAAACAGCCACAACAACCAATGCAATCAAATAGACCAATAGCCCCAACAACCAATGACAACCAATGGACCAGCAGTCACTTAGACCAACAACCAGTGACAAACTGGATTGACAGCCACCAAAACCAGCCAGGCAGCACCACTATAGTCACAAAACAACAACCAGCAGCAACCCAACAACAATGAGACAATAGCAACAACCAAACCAGGCAGCAACCAAGTAGACCAACCAGCAACACAATAGACCAAGAGAACAACAAAAGAGTGGCAGTGGACCAACAGTAGCAACACACTAGCACTGAACTGGCAGCAATACTCAAACAATAGAAGAACCAGCACTGTGTTGGACCAAGCAGCAACACAGACACAACAACAACACACAAATGACCACCAGTAGCAACCTCAACACAGCAACAGCATACACTCAAGACCAGCAACACCAGCAATTGACACAGACAACCACGAACTAGAGTCTAGCCACAACACAATAACCAACCGACCCAATAATGCTTCAACAGAAACACAGGAGTTACCACAGCCCTCGACCACTGAACCAACCACAACAATAGCACAGCACCAACCACACAAGAACAACAAACAACCAAATGGCCAAAAACACTCAACTGTTGAACCAAAGCACACGAGACAGTAGCCAAAATCAATGAAACAGTGACTTTGTATGTGTATATCAAAAATATCTCTGCTCCTATCTTTTCTCCAACTATTACTCTCCAATGTTCTCTCTAATGTGTGTGTTTTTTTTTTTTTTTTTTGCTCTCCAGGTACTCTCCAAAAATGTCCCCGACTGTATGTATATTTGCTCTCCAAGTATCTCTCAAGTCTCTGTCTGAATGAATCTCTATCAATGTATATGCCTCTTTTCTTACTCTCAGTGTGCTCCCCAATCTCTGTATGTATGCATCAATGTCCATGTATATCCTATAGGTTCAGTTTGATGCTATATTTATAGCTAAAAGTCCCTCCAGAACACCTGCCCCTAAGGTTACCCCCTACCCTGACTTCCCAACCCATCATATTCCCTGCAAAACCCACTGTCTACTGTCCAAAGTATGGACTCAGCATTAAACAATGCTGGTGGCAGGAGCCTCAGTGGGATGCCCTGCAGTGCTCAGTTCCACTAGCCCTTGTGATTAAACAATTAACCTATTAACTACAACCAATTATCCCCCTTTAATCTGAATCAAACAGTAACAAGCTCTACACCAGTGAATTGCATCAGGCAGATTCAAGGGATTAATATTACGAACTATTTCCCTGACGACTTTAATCACATTGAACCTATGATTCATCTTAACAACTAAAAACAGAGGGAATTGGCCAAATAAAAGGCCTCAAAGGAGGAGAACAAATCGATTGTTATGAGAAATGAGAAGCATGCTAGATGAGAATTGAAACAATGAATAAAACAAACACACATATTCACAAAAATCGCATTGAATCTAAAAGAAGGAATGAATACCTTGCAAGAAATCTGCCGACCAAACTTCGAACTAAGATGTGGAATTATTGAAGCCAAACGGGCTTTAATCGAGATGTTCTCGATTGAGAACACCTAGACTAAAGTCCCTTGGACTTCAATTGCGGCTAATCCGGCTTGAATTGAGTTTCTTCAAAATTAGGGTTCTTGGGCTCGGATTTGGGGCTTTTGCATTTTTGGTTAGATTCGAAGCAAACCAATGTCATTGGGAGTGTGGGGGAGGTGTGAGGAGACCGTGGTGTGAATTTGGGGTGATTTGGCATAGGTTCGAGTTTGACTCGAATCTTCAAATGAAGATTCGAGGAGATCCGGCATGATTCGAGGTTAATGGAGGCTGGGATCGTGATGGGGGAGGTGAGGGGAAGGTTTTGGCGTTGGTTTGGGTTTGATTGGCCTACCGGAACCGCCGTGAGGCGATTTCCGGCAGGCGGCGCAAGGTGGAGGAGGGCGGCGTTACACCGGGCTTTGAGAGCTTCTGAGGGAGATGAAGGGAGAGGGGGGTCTGGCTTGGGGGGGGCGGGGTATGGAAAGGAGTTTATATATGTTTTGAGTAGTTAAATCCTGATCGTTGGATCAAACTTGATCAACGATCAGGATCCTCTCACTTAAACCCAACGGTGCCGTTTGGTTAAGTCCTAGGCTGAATGAATTTTGGAATTAACGGATTAATCTGGGCCGTTGGATAATAAAATCCAACGGTCCAGATCAAGCGTTACCTAGGCTGAAGCTGGACGGATATTTGGGCCGGATCGGAAGCAATTCATTTGGGCCTGGCTTTTAGACTAAGTTTTGGCCCAGACCGGATCTCATTACTACACATATATATGTG
>JASVEL010014058.1:0-291210 GCA_032618575.1 Nicotiana noctiflora
TATAATTGGTTTGGTTTGATTTTGATAAAAATCGAACCAACCCGGTCCATGTACACCCCTAATTGTGGTCATTAAAAATAGTTGTTTCAAATTATTTATTATTTTAGAAGTTCAAGACAAAATTAATCATATTTTTTCTTTTTTACCATTAATAATTAATTGCATTTACATTTAGTAAAAATATGAATAATGTTATTAATAGAGATAACATATAAATTGAGAAAATATTTAATAAGAATAAAATAATTAAAATTTATTCTTTCTTAAGAAACGCGCACAAAAAAATTACCACACATATTATGAGACGGGCAGAGTTATGTATTATGGCCAAATTTAATAAGGGGAAATTAAACTTTGGAATGATGTCCAAGCTAATGTTATTGCACTTTGAGGCATCCAATGCACTCCATGTTAGGTTGGCTCCACTTTCTAAATAACTTTCATTTGTAGTTTTCTATATATGTACGGTATATTCACGGAATCAATGGCAGTGTCAAATAATTAAAGTACTAAAACGAAAAAACAAAGTAATCCGCTTTTTTGAAATCCATTTTTTAGTATTAAATAGTAATAAAATTGACTATATTAATTTTTACTATCACACATATATATTCCTAATACACATTCCAACACTATTTACTTCAAAGATAATGCTGGAAAAAAATAATTAATTAATTTTTAAAATATGAAAAAATTACTTATATTGGACCACAAGAAAAATACCAAAATATAACTTATTTTGGACCGGATGTAGTACTAACTTAAGATTTTTTTAAGGCAATATAATCTTGATTATTTAAAAGTTAAGTAGAGTTTAGTACTTCTTGACTGGCATTTTGTCTCTTCCATGAAAGACATGATGTGTTATCGGTATGCTAAGGCAAACTTAAGAACTAGCTAAAGAAAAACTATGAATTGATGAAACGCAAAATATTTAAGATTTATTCCCCTTTAAAGTTCGAATCTGTCTTGTGGAAGTGATTACAAACTAAGTTAAATTAAATTTGTTTTATCCTTAAGTATCCTAAATATTCTCATATCGAGTGGTGGCTAGGAAGGATAGTATTTTTTACCATAAGTCAAAAATTTAAAGATCACGCCCTGAAAATAAGATTTTTTTTTATTAAGAGCAGTTTTACCCCTTAATTAATTTACATAATGCGAATTGAAATTAATTCAATCTAACATCTCTATATAACAATACTTTACTATAAAAGTCAAGCTTTTTTGGAATCAATTTTCATGTTATGTTATAATATATGTTTTCTATAACAACACTTTGCCATAACATTCAAAAATATTTGGAACAAACAAGGTTGTTATAGAGAGGTTTGACGGTAGTAAACTTCGGATGGTTAAATCAAAATTATTGTTGTGAATACTTTCCTTTCACACGCGTGCGATCGCAGATGCAACTACATACATATGATTTGTAGGAAGCAATTTAGCTTCCGAATATTTTATATATAAATAATAATTATTATTTTTTCAAAATATTCTTCATAAATGCAAATATCAATTGGTATTGTCCCTTTCATTTATCGTTTGACACGTTCTTTTCTTTTTATTAGTTGCCTTTTCAAACATGTTAAGAATGACCCCATGACCCATACACTCAACAAAATTTATGGTGGAGTGATAAATATTTTTATTTTTAACCACAAATTTCAAGTTCAAACTACAAATATAAAAATGCAATCGTTAGAATATGCATTATTTTTCAATATGAAATTTTACGTGAATTCGGACTTGTTTTAACCCTAAAAAGAATGACCCTACACAAACAAGGTGGCCATCCCATGTTGTCTTAGAGAGAGCAATGCCATATTGAAGCACACACCAGTACATGTGGAATTGAAGTCTTCATTATCATTATTGTGCCCTAACTACCTCAATTTTACATGTGAGAGGTCCAAAATTTTGCATGCTTTTTATAGACATTATTCATGTGCAGTCCCTATTTAAATAAAACAAGAAATATAAAAACTATTGCTCTCATTTGTCTCCCTTGTTTTCTACCATCATTTCCCCCCTTTTTTCACGTACACACATGCACTCACATTTATCAACTTCTATTTATAAACGTAAGTACACTTACTATTTCAATATGACCTAACCATTCTAGTCTAATAATCATAATCAATTTATTTTTGCCAACAAGATCTTAGTTCCTCTATAGATATAGTAGACATTCAGATCTTTTAGCTTGTGTCAATACAAATCTTGGCAACATTATGACTTCAAAAAGTAGTGGCCCAAATGCTACTGAAGAATCCCTTAGTTAATGGAGTTATTAATGTGAAAGTGCTAGAAAAGTAAAAAATTATGCTCTTTTTGAAATAAATAAAGTTTACTATCATTTATGAAGATAGTTCTTAAAAAAGGACCAAGCATATAAAAATCTCTTAGTATAGTATAATTACCAAGGATTAAGTCATGAAACACAACTTTAATTTGTTTGGGTATATGCATCTAGTTGGGCTTTATATTCAGCCGAAGGACAAGGGGAAATCAGAAATAGCTTGATTTACGATTGATAATTGAAAAATTGCCACAATTTTAAAACTATTTAAATTTAGCTACTTTTTCATGTAAAGATAAAATCTGAATAAAAATATCCGTTAAAATCAGAAAAAAATTTAGCTTAATAATCTGAAGTTTGAATATTTTACATATGAGATTCTAGCATAATGTGTTGAATTTTATAATGTGCTAGTGTTCCACTATAATAAGATGAACGTTTATATAAACGCTTGCCATTTTTCGATTACTAGCTAAAATTAACTAGCACACTCTATTTCTTAACGTCAATTTGTGCTATATCCTAGCTTATCTCAAGGGTCAAGTGACAAGCACAGACAAAGCTAGGGGGTCGAAAAGATACTTCTGAACCTCTTTCATCAAAAAATTATATTGTGGATACTAGGAAAACTTTTGTATATATTACATATTAAATGTTGAATTTCTTAATTTTTTTTTTTAATTTTATTGATGAATATCTTGTCTCGGCCACTAATGACAACCCAATGTCCAGTCAAATTATAAATCAACCAAAGATTTTCAAGTGTTTAATTGACAAGTTTCGACCAATAAAGTACTGTTTCATCACATGTTCAGTTTGATTGGTCTAATAACTCAAGCGATATTATTTTAATTTGCTTATCTTTCAAATTTCTGAGATTAAATTTTTGTAATAGATATATTTTATGTATTTTCATAATTTCATTAGTTATTTATTTGTGTTAAAAAAATTAGAAACCTTAATTTCTAGGAAATAAACGAGCATATTTTATCTTTTTAAAAAGAATAATGGGGGAAGTTAAAACAAGAATATCCTTTCATTCGTCGATTAAGAGCTTACGAGAAATTTTCTCCAGGACATGCTTGTCTACCAATATATAAATAATTTAACATGGGCAGGCAAGTTTAGTGCTGTTCGTATAAGAAAAGTTGGCTTTTACCTATCACTTTCCAGATTTAAAAAAATTAAAATAAATTAGTCACTAAAATCCAACTATTTTAAAAGAGATACACAAAAGGCAATGCTTATCAACTTAGTATTTGCATTCTTTTGGTCAAAACTCATAAAGCATGCTTGATGCCTTTTGTCTGTTTATTTGTCAAGTTTACTAAAAGAAATCCAGCCTCTAGCTAAAGCTATACATTTATTTAGTAATTACTTTAACTTTCAAGAAATATTGATTAATAACCTAATATTTGATGACGAGAGCACCAAATCCAGAAAAAAGAGTTGGTATATGATATGTTTCACACGCTAATTAAGTTAGGATAATCGGGTAAGTTGATTCTCAAAACGAAATGGTTATACCCAGTCATTATTAATAAGGATTGTGATGGAATAATAAATACTCCTTCATCTTTAATTAAAAAATTTGAATTTGGAGCATTAAGTTTGAAATCTCCTTCATTAAAAAAGTGCTTCACCTCAATATAGAATTTTCCAACACAAAACGGAGAAAAAGTAAAAACAAAATTAATTATTCCCTATGAGGTAGTTTTCTTTTTAATCAGTTCCAAAGTAAATGACACATTTCTAAATTTGAAAATAATTCAATTTTAAACTCCTCGTGTTACCCTTAATTGGAAGCTTTTATAACTTCACAAAAATCATGGCTTCGTAAAGTTTTAACCCTTAAGCTTTTAAGATCATAAATTTTCAAAAATCATTCTTTTTTTTTTAAATTTCGTAACGAAACAAACTAACACATTTAATTTGAAACGGAGAAAGTACCGATGTAAGTTGAGAAGATACATGGAAAGTTGAGTATTAGGGGCAAAATTAGGTAATGTAGAAAAAGGCAAAGAAGGGAAAGTGCAAAAACCGTACCAAATTCCGTACGCAAAAAACAAGTGGAAGTGTGCTGGCACGTTAGCATTAGTTTGTGAAATGGGAATACGCTACGTTAATCAAAGCCATGCAAATGTTACATTATGCAATTTGGTCTACTCTCTTGACGCAACCTTTTTATTGTTAGTGGATCCTTTCTTTTCATTGTTATTAACCTATTATCATCATCTCTTTTGTTTTCCTATTTTAAGTCAGTGTGGCCATGATTTTTTTTTAATTAATATTTAGTCATAAATTTTTAATTTTTACTTGAAAAAAAATTTAAAATTTTAAAAGAAATTCAAAAAATTATTTTTCAAAATTTTCACTCATATCAGTCACAAAATTTAAATATTATATTTATGTCCAAATATAACTTTAATTTTCAAATACTATTTTCACTTTTTTTTTTTTTGAAATTTTACCATTCTTATGTCCAAATGCCCACTTAAGTCTTTCACCAAATTTGGGCTAATTCTAATATTGTCTTTTATTAATCTTAAATTGAATATTTATCATCTGTTTTAACTTGATGTTACATAATACTTCTATTTTGTCTTTCATTCTATATGAAGGTTTTTGATTGAATATAAAATTTTGAAGATTTTAAATGCATAAACTAAATGTATATAAATTATGAGCCGAGAGTCTATTGGAAAAAATTATTTTCTATCCTTATAAGATAGGGGTAAAGTATGCATATATACACATTACTCTTTTGGACCTCACGATATGGATAATACTAGGTATGTTGGTGTTGTAAAATAAATGTATATAATATACAAAAGTTTATAAAAATGAAATCATTGAGTAATGCTTTGTACAGAGAGACTTACATGTCTACATTATGTTTGAAATGTCATTGGTATGGCAGATTTTTCTTTTTCTTTTTGGTCAAAGAAAAAGAATATGGATGGAGAAAACTAAGCACAATACTAATCAGCAAACGGAAAATGTCCATTTGACATTTGAGGTGCATTACAATTAAAATTGTCAATTTTTTTGTAATTTTAATTAAAGAACTGACAATAGAAAATAAACGGTTACTTTATGAATCAAGAAAGAAATTGCCACTCCAGCTTTTTCAAGAGTCTTCACTAATTGAATCGCGTCTAGTAGATTCCCTATTTCCATTCATTCCCTTTAATTCGGGATACTATTACCTAAATTTCTAATTTTGAGTGGATGAAGGAGTGTAGATGACAAAACGGTTATATAAATATAGTTCTTCACACAAAGACGCTTCTCCAAATTACTATATTTACTTTAAACTCTTCATATTTTCTTAAGAGAATCTATAAATAAATACTACTCACAATTTTGGTCCATCTATATCTAGTTCGTACTTTCCAGACTTAAAATTATGCAATAGACAGACATTAATTTGTCAGATTATTTTAATCTTAATTAAAACTAAGAAATTGACACTAATGTTTTATAGTAGTAAGCTTCATATGCCATGCCATATGAGAAAATGGCATGCACAAGTTCTTAGCCACTCTCACAAACCAATTACTATAATAATTAAAATTGATAAAATCTTTGACCATATTAGCTCATTTTTATTATTTCCCTTTTCTTGTTCTTTTATTATCTCTTTTTTTTTTTAGCTGGCTTTGCTTTTTCATACAGTTTGATGATTTCTTTTCTATGATAAGAAGCAACAGATACACACTCATTTCCCTACCCACCCACCCCCCCTCCCAATACCCCCCAAAAAACAATTTTTTCCTCTTAATTTTGTGTTGAGTCACGTTTATTGTGGATACCCTTCAAGAAGTGTGGTTCCTTCCATAAACTCACTTTCCTATAATTTTATGTCTCTCTCTTTCAAGAAAAGCTCCAAAACAAAAAGAAAGTTTGCAGCTGCAAATACAGATATATTTTCTGGAGAAAATATTTGATTTTTATCTTTTTCTTCTTTCCACTGCCCTCTTTCTTGTTGAATTAACAATAAAAGATACAATCTTGGTAGCTAAATAGAGGAAATAGAGGGAAAAGTGTGCATAAGTAGATTAATTTGGGGAAAAGGATGAATGGTCTTTCACATACAGAACCAGATTTTTCTGAATTTGTTGAAGTTGATCCAACTGGTAGATATGGCAGAGTATGTCCTCTCTCTATATTCCCCCCCCCCCCGCGCACACACACCCCAACCAACTAACTTAAAAAAGAACAATACTCACCGTCAGCTTTTAACTCCATATAAGTTTTGAGTTTGATGTTTTATTCCCTTTTCTGCTTTATTTGATGCAGTACAATGAAATTCTTGGAAAAGGAGCTTCAAAGACTGTGTATGAATCAAAACTCCTCTCTTTTTTTCCTTGTCAAAAATTGGTATTTATTAGATCTACTATTAGACACCCATTTTGATAATTGGTGCAAATGTTGCAGCTTTACTGTAATCTTATAGAAATGGGGTGTTTAAAGATTTGTGCTTTTTCCAATTTTTGGATGGAAGATGAAATTTTTATTAGGTGGATCATTCTGATTTGATTGGTTTATGTCATATGATTATGCAGTTATAGAGCATTTGATGAATATGAAGGTATTGAAGTTGCTTGGAACCAAGTCAAGCTCTATGATTTTTTACAAAGTCCAGAAGATCTTGAAAGGCTCTACTGTGAAATTCATTTGCTCAAGACTTTGAAGCACAAAAATATTATGAAATTCTATACTTCTTGGGTAGATCCTTCTAATAGGAACATCAATTTTGTTACTGAAATGTTCACTTCTGGAACTCTTAGACAGTGAGTTTTTTGTTTTCATTCCATTCTATATTGGCATTTGTTTTATTTCTATTGCTTAATCTGGATCTCCTTCACCAGCTACCAATTCTTGATTTTTGTTTGTTGGGGTTTGGTAGGTATAGGCTGAAGCATAAAAGAGTCAATATTAGAGCAGTAAAGCGGTGGTGCAGACAGATCTTGAATGGACTTCTCTATCTTCATAGTCATGATCCCCCTGTAATTCATAGAGATCTTAAGTGTGATAACATCTTTATCAATGGAAACCAAGGGGAAGTGAAAATTGGAGATCTTGGGCTTGCTGCTATTCTGCGAAAATCGCACGCTGCTCATTGTGTTGGTATGCTTCTTGCATATTTTAGTCCTCGTAATATGTTTTAGTCTCCTGTTCTTTTCTCTTGATGTTTGGAATGTATGATCAAACTTGTGAGTTTTTTACTAAAATATGGAAAATGGTTTGTGTTCATATGTTTCTGTGGTTGTAATGATCAGGGACGCCTGAGTTCATGGCACCAGAAGTATATGAGGAGGAATACAATGAATTAGTTGACATATATTCTTTTGGAATGTGCATATTAGAAATGGTTACTTTTGAATACCCTTATAGTGAGTGCACTCATCCTGCTCAGATCTACAAGAAAGTGATCTCTGTAAGTACTTGTCTCTCGTACATACCGTTGTCCTTGCCCATTGTGCTCATTCCAATTGATTTTCAAACTTTTTAGGGGAAAAAACCAGACTCGTTGTTCAAAGTGAAGGATCCTGAGATACGTCAATTTGTTGAAAAATGCTTGGCCACCGTGTCTCTAAGGCTCTCAGCAAAAGAGCTTCTGGACGACCCTTTTCTCCGAATTGATGATATTGAATCGGATTTAAGACCTGTAGAGTCCAGGAAAGAACTAGATTATACGAACCCTCTACTAAGGCAGCCTGTTCTTGGACTAGATTATGAAGGAAAATCTTTTGGTAATGGCTCCTACAGTGGATACTGCAACGATTATGGTTTTGATGATCTAAATGAATGGGCATCTGATCCAAATGAATATGAGCAAACTGGGATTGAACTTTTCGAGTATAACGAGGATGAACACGACGAACATTCTGCAGATTTGGATATAACTATTAAAGGGAAGAGAAGAGAAGATGGTAGCATATTTTTAAGACTCAGAATTGCAGACAAAGAAGGTAAGCAGCCCCCATCTTTTTATTTCCTTGAACTGATTGTTTATGCTTATCATGAGCTGAAAATTGGGTTTGGGATTTGTTTCTTTGCAGGCCGTATCAGGAATATTTATTTCCCATTTGATATTGAATATGATACAGCATTAACTGTTGCAACTGAAATGGTGTCCGAATTGGATATAACTGATCAAGATGTTACAAACATAGCCGCTATGATTGATGGTGAGATTTCCAAATTAGAACCCGACTGGAAGCCAGGGCCAGGAATAGAAGAAACCCCTCGCTTTGCAAATTCTAACTTATGTCGCAACTGTTCATCCGACAAATCCTCTATTGGCTCGTTCATGAATTTCCTGTCCAATAATCCAGCTTCTCAGAGTTTGCAGTTTGTGGAATGCAACGGATGTGCTGCCACACATGGTCGGTTTGAAGAGGTTACATATCATTCCAACAGTTCTCGGCCTATTATTTCGACATGTTCTGATGATCCAGCATCATCTAGCCATATTAATGGTGTCCATTACAACTTGTTCAAAATGAATGGTTTCCATCACACAGAGATGTGGGATCGGCATGAAAGCTTTGAATGCAGTTCAGTGGGATCCGAGGAGAGTCATTCCCTTGAAGACGGTGAGAAATTGTATCCTGACCCTTCAACAGAAGGTCGGAAAGAGGCCGGATCAAAGAGTGACCTTACATCAGGTCCAAAAATCTTAGGCAGATCGTTGTCAAATCCCCGTTCTTTAGGTGAAATTCCTGCATCATCATATGAAACTTCAGAGTATGAGCACGAGATTGAGCGGGAAATGAGATGGCTCAAAGCAAACTACCAGATACAATTGAGGGAGCTAAAAGATCAACACTTAGGCCTTCCACCGAAAGCTTCAAAGCCTCCTACAGGTTCCTCTAAAAGGAAAAAGAAAACAAAGAATAGGAAATCATGTCTTGAAACACTGCTCAAATCTTCCGATTGTGGTAAAAACTTGAGCTCAGAATCAAATGGACTTGTCAATAAAAGCTGCCCCAGTTCGGTAACCCCAAGGGCCCGAATATGTGAGGCGATTAAAGGTTCCCCGAATGTCAAGGACATGGTTAGTACTGCAAAGAGTTTCTTCACCAAAACATTGCTTCCAAATTCACTTCACAGAACAACATCCTTACCAGTCGATGCTGTTAATATATAGCTGTTGTAAGAAACTCCATTTTTTCTTGTTTCTCATGTGTTTCATACTATATTGAACAGGCTGTAAAATTTTCTTGTTATATATGAGGTTAGTTTATGAGGCATCCCATTTCACCCTATTCCTTTCCCTTGTTAAATCTCCCTCCTCCCCCCCCCCTCTGGGGTTTGCCTATATGATATTCTTGAATAGAAAAAATATAAATGATAGTGAGCTGTGACAGATGAATTATGAGACAATGTAATAATTGAGGCTTTAGATGGTCTTTCCTCAAGTGGGAAATCACTCCATTCTTGATGCACATGACTTTGTTGGAAGCTTTTGAGTTGTATGTATACAATAATAACATTATCCTTTTACCTTAAAATTGCCAAAAATAAAAGTGCATCTATTTGTCTGTTCCTATTGGTGCATTTATTTTAAGTTGAAAGGGTAAGCTGAAGTGCATTATTTTCTGGAAGAGCTGACTTGATGATATAGATGCAAGTGATGATGAACTGAACTTTTTTTAGTGTCAGTTATTTGCTGGCCAATGAGAGCTTTAATTGAGAATTCTTACGTTACATATTGCATCCTCAACTTTGATATTTCATGTCAATGATAGAAGTTTGGTTTTTTCAAAAGTGAAATTATTGGTCTATGTCCCACCCTCAATGCTGTGCAACATGCCTCATCCAACCCAAATCTATTCACTATCACGCTTCTCATACATGGTCCAGAAGGGATAACTTCAATAAAATTCGGTCCACTATATGTTTGGTTGACCCTAGCTTAGTTGATACCAGCCAATTTAGATCTGCATGCTCAGGCATAAAAATAAAGGAATTCAATAGAATTTTATTTGTTAACAAAAAAACATTCTTGGTAATTCAAAAGGTGCAAGTAAAAATAAGATAAGGTTGTTTGAGATAGTTTGATCATACACCAATATGTAGGTGCGAAACACCGTGATTGAAGGTATTAAACGAGGACGTTAGTTAAAATAGTACGGTATAGCCAGTTTTCGGACTGGTCATTCAAAAATAGCTAGCGTTTATCAAGTCAATAAAAAATAGCCATTATTTTGCTGCAGCAGAGACCGATTCAGCATAATATACTGGAGTTCGGTGCACCTGTGTATGAATTTTAACATATTATGTAGATTGGAGCACTAGTGCTCCAACTCTAGTATATTATACTAGACCGCTATACTTGCTGGAACTCCAATATATTATGCTGGAGTTCTAATGTACTTATGTTGGAACTCCATCATATTATGCTGGAGTTCCAGCATAAGTATACTTGAACTCCAGCATATTATACTAGAGTTCCAAGATAAGTATGCTGGAACTCCAGCATAATACACTAGTGTATTTTTCAGGTTTTGAACAGTATTTTCGCTCAGATTTTTCTTTACATGAAAAGTGGCCAAATTTCGATTACTTTTGAAACTAGACTATTTTTGAATGACCAGTTGTAAATCTGGCTATTTTTAAATTTGACCCGGACGTTATAGACTTCTTTTTTAATAATCGAGGTACTTGGGTTAGCTTACGGCGCACATGCACTAATTGCACGGGATACCTGCCACCTCCCACTAGCAATAGCTATCGAGTAACTCTATCCACCTAAGACATGAATAGATGGAAAGAAATCACCTAATATTTTTATGCATATATTAGAGTTTGAACAAGAGACTTAATGATTCTTATCCACGTTATTGACTAATAGGCAACATCCTTGGCTCCTAGATTTAAAATTACATCTAAGGAAGTCTCGAAAAGCCTATAAATTTTTAAAATCCATGCACACCTAGCAACAACAAAAAAAGGGTACCACGTAAGAAAAAGATTTATATATGCGATACCAACTAGCTGATAAAGGTTTCGTTATATTAGTATATTTACTTTAAAATACAATGTCCACTACGAGTCATAGTCTTGTGAGATGAGAGACCTATACGTAAGTAGACAATAGGAATTTTTACCTTCTATAGTAGAACGTTTTATTTATTTTAAATAAATATTATTTAAAAAGATTATATACCTTTTAAGGTTTATAGCAAAATATTTAATTTTGGTTACCTCCTAGCCCTAAGTCACTAAATACGCTAATCATTTACACTATTTTTTTTATCTCTACTTTGATACATTCCATTCTCTTCTCCTATCCCATTAAAATTTCCAATCTCCTCCTTCTTCCACCGGATTTATGCAAAGCCCACTTCAGAAATTATTACGTGTTTTGATTAAAAAAAATACCATCGGCGTCAGCAATGGAAATAGAGCATAATTGGAATCGATCGCGGAGTAAGTTGGTGGCTGCTTCTTCCTCTTCTATGTCTAGTTCGCTTACCATTTTTCCTCCGTCGATATCCTCCATTGTAGTAGGAGAATTGTTAGAATATAGTTGCACTTGCAAATTAGGTGTCGATTGCGAAGAATGCGCTGGAAATAGGAGGGCGGGTCGAAGGAGTTGCTCAAGTATATTTTTCTCTACAACTTCGGTTTGTTAGTGAAGACAAAGGTATCTCCACAGATGGTGAGCCTGAAGACATGGATGTTGTAGGATGATTTTCTATTAATATATTTTAATGTATTTTTATGTGTTTTATTGTATTCATTGTCTTTTTTCATTGTAATTCAATATATATCATTGTATTCCATATATTTTATTATATTCACTATCTTTTTTCTCATTGTATTTCAATATATCCCGCTGTATTCTATGTATTTCATTGTATTCACTGTCTATTATGTTAATTGATTCACTTTCCGTTATAAAAACAGTGTAATCCCTTATTTCACGCAGTGAATACAGTCTAATACAATAATCTGTTCAGTTGTAATCCCGTGTTTCACTTCATGAATACACTCGAATACACTCAATACAACAATTGGTTAGTTTGACTTCTCTGATTCACGCCTATTGTTGCTACTGTATTCATGAATACAATAGCTTAAATACATTAAATACATCTTATAACCACATAAAAGTATCTATAATCCACAATATAACAAATGGTATCCATAGATAATTAATTACAACTAAAAAATAATACTTTACGAAAGTTTCCCTAGAAAATATAGCAAACTTATAGAAGCTAAAATTTCATAATGTTGGACTAAGACATGCTTAAATAAATCAATATAAACATTGAAAATTCATAGTCTAAGTTCACTTATTTAGGATTGAGGCGCAATTAATATAATATTCGTGCAAAAAGTAAATAACCTTTCGCTCTTGTGTTTTTCTTTTCTTTGGACAGCAATGATGAGGTAGGACTATATATACTTTGAGAAGGAATCTCAACTTAAATAGTAACGTATACATCTATTGAATTTTCTAAAATTGGACCTATTCCTAAAGTCTAAAGGCAAAAGCTAAAGAGATTCCATAGCCATATGGGCAGTGGCCAAAATTTGTTGATCTATTCAGAATAGGCTGTCTCTCTCAATAATTTAGAGGTATCTTTCCTAATCATTCTTCTCTCTTTTTTATTCTTCTTCTCAAAAATCAATACATTTAAACTAACTATACCCCACAAATTGAAACTTTTCTATCTGGCTGTCATGGTATCGTGATAATTCATTCGTGTATATGTAACAAGTTCAATATTTCAACCCTCATAAATAATAATAATAATAATAATAATAATAATAATAATAAATATAATAATAATAATATGTCATTTTGTAATTTTATTTATTTATTTATTTATTTATTTGACACTGAATTTCCTGGCCAGGCTATTGGGGTATGCCTGTTGACTAGGTGGTTGAAATTCAAAAATAGTCAGATTTATACATGGTAACTAAAAAATAGTCGTAAAAGTAATCAAAATTTAATAGTTTTTTATGTAAAGATAAATTTTAACAAAAATGATGTTCAAAATTCGAAAAATATTCCAGCATAATATACTGGAGTTCAAATTTTTTATATGTGAACTTCCAGCATAATATACTGGAGTTCGAGCAAATGTTGAAAGTTCGTACAGAGGTGCTCTAATCTCCAGTATATTATGCTGGAACTTTTCGTGTGCTGGAGTTATCAACATACTATGCTGACACTTCATACACAAGTACATCATTAACCGGTATATTATACTGGAACTTTTCGTATTACAGCAAAATTATGGCTATTATTCAATAACTTTATAAACGCTGGCCATTTTTCAATTATCAGTTCTAACATTGGCAACCCCGTGCTATTTCGGTGACTAGATTAAATGTCAATATTATGTGTGGTTATTTGGGTACTGGTTAAAATTTAGCTATTTTGAGAAATTTGCAGATGGACGCAATTATTGATATATTCTATCATTTTCACGAAGTCAATATAATTAAATAGAAGAAGGATTTTATATTTTGGGAAAGATGGTCTAACTCCAGAAATGGAAATTTTCCATATACCACTCATGATTTTATGGTACCTTAGTTTATGTAAGTAGCTTCAAGATTTTCAAGAATTAATTTTAAAAAGTATTTATAATAGCTTCAACATTTAAAGTGTTTTAACTTTAAGGGTGTGTTTGGTATGATGGAAAATATTTTCTGGAAAATGTTTTCCAATTTTCCCATGTTTGGTTGGCTTAAATGTTTTGGAAAATATTTTCCTTATCAATTCATTTTCCTCCAATTGAAGGAAAATGTTTTCCTTATCAAAAGAAGGGAAAACATTTTCCAAAGCTCCTTCTCAACCTTTATCATCCTCACCAATCCACCACACCCCCTTACCAAAAAAAGATTTTTTTTTTGTTTCAAATTTCAGTTTTTCCATCCATCCTACTACCCCTCTACCACCACCCACCGAAAAAAATATTTTTTTACCTTAATTTTTTTTTTTTTTGCAATTTCAAATTTCCGTTTTTTCATTTTTCTGCACCACGCAGCCCCCACCCTACCCTCTACTCCCCCCCGAAAAAAAATGTATTTTTTTTACCTTAATTTTTTTTTTTTTTTTGCAATTTCAAATTTTTATTTTTTTATTTTTCTACACCACCCAGCCCCCATCCTACCCCCTACCCCCTCCCCCAAAAATCATTTTTTTACCTCAATTTTTTTTTTTTTTGCAATTATTTCTTCCTTTTATTTTTCTGCACCATCCAGCCCCCCACTCCCCCCACAAAAAAAGTATTTTTTTACCTCAAAATTTTTTTTTTGAAATTTCAAATTTCTATTTTTTTTTCGTTTTATCGCCCCCAGCCCCGCTCCCACCCTCTCCCCCCCCCCAAATTAAAATATCTTTTTTAGTTTTTAATTTTATTATTTATCGGTTTAAAGACTCAAAATTTACAAGTTCCAAAATTATGAGTTTGGAGGTTTATGTGTTTGGAATTTTACGGGTCTAAAAATCATAAAGTTTACGGTTCGAAAATATGCGATTTTTGCGTTTAAAAGTAAAGTATCACCACTAGTTCCTTTAGATTGTGTCAATTTTTAGAGACTTAGGGAAGTGGTGGGGGAGGGGTGGGGGGAGGAGGGAGGGGAGGGGTGAGGAGAGTTGCATAAAAATTCTAAAAAAAAAACTATTTTTTACTCTCTAACCAAACAATAGAAAATATTTTCCGGAAAATATTTTCCACTTACCAACCAAACAATAAAAAATAAGTGATAAAATCACTCATTTTCCATGAAAACATTTTCTAGGAAAACATTTTCCTTCGTACCAAACAGACCCTAAATGTTGATTTGAAAGTTAAGCGTATACTTTATCTATGTAGAATTTCTTCTCTATAATCGTCATCGGATACCTCCAACTTTACCGCAAAAATCAAACTCCCTTGTCTATTTTGAACAATTATTATTCTCCTCTATTTAACCTACACAATATCTATTTTTACCCTTATCCTTCCTATATGTAATACTCTCTTTTTTATTTATATGTTATTTTTTATGATTTACCTATTATTTAAATTATTTCATACTTTACTATAAATTATAAATAGAATAATCCTTTTATAAAATTATCACAAGGTCTACATAACAATAAGAAACAACGTAGCATGGCAGCTTCAATTTTGTTGACTATTAAAGGTCAAAACTTTATCAAAGTGGTCAAGAACTTTACTACCAATTTGAAGACGTTACACTGGACTAATATTTTAATATAATGATCTCAAACGTCAAATAAATGTTAAAGAAAAATTGGTCAAGAATTTTTGGTTGATTATTAATTCTGTTTTATTTCAAGTCTCCTTGACAGCTGTTTTGATTCAAAAAATCTCTAAAGAGTATTTTTAAAAAAAATTATTTAGCTTAGTGGAGGTTGCGTGATATTTATTTGTATGAAGAAAGCATTTAAATGATTCCAGATGTTGCAAACTCCATATTGACCATACTAGTGGAGACTGGCCCGTGCTGAGCCCGGGCCCAAACGTATTATGTTAAAAATTTATATTATTTTAGTGAATAATTCTTTATAGAGTTTATTAAGAATATATAGAGGAGTGGTAATACATGAGTTTCAGGAATACATTCGGATGTCTCGTTTGGGATATAGTCTTTCGTAGCAATATTGCAAGTCCATATTTATTAGCAATGGAGTCTATGCTTTCAGCATCATTCTTCTCGAGATTTTGATCGAGTAGATCATTGAAAAAAATGAGTTAATTCATGAACCGTTATTAGTTGATCTTTTACTTTGTATTGACTCATGTAACATGAAATAAAAGTCAATGAAGCCAAAAACTTCAGTTTCTCCACAGTAGCAGATGAAATATCTATTTAATATATTATATTGTGTGCATTAAAGTTCTTTTAAAAAAATTAAGTTTCTTGGTTTTTAAGATTAGTGGTCAAGAGACTTTTGATGATTCAATAGATCTTTCTATTGAAGTAGTTTAAGATGAGTGGTCAATAGACGATTTGCGATTGTGTTTGGTTATTCTGGTATAGTATACTTTCAATTGTAATATTAAATTTCAAGTCCTTTGTTTAACTACTCAAAATAATTTTTATCTTGCGCTTTGATAATACGTTGTATACATATTAACTTTACATCAAAATCTACACTTCGTAGATTTTTGTGCATTAATGGGTATGACCAAAGTCTATCCTTCCTTGTTATTTCTTGCTAACAAATTTTATTTAATAAGTCTGTAATAAAGGGACTACGTAAAGAGTGAAATTTTTATAGGGTTGGAATATAAAAATTTCAATAGCATTTTAAACTGTAAATAATAAGCAAATTGAAATAAATAAATTCATTAGTCAACCCTAAACCTATATGATTTTCAGTTACTTAAATTGTTAAAAATTCATATCGGCATTCTAATATTTGATGAGGCCAAAAAAATAAACTAAGACATTGAGACATGCTTTGTAAAGCACCAAATTGCAATAAAGCACTTTATGGATCCATGAGGATAACAACAGGACATGATAAAAATCTCCAACAACATTTAGATAGAAATGCTGGGAGAACATCTGAGAGCATACATGAACCACATATCTGGTCATTCTTAGATTTGGTGAATTCTATTCATAAATGTTTTTCCAAGGCTGTTGGTAATTTGTCCCAGAGTAAGCAAATATAATAAAGTTCTACACCGTTGAAATAGTTGATGACCCTGGGTCATTCATCCTCCTTACATTCCATGAAAGAATCTTATCTTTCATAAGTAACAATATCGCCTCTGCCCCCAGTCAATCTCCCTTCCTCCCTGTCACATACCCATGTCTTTCTCCGGCACACATACATTCCCTAAATTATCTTGTTTATACCTTGACCCAATACCCTCCCTACACCATCATAAAAATACTGATACTCGATCTCCCTCAACAGTTCTAACACCCTATCTTCATTCCCTTCAAAAGAAACACCTAAAAACTTTCCAAAGTTTAATAGCTTATCCTCCATCCAGAAGAACATATCCCGTTCTCCAATCCATGACGAAATTATACAGACGTCTTCTATATGTATCCTTTCCTTGACTATATCGGAGGAATACAAGACCATAGCATTGCTAGAAATAGTAACTTTAGGTAATGACACTACTTTGACAAAAGACATGCCAAATAATTCTCACATAGTCAGCAACTTTAAAATAGGATCTTTTGAAATCTTTGATGTCTCAACCAGTGATATAATCTGACTCAAGACTGTGTTAGTCCCTACTTTGTAGCCTGTATGTGAGCAAACCATGTAAATTGATTGCACCACCAATGACTATTGAATTGACCTCTTTGAACAGATTTTCCAGTGACCATACTCCCATTAACATGATTTGAAACCCATACAATCACGGCATCGATCAGAACTTTTGCACCAGGAAGCACTTTGAATACATCACCAGGTTGAGTCAACAAAACATGTATTGATATTTCAATTATGACTCTTCCATCTATAGACAGATCAAAAACAACTTCAAGTAAGTCATTTGTTATCAGAATTCATTTTTGTACTTTGGGAAAAGTGGTTAGTTGTTTACATACATATGCCGGTAGTTCATGCTCTTAACTTAGTTTGCATCGTAAGGAGACAAAGTTTATTACTTAGAAGTCTCCAATAGATCATGCTCTTAACTTTCCTGCACCATCTAGAGGAGAGGGGGCAGGGATAGGAAGATACTAAAGGAAGGATGTAAAAATAAAAAAGGACTACAGTACAAGAACGCTAGCTAAAAGGGTACCTCACACTGGGAGACAAGTTTGTTGTGAATGGCCTAAGCAGGCTTGAGGATTCTTCCAGATCTCTAGAAGCATTCTTGTGTAAGGATTCTTAAAGAGCATATGAAATTGACATATTTAAATATGCTCTTCAATTAACTACGTGATAGTTAGACGTCACAATATCTTGAATTTGACAGCATATACATTACTCCACTATTAGAACCCTCGTAGAAGGTGAACATGAAACTGCAGATATTATTAATCTGTGTCTAATATAGTGGTCCAATTCCTTTTTTTCTAATCCTTTTTAGGTACTTTATTTTTGTACTATTTTGATTTATGCTAGGGGTGTTTAAATCGAACCGAAAAACCACACCAAACTGAAAAACCAAACCAAACTGATTAAAAAATCCGATTAGGTTTGGTTTGACTTGGTTTGGTATTGAGTAAAAAAAGTCAAACCAAACCGCCATATAAATATATAAATTTTATTTATATTTTTAAGACTTTGTAGTAATTTATTTTAGAAAATATAAAAATATTTGGGATCCTCTCATATATTAACCTTGAAAGCGTAAATTAACGATAAATTATTGTTAGACATCTAAGAAAATAATTATTATGTGTTACTAAAAAAAAATTTCATTAGAATATTTTAATAGATCATATATTTGTCAATTTTTTCATATTTATTAAGTATGTATTCACTTATCAAAGTTTTATCTATAATTTTAATAATGTAAGATTGAAATAATATTCATGTAACAAAAAAATTCGAAAATCTAAAAAATCCGATAAAATCGAACCAATCCAAACCGATATTATTGATTTGGTTTGGTTTTGATAAAAACCGAACCAACTCGATCGATGTACACCCTTAATTTACGCCGAGCCAAAAAAAGTTCCTTTAGAATATATAAAAAAATGAAAGCAAAAAAGAATTAATTAAAGACTTTAAATGCTATAACTAAAGCCTTCACCGAGTTGGTACTGAAATTATAACATGGAAAAATCACGAAAAACCTGATTTATTTGAATAACCGAGTGACCTACCAATTATAGATATAAGATTTTTGGCAAGCAATGAGAAAATACAAAGTATCTCGTGTATTTTGTGTGATTTGGTGTGCACCAAAAGAGAAGGCACCACTTGGATGGAATTGTAATTATTGCACCTTCTCATCAGCCAATAAAATTGATGTGCAAGCAAGCAAATAGGACGACCAAATTCCCTAACTCCTGCTTATAAATAGTAGTAATGTTAATTGAAAAGAATTAAAGTCCTTTTTTACATATTTGAATGTAAAATTATCCCTCCGTGTCTATAATAAGTGAATTTTTAAATAAGTTAACTTTATTTTTCAAACTTTGCCTTTATTTTGGATTGGAGAGAGTATTACTCCTAACAAATTCTTTATTTTGATTTTCTATCATTAAGGTCATTGTTAACTATTTTAGTTATATCTTTTATTATATTAGTATCTTATATTTTCCTTTTTTCCCTCCAACTCAACAAACACTTGATTTTTATCGTTGCTTATGCAAATTGGCACATAAATGATTATCTTACATTTCTTAATCCATGATATAAGAATATACCGGATATATTATTATTATTATTATTATCCGTTTCATCTTGTTTTCCCTAGGCATGCAACAAGTTAACAACCTAACTCATATTGAACTTATTAAGTACTTAATTTTGACCCAAAGAATAAAACTAACACAAAAAAGGTCTTATAATCTGAATTCGGTGGCGAGAACTTTTCATCACAACGCGCATTAATATTCGATGAGATATTTAAGTAATACCCTAATAACTCTATAATAATAAATAAAAGTTACGTTCTTTTTTTTTCCTTGATTGATCAACGATATTATTGACGATCCCTTTAGATTTTGGAAGATGGTCAATATATTGACTTCTTAATCATCCCAATTGAAGCTACTCCATATTTTTCCGACGAAAACCACTCCATTCATAAACTCAATTCCTACTGAAAATGTCATTATGATTGTCATACCTTTTTTTTTAAAAGCAAAATAAAAAAGAATTAACAACCCGAAAAAAATGTTGTTCTAAGGGGTTTATATTCCCATTCAAAAGATGAACTATCGTTAAAGATCAAGGGGATTGTATGGTTCAAAATCTACCCTTAAAATATTCAGGTTAAGATAATGTTATGGGAAGAATCCTCAAATCTTCATTTATTATAATAGCCCAAGAAGCCGCACAACCTTTGGTCGAGGAGTGGTCGAAGGCCGTAGTCAAGGCATCAACGAAGATTGATGGCAAGGTCGAGTACCGACGAGGACCTGTGATGGCTAGTTTTCAAGATAGAATCTTAAAAAAGAATATTCTAATGAATATTCTCTTTATTTGTACTATTAAAGTTTCTTTTGGGAATATCCTATATAAATAGTAAAAAGATAGAAAAAAAAGAAACAATGGTAGAGAGGCATGTGACATTTTTGTAAGAGGCATTTTGACAAAAAGATTCGTTCTTTCACTCAATACAAAAATCTACTTTTCATTGAGATTCTTACTTACACTTCACCATCATATCCGAGAAATCTTCGATTGTTAAAGGATTTGTCTGTCAATTATTGTCAAGTGGAAGGTTCGTTTATTCTACTTTTTATTGATTGAATCATTCTTCTTATCTACTTAAATGTCATTTATTATTGTTTATTGAAAATTTCATGCTACACCACCGATCTTTATTTTTCAAAGCATTTATCACGTGATGCCATCGTGCTAGTAGGGGTGTCAACGGTTCAATTCGGACGCTTATTTTGTAAAATTTATACCATACCAATTTTGGTTATTCTATTATGTATAACCAAAATTAGACTTTTCGAAACCGTCTCAATCATATCGGTTTCTCTTTGGTAACGGTACAATTCGATTAATTTTTTGTATTTATTTTACATGTCATGTAAAAGTCACTAGTAGAAGTAGAATGAAATACCATACATACTTTTATAGGACTTAACACAACTCTCTAGATATTTTTACATTTTAAAGGGTGATGAATTAAGAAAAATAAAAAATAATTTGAATATAGATCATCAACTACTCTACAACAACATAAAAGAAATTAAATAAATTACTATAAAGCAAATATAAATTACTCGAGTGAAAAGATATTAACCAAGTTGGGACCGAGACTCAAGAATAAAGCCTATAGAAGATTAAATATTCAAAAAGATAAATCTAAGTTATACGTGTAGTTTGCTATTCATAATCACTACAATACCTTATATCTTGCCTGTAAATAAGCTGAAAATAATTTAGTTTCAATGGGAGTAGCATAATAGGTTTGAAAATTATATATGATTTTGAGTTTATTACTTTTTGGCTTGTAATTGTTTTCAAAATTCAAGACACAAGAAAAATTTAATGTTTTACTACTGTTAAATTTAGTATATAAATACATTTTTCATATATAAATTTATTCGATATGGTTCGGTATTTTTTTCGGTTTGTTTTCATAAAATGAAAAACCTACCGTAAATATCGGTACAGTTATAGATTTATATGAAAACCTACAATTTTATTAAAAGAAACCTAAAAATTAGCTCGATATTGTGTTCAATCGCTTTAATTGGTATTGACACCTCTACGTGCCGGTGCCATCCGCATAAATGCTTAACTATTGCTTTTTCTAATATTAAGATCTACGGATATTATTATTATTAACTAGGATTAACTTTTGTTCATATAAATTTAATTATTTGATGTAATGACCCGACCCGTCGTTACGGGAGTTATCGTACTGTTTTCTTTATTTAATACTTCAATATGCTAATTTATATGTGTTTGGAAAGTTAGAAGCAAATGAGAGGGAATTTAGATAGAAATGATGCCATAAACCTCTTTATGAGAAGAATAGTTTGGAAAGTCAATCGAATATCGACCGGTGAGTTAGACTGTTCGGAATGGAATTTTGATGATTCAACTAGTTTCGGGAGATCATTTTGTGACTTAGGAGAGCAATCGGAATCGAATTCGGAGGTCCGGTGTAGATTTACGCTTGAATTGGCTAAGGTTGAATTTTGGTGAAATCCGAACGGTAGGTGAGATTTTGATCCGGAGCTCGGAATGAAATTTTAGAGTTGCAGTAGCTCTGTCAGGTGATTTTGGATATGCGTGTAAAATTTCAGGTCATTCGGAGGTGTTTAGGTCGGGTTTTAGATCGAATATTAGTTTCGAAAGTTTTAAAAAAACTTAGGCTTGAATCCGTGTGAAATTGGTGATTTTGATGTTTACGATGGTGTTTTTATGTTATGAGCAAGTTTGAATGAGGTAATGTGATGTATTTGTGCTTTTGGTTGAGGTCCCGGGGGTCTCGGGATGATTTCGAATGCCCAACGGAAATTTTTAGTTAGAAAAATGCAACAGAAATTGCAGCAGCATGTGCCAGTGATTTTTCTTCACTGTAATCGCGAGCATGGGGCTGCGATCGTGTAGAAGAGAAATTGGGAAACCAGGATTTTGCTCTATGCGATCACGTGAAGCGGTCTGCGATCGCATATGCTTAAGCAAAAACTCACTACGATCGCGTAGGATGCCCTGCGATCGCGTAGAAAGGTAACCTAGTTCGCTGCGATCGCATACAGACTCCTACGATCGTGTAAGGTAAAATGAAGGCCTGGAAAAAATTGTTCATCGTGATCGCATGCAGGGTGTCGCGATTGCATAGAGTAAATGTCAGGTCTGACAGAGGGGTTTAATAACAGAACCCCCGCGAGCAAAAACCTATTTTTCATCAATTGTGAGCGTTTTGGAGAGCTTTTGGATGGGAAGTAAGAGGATTTTGTCGGGAAAATATTAGAGGTAAGTTTCTTGACTAAAAAATATGATTTTATGTTAGAATCAACATCAAAACTCATGAAATTGGGTAGAAATTTTGAGGAACAAGGGCCTAGAATATGAAAACGAATTTTTGCGTTTTGTAAGGTCATTCGAACTCTGATTTCGATAGATTTTATATGCACAGAATCGTGGAGAGACGAGGAATCCTTTGGTATGAATTTCGGAATTTTTCTAGAAGTGGGCCCGGGGCTCGGGTTTTACCAACTTGGTGTATTATTGTGTTTTTCAAGTAAATTAGATTGGGTTATGTTTTCTTTGACCCATATTGATATAATTGCTATGGTTTTGACAAGATTCGACACACGAGGCGGAAAATTCAAAGGAAAAAGGCATCGCAGATGAGTGCACGACCGGCTAGAGGTGAGTAGTTAGTGTATATGGTAGCCTGAGGGTTCGAAACCCTGGCTTAGCATATTGTGATGCTAGTAGGGCGTGGCTCGCACCCCGTGGCAGGTACGGGATTGATTATAACTGGGGATTGAGACTTGGTCCATCCCAGATATGAATAACTTGTTATATGTGGTTGAAATACACACTGTGATAGATATATTTGTGGGTTGTAAGCCATGTTTATGGCCTTGTGCCGACCTGTAGTATCCCTAGGAGATAGATATATATATGTGATAGCTTGATTTGCTTAATCACTGATCTCAGTCCTGGTTTGAAATCACCATGTTGAAATGCTAAGTCACATATTCTTGGAAATTAAATAAAAATTAAAGTATTTTCATTATTAATGAACTGGAACCTGGAGATAAATAATTTGAACTGTTGTGTGACATATATGCATGTTGTGGACTGAGGATTGATCGGGCTGCACGCCGTAGCAGATGATATAAGGATCGGGCTGCACGCCGCGGCAGATGATATGATATTGTGCTTGGGCTGAAAGAGCCCCTCCGGAGTCTGTACACACCCCTAGTGAGCGTCGTCGACGTTAAATGGATCGGGCTACACGTCGTAGCGGTCATGTGCATTACATTGCATTTTTATCTGTTAATTATCTGTGCTAGTTGTGATGTGCTGTTGTTACTAGTTCGTAGGAGGAATCAGACTGAACTTTAGCTTTACTTTGTGGTATTTTGTGGATTTCCTACTCCCTGCACCTTTGTGTGCAGATTCAGGTACACATGAGGGTTAGACAAGCACCCCAGCTTCTATCAGAGTTATTTCGAGTTGCTGAGGTAGCTGCCGGCGTTCGCAGAACCTAACTTCTCTTTTCATTCAGTTATTACTATATGTTTCAGACTTGAGTACTTCATTCAGTATTTCTATTACTATTCGATTTTGTTTAGAGGCTCTGACTCGTGACCCCAGATTTTTGGGAGTGTTATTTCATTTTCGCACCTCTCAGTATTTATTCATATTATTACTATTGGAGTATCTATTGACTCATATATTCTTCTTAAGTTGTCCTTTTGAGACTGATTTTCTTACTGAAAACAGTTGTTGGTCTGGCTGGCCTAGCTTTAGTGTTGGGCACCATCACGACCGAAATTAGGTCGTAACAAGTTGGTATCAGAGCCAGGCTTACTAGGACTCGCGAGTTATGATCCGGTTTAGTAGGCTTTCGCGGATCGGTAAGTAGACGTCTGTATCTATCCTCGGGAGGCTATAGAACTTTAGGAAACACTTCACTTTCTTGGATTCATATCGTGTAATTTGTGTTGTCGTGAAACTAAATTTTTCCATATTCTACTCTCTCGCAAATGGCGAGAACACGTGCTAGCGGATGTGGCGGACGACCACCAGTGGCACCCAAAGGCTGTGGTCGTGGCATAGGTAGGGCAGGAGTGCCAGCACCTGCTGACCCACCAGCTGACCAGACTCAGGGTCATATCCCAGCGCCAGTGGCCCAGGTTCAGGATCAGGTTCCAGCTGCAGGCACCCCATGTAACGACCCGACCCGTCGTTGCGAGAATTATCGCCCCGTTTTCTTCATTTAATACTTCAATATGCTAATTTATATGTGTTCGGAAAGTTAGAAGCAAATTGGAAGAAATTTAGATAAAAATGAGGCCATAAACCTCTTTTTGAGAAGAATAGGTTGGAAAAGTCAACCAAAGGTTGACCGATGAGTTAGCAAGCTTGGAATTGAATTCTGATGATTTGACTAGTTTCAAGGGATGACTTAGGAGAGCAATCAGAATCTAATTCGGAGGTCCGGTGTAGTTTTAGGCTTGAATCTGATGTAAATTTAGTGTTTTGATGTTAGTTTTGGTGTTTTGAGAGTGAAACTAAGTTTGCATGATCATATGTGGAATTTTAGTATGTTCGTATGCAGTCCCGAGGAGCTCGGGTGAGTTTCAGATAGGTTTGGGTTGCGTTATGCTCGTTTTTCTTATGTTTCGACATCGTTTCTTCAAGCATAAATGATATCATATTGAACACATAAGCTCCGATTACTGTTTTGAATGAAGAATTAGATCTGTATCGTAATTACAGACCCGTAGCAAAAAGAATCATCGAATTTGGACATCGTATGAGGATTTTATGGCCATTTTACTAAAGTTGCCCAGATGTTCAAGTTAATAACGAAACTGCCCCTGGCGGCGTATTAAAAACTTGAACTATTTGCAAATCTTAAAACCTACATATCTCCTTCATTATAAGGTCAAACTAAGTGATTCAAAAGCCTAAATTTGCTAGCATTTCACAAGCAATCCATTGGGAGCACTAAAACGCATGAACGATATACCTATAATGAGAAGGTCGAGTTTTCTTCGAATTTTGGAACGGGAAGAAGCTTCTGAGGCGATTATTAAGAGAGAAATCAATGGGTAATCGCTGGAGGTAAGTTTTTTGACTCAAAAACATGATTTTATGCTAGACTCAATACCAAAATTCCTGAAATTGGGTAGAATTTGTGAAGAACTAGGGCCTAAATCATAAAAACGAATTTTTGGGTTTTGAAAGGGCATTCGAACTCCAATTTTGATAAATTTTACATGCACGGACTCGTGCCGAGACGAGATTCGCGTTGGTACTAATTTCGGAATTTTTCGAGCAGCGGGCCCGGGGTCGGGTTTTACCAACTTGGTGTATTATCGCGTATTTCGTATAAATTGAATTGGGTTACATTTATTTGACCCGTAATTGATATAATTTTTGTGGTTTGACTAGATTCTATGCATGAGGCAGCAAATTCAAAAGGAAAAGGCATCGCGGACGAATCTTCGACCGGCTAGAGGTGAGTAGTTTGTGTATATGGTAGCCTGAGGGTTTGAAACCGCGGCTTAGCATATTGTAACGCTAGTAGGGCAGGGCTCGCACCCCGTGGCAGGTGCAAGATTGATTGTGACTGGGGATTGAGACTTAGTCCATCCCGAATAAGTATAATATGATATTTGTGGTTGAAAAATACTGTGTTTGATATAACTGTGGGCTGTAAGCCGTGTTTTGGGGCCTTGTGCCGACCTGTAGTATCCCTAGGGGATAGTTATATATGTGATAGCTATACTTGCTTAATCACTAATCTCAGTCCTGGTTTGAAATTATCGTATTGAAATGCTAAGTCACATGTTTTGGAAAATTAAATAAGCATTAAAGTATTTTCATAATTAAATGAATTAGAACCTGGAAATAAATAAGTTGAGTTGTTGTGTGACTCATATGCATGTTGTGGACTGAGGATGGATTGGGCTGCACGCCGCAGCGGTTGATATGAGGATCGGGCTGCACGCCGCAGCGGTTGATATAAGGATCGGGTTGCACGCTGCAGCGGTATTACGCTTGGGCTGTAGGAGCCCCTCCGGAGTCTGTACACACCCCCAGTGAGCGTCGTCGACGTTAAATGGATCGGGCTACACGCTGTAGCGGTTATGTGCTTTGCATTGCATCTTTGTCTGTGAATTATCTGTGATAGTGGTAATGTACTGTTGTTGTTGCTAGTTCGTAGGAGGAATTGGACTGTAGTTTAGCTTCATTATGTGGCATTCTATAGATTTCTTACTTTCAACTACTTGTATATATTTATTACTCACTGAGTACTTAGTACAAGCCCCTACTCACTGCACCTTTGTGTGCAGATTCAGGTACACATGAGGGATATATGAGCACTCCAGCTTTTATCAATATTTATCTGAGTTGCTGAGGTAGCTGCTGGCGTTCGCAGGACCTGGCATCTCTTCTTATTCCAGTTTTCCTTTGTATATACATTATTCAGATTTGAGTATTTGGTTTAGATATTGTTATCCGATCATGTTTAGAGGCTCTAGACTCGTGACCCTAGATCTGTGGGTGATTATTCAGTTTAGTTTTATTATTGATAATGATATTCAGGTAATTGATTTGAGCTTCATGCTAGGGATGGGAGTATAAATGGTCGGGCTTGCCTAGCAATTGTGTTGGGCGCCATCACGACCGGGATTGGGGTCGTGACAAGTTGGTATCAGAGCCTAGGTTACTAGGCCCCGTGAGTCTTGAGCGGGTTGGTAGAGTCTTGTGGATCGGTACGGGGACGCCTGTACTTATCCTCGAGAGGCTGCAAAATTTTAGGAAACACTTCACATTTCTTGGAATTCTTATCGTGCGTACTTGATTCAGCTTGAGATATAATTTTTGAAATTCCTTCCACACGTTTGTGTACGCATCGAGCGTTCAGTAATATGATTGCCTTGATGGCTTGTGATTCCCCGATCGAGGTGCGAGATATAATCTCTGCGAGTTCTTGTTGGGCCAGTCGGGAGGACTTGAGGCCAGATCTTTGTCTATGACATGAGCACCAAAGTGCTGATTTTACAAACCGGTATTATGAAATTTCGTGTGATCGGTATTGTTCCTAACTGTGGAAATGGCAACTTAATAATGTACGAGCTGTCAGGTGTTAGATCCTTATTATAATCTGTTGTGTAGCCCCGAGCTATGGGCGTGGTGAATATTTATCATATCTCTTAATTGGGAGGTAAAATGCCTTACGTTTAGTAAAACGAGTTTAGACTCAGGAAGACTAAAGTGAGTATGCTATGTGTATCTTGTTGGAAGGTGTTGTACTGAAATACTAGATTGGGGAAAAATAGGTGGGTTGATTCTTAGGTGTAATTAAAAGGTATTTAATATGTGTTATGATTCGAGCAGGTGCAATACGTGTTCAGGTATTAATTGTGATAATATGATTCGTATAGTATTGAGATTTATGTTGTTGATATGCATTGTGGTGTCCTGTCGAGTTATGGACGTATTGTTAGAATGGTTTGGTGCTTCTCTGGCAGGTGGATAGGCCAAATTACAAAGGAAACTATGTCGAAATTTTGGAAAATTTGGGACTTAGAAAAGATTTCTGTCAGCTAAAGAGAGTAGGCTTAACTGTAGTGTGTGTATAAATGCAAGAGTTGCAGAAGAGTTAAGGTCTCTGATGATTTGAGTCTCTGTCAAGGCTCGCCAAGCATAAAACAATCCCTACCTATACATTCCATGGCAACAGACAGAAGGCAGTTTTGTCATTGTTCTTAACCCCGGGCACATTTCTGTTCCCAGTAATCTCTATGAAAAGACTACCATGATTTCCGAACGAACCGAGGGAGTAAATGACTTGAGATTAATCTCATTATAACATTGTGGCATCATTTGAGTAAGAATGCTATGAGTGGCTAAAAGTGCTTTGATGTATGGCTCCGAGCCAAGTTGGAGAGGTTGTTATTGATTAATTGATTGCACTGTTGTGTGCTATGTTGATTCTGTCTCTAAGTATGTTAGGAAATTCTGATAAAGGTTATGGTGCTTCGTAGATATGAAGAAATAGGATGATTTTGAACTGCTGTTGGTCAAGAATGTTCGATGTATAAAAAAGAAAGATAGCTAAATGCATTTGTATGTAATCATGTTCTGCGGTGCCAGAGTTCTAATAGGGAATGAGTGGTCCTGTCCAATAAGACAGTTGAATTCTAATTGAATAAGCGTGAATGACGCCCGTGAATAGCCCTGCGGTGTTCAAGATTTTGCTTGTAACGGTAAGGTGTCTTAAGATTGTATATGTAGCTAAAGACGGTGGTTTCATTAGAAGGGATCAAGACTTGTGTAATGATATGTGAATGATGAGATTCTATGTATCTATATTGGAGAGTAATGATAACGAATTCAAATATCGCAAGAAGTTCTTCAAAATAAAGTATTGTAGAATGTGGTACTTCTGGAAAACATTGAGAGAGTATTCAGCGGCCTGTGAGCCTTCGACCGTGTAGTCTTGTGTATGAGTCTCGTGTGGTAACATGAGTTGAGATAATATAGTGCTACAGTAAAGGCTAGTACTAAGTTAAAGATGATTCAGAAAGGAATTTGAGTAAATGGAACAACTTGTTAATAAACTGAAACGGTATGATAAGGGTATGATTAATTCTTGGTATGTGTTCGAAGTAATGAGACTCGCAAATATTATGCAACAAAGCTCTTGAGTGCTGGCAGTTGCGTAGCCCGATGTGGGTAAAAGGACTCAGTCCTGGCAGTTAAACTTCTGCCAATGAATTGGGAGAAAGAGTTTGTGATGTGTTATACCGTGGTTTTGAAAGTGAGTATATTCCTGTTGGTATGCGAAGCTGGGAATGTGTAATGAGTTTTCTTCTATATGGAATCATGAAAGTCCTTGACTAGTAGAGTGCGTCGATGTTTGCGGCGTAGAAAAGGGGTGGAAGTTTCCATGTTATCTTAGTGTGGTATGGTATATGCGATGTGTTATGGGAAGCTGAAAATGGCATGTTCAAGGTTTTGGGATCAGTTCATAATATATGGGAAGTCATTAAAGATTATTGAGCAGCGCGGACAACTGCAAGTGATTTAAGAATCGATCTTTCTAGTGAATTAAATGAAATGATACTCTTATTCTAGTGAATTGGCAGAGTATATGATCAAAAAGGGGGCAAAGTACTGTAAATTGATAATATCTAGTGATATGCTAGTATTCTGTCGTTGGATCGATTGAGATGATTGAGTTGTTTATGGCATAGAGAAATTTATGAATGACTCTCGTGGTATGAATGGATGCTTAATGTGTGCTATGTATTCGTAGAGTGTGGAGTGTGGAATAGGCACAGTGAATTATGTGTTATATAGGTGATGGGGACTAGAAGTTCTCGTAATCCTCCTATGCAGTGGATGTATATCGTGTGTATCGGCACCGTTTAGCGATCATTGGAAGTTGGAAGCCCTAGTGGCTCTCCCTTAGCTCGATATGATGAATTTGAGTTACGATACTTGATTTCAGACTGGTTGTCATAAGTTAGGTCGTCTAGACTAATGTGATATGGACTATGTCGGAAATGGCACAAATTGCTTAGCATAGTGCATTAGAGTATGCTCCAGCAGGGTAGTTATACCCAGGACCAGCGGGCGACTAGTAGGTATTGCTTTGTCAATTGGGCCTTCGTGGCGGATATCAGTATAGAGGTTTTTACTATTGATTCAGTTCCGGTATTGAGGAACTTTGTCGGATGCATTTCTTGTGGCCGAGCTTGAGGCTATATATGTTTATTGTAATGAGCAAATAGACTCGGTGTGCATTTATTTTTGTGAGATTTATGCGTGGATCGGGTGGCATGCCACCACGGGTTATTTGGATCGGGTGGCACGCCGCCACAGGCATTATATCTGGATCGGGTGGCACGCCACTATGGGTATGTTATTTGGAGCAGGTTTCACGCCGCAACCGTGTGATTTGGAGAATAGTTTTTCCATATGTTACCTTGTGTACTATATTTCCTAGTTTCTGAGGAAAAGTCAGTGTTGGATGTCGCTCGGCGAATGGCGCATTGGTTATGTCCTTACAAGATTTGGTGGTGTATATTAATTTGTTCCACCGTGAGTGAGATTGATTGCTTGAGTTCGGGCCTAAATCTGAACGTGGCTGACTGTTTTGAGCATGGTGATTTGAGGTGCTTCAGGAGTAATAGTGTTTGGATGGAATCATGAGCCGTGGCAAGGCCACGTGAAGTTATGACCTTTCGAGGAGAATTCACGTACTCTAATTCTATGATGTGAGACAAGATCTCAGTTATGTGTTGTGATGGTACGGAGGAATTGAATTACAGCACTTTTGTTTGAGTTAGTTGTCATGATTTGAGTATGTTCAGACGTTTCTTATTGGAGCCTGCGTTGTGCTCATCGTGGCTTAGGCCGGTGTTGAGATGTCATATCATCCGTGCGGTGTGTTATAATCAAAATGATCATTGGAACCAGTAATGAGTGCAGGCATATGTGGTTTAAGCTGGTTTGAAAGGTAATATCGAGGTTTGGCTCCGAAATCTATGGTGGTATCAGTTAAAAGAGGGATGAATCCATGAATGGATGACCTGAGAGATGGATTCGATATATCGCGTGTTCGGTTGCCGTGGCAATATATGAAGGTGTTGGAATAAGACTTTAGCTAATGGAAAAAGGTTTTTTAGTTAGTATTTGGTTATCGCTGGAAAATTGTTGTGATTAGAGGACATCGTCTCGAGTGATTGGGTTGTTTGGTACACCATAAGATCTCACCCGGAGTGGCGTGTATGGGCTATTACAGTTGATTCGGCTGTATTCTGAGTATAGACATGGGATTCGAAATTGGAATATAATTTCGGAAGGTGCAAGGTGGTCTAGGGTGCAGATGGACTGTGGAGGTTCAGCTATATTGTGTTATCGGACTTATGATAGAGAGGGTGACGTGGTACCACCCTGCATACATGATTGGTAAGGTCATACAGCTATTGGGTTGCTTCTAGTACAACTCTAAGTACGCTCGAGGACGAGCGTTTCTTTAAGTTGGGGAGAATGTAACGACCCGACCCGTCGTTGCGGGAGTTATCGCCCCGTTTTCTTCATTTAACACTTCAATATGCTAATTTATATGTGTTCGGAAAATTAGAAGCAAATTGGAAGAAATTTGGATAAAAATGAGGCCATAAACCTCTTTTTGAGAAGAATAGGTTGGAAAAGTCAACTGAAGGTTGACCGATGAGTTAGAAAGCTCGGAATTGAATTCTGATGATTCGACTAGTTTTGGGGGATCATGTATGACTTAGGAGAGCAATCAGAATCGAATTCGGAGGTTCGGTGTAGTTTTAGGCTTGAATCCGATGTAAATTTGGTGTTTTGAGAGTGAAACTAAGTTTGCATGATCATATGTGGAATTTTAGTATGTTCGTATGCAGTCCCGAGGAGCTCGGGTGAGTTTTAGATAGGTTTGGGTTGCGTTATGCTCGTTTTTCTTATGCTTCGACATCATTTCTTCAAGCATAAATGATATCATATTGAACACATAAGCTCCGATTACTGTTTTGAATGAAGATTTAGATCCGTATCGTACTTACGGATCCGTAGCAAAAAGAATCATCGAATTTGGACATCGTATGAGGATTTTATGGCCATTTTACTAAAGTTGCCCCGATTTTCAGGTTAATAACGAAACTGCCCCTGACGGCGTATTAAAAACCTGCACTATTTGCAAATCTTAAAACCTACATATCTCCTTCATTATAAGGTCAAATTGAGTGATTCAAAAGCCTAAATTTACTAAAATTTCACAAGCAATCCATTTGGAGCAGTAAAACGCGTGAACGGTATACCTATAATGAGTAGTTCGAGTTTTCTTCCAATTTTGGAACGGGAAGAAGCTTCTAAGGCGATTATTAAGAGAGAAATCAATGGATAATCGCTGGAGGTAAGTTTTTTGACTCAAAAACATGATTTTATGCTAGAATCAACACCAAAATTCCTGAAATTGGGTAGAATTTGTGAAGAACTAGGGCCTAAATCATAAAAATGAATTTTTGGGTTTTGAAAGGGCATTCGAACTCCAATTTCGATAAATATTATATGCACGGACTCGTGGTGAGACGAGAATCGCATTGGTACTAATTTCGGAATTTTTCGAGCAGCGGGCTCGGGGTCGGGTTTTACCAACTTAGTGTATTATCGCGTATTTCATATAAATTGAATTGGGTTATGTTTCTTTGACCCGTAATTGATATAATTGTTGTGGTTTGACTAGATTCTACACACGAGCTGGCGAATTCAAAGGGAAAAGGCATCGCGGACGAGTCTTCGACCGGCTAGAGGTGAGTAGTTTGTGTATATGGTAGCTTGAGGGTTCGAAACCCCGGCTTAGCACATTGTGACGCTAGTAGGGCGTGGCTCGCACCCCGTGATAGGTACAAGATTGATTGTGACTGGGGATTAAGACTTAGTCCATCCCGAATGAGTATAATATGATATTTGTGGTAGAAAAATACTGTGTTTGATATAATTGTGGGCAGTAAGCCATATTTTGGGGCCTTGTACCGACCTGTAGCATCCCTAGGGGATAGTTATATATGTGATAGCTATACTTGCTTAATCACTGATCTCAGTCCTGATTTGAAATTATCGTATTGAAATGCTAAGTCATATGTTTTGGAAAATTAAATAAGCATTAAAGTATTTTCATAATTGAATGAATTGGAACCTGGAAATAAATAAGTTGAGTTGTTGTGTGACTCATATGCATGTTGTGGACAGAGGATGGATCGGGCTGCATGCCGCAGCGGTTGATATGAGGATCGGGCTGCACGCCGTTGCGATTGATATGCGGATCGGGATGCACGCCGCAGCGGTATTGCGTTTGGGTTGTAGAAGCCCCTCCGGAGTCTGTACATACCCCTAGTGAGCGCCGTCGACATTAAATGGATCGGGCTATACGCCATAGCGGTTATGTGCTTTGCATTGCATCTTTGTCTGTGAATTATCTGTGATAGTGGTAATGTACTGTTGTTGTTGCTAGTTCGTAGGAGGAATCGGACTGTAGTTTAGCTTCATTATGTGGTATTCTGTGGATTTCTTACTTTCAGCTACTTGTATATATTTATTACTCACTGAGTACTTAGTACTCACCCCTACTCCCTGCACCTTTGTGTGCAAATTCAGGTACACAGGAGGGATATATGAGCACTCCAGCTTTTATCGGTATTTATCCGAGTTGCTGAGGTAGCTGCTGGCGTTCGCAGGACCTGACATCTCTTCTTATTTCAGTTTTTCTTTGTATACACATTATTCAGACTTGAATATTTGGTTTAGATATTGTATCCGATCATGTTAGTGGCTCTAGACTCGTGACTCTAGATCTTTGGGTGGTTATTCGGTTTAGTTTTATTGTTGATAATAATATTCAGGTAATTGATTTGAGCTTCATGCTCGGGATGAGAGTGTAAATGGTCGGGCTTGCCTAGCGGTTGTGTTGGGCGCCATCACGACCGGGATTGGGGTCGTGACACCCCCCCAAAGCTAACCGAACCATCTAAATTCACATCTGAACCCTCTAACCACATATTCAACTTCTAGTTGACTGGCTTAGCTCAGGTGGTTATGGCCTCTACAGTAGCAGCTTCTTCACAGGCAGGGGGAGAGAATTAGACCCCCGTTGCTCGCACACCCGAGCCGGTAGTTCGGGGTTTACAGGCACCTGAGGCAGCTCCAGCTCAGCCAGTTCAGCCGAATGCACCAGCCCCAGCTCATGTGGTTCCGGCTATGCCTCATGATGAGCGGCGTCGTTTGGAGAGGTTTGAGAGGCTATAGCCTCCGGCATTCAGTGGTGTTGAGGGCGAGGACGCCTAGGATTTTCTGGATAAGTGTCAGCGTATGCTCCATACTGCGGGTATTCTGGAGTCCAACGGTGTTGCTTTCACTACCTTCCAGTTCACATGACTAGAATTTCAGTGGTGGGAGGATTTTGAGAGGCATAGGCCTGCTTGGGCAGCGCCCCTCACTTGGCAGCAGTTCTCCACGGTATTTTTGGAGAAGTATATATCCCCGTCTCAGAGGGAGGAGCTGTGTCGTCAGTTCGAGTGGTTGAAGCAGGGAGATATGTCGGTGACTCAGTACGAGTTGAGATTTACACAACTAGCCCGTCATGCCATGTGGATGATTCTGACGGATCGAGAGAGGATCGGGAGATTTATAGATGGTCTCATCTATCCTATCCGTATATTGATGACTAGAGAGAGGGTTTCAACAGTTACCTTTGAGGAGGGGTTGATGCGGCTCGTCAGATTGAGACAGACCGCCGACGAGAGCGTGAGAAGAGGGAGGCTAAGAGGCTTCGTGGTACTGGTAGTTACAGTGGTGCTTCGTCTAGGGGCCAGTCTCAGCACAGCAGAGGTCGTTCTTTCAAATCTCCTCAGTCAGGTCGTGCAGAGTCCAGTAGAGCTTCGACAAACCGTGGTCGTCAGGGTCATTAGGGCAATCAGGGTCAGCAGGGTCATCAGTAGAGCCAGCCTACATTGAGCGCCCTTCCAGCTTAGAGCTGTGCTCCGTCTCCTTTAGCTCAGGGTTCATCTACAGCGAGGGGTCCTCAGTAATCCCTTTCTCCAGCTTCAGGCCGTTGCTTTGAGTGTGGTGAGTTTGGCCATATCAGGAGGGAGTGTCCCTAGTTGCTTTGTAAGCGGTCACAGCAGGGGGACCAGCCCTCGTCTTCTGCTCCTATTTCTTCAGCACCATCACAGTAAGCTAGGAGTAGTGGTCAGGTAGCCAAAGGTCGCCCTAGGGGTGAGGATCGTACTGGCGGAGGCCAGACTCATTTTTATGCTTTTTCGGATATGAGGGACGCTAGTGCATCAGATGCAGTCATTATAGGTATTATCTCAATCTGCCATAGGGATGCTTCTTTCTTATTTGATCCCGGATCCACCTATTCCTATGTTTCTTCATATTTTGCGCATCATTTGGGTATGACATGTGGTATTCTTGCCTTGCCCGTGCATGTGTCTACCCCGGTGGGTGACACAATTATTGTGGATCAGGTATACCGATCCTGTCTTATTACTATTGGGGGTTTGGAGACCCGAGTTGACTTATTACTATTGGGCATGGTGGATTTCGACGTGATTCTAGGCATGGATTGGTTACTCCTTACCATGCGATGCTGGATTGTTATGCCAAGACAGTCACATTAGCTATTCCAGGTAATCCGAGGACCAAGTGGCGTTGGCATGACTGATTATGTATCTGACAGGGTGATTTCCTTCATAAAAGCCCAACGAATGATTGGGAAGGGTTGTTTATCTTATTTGGCCTTCATTAGAGATGTTGAGGTTGAGACACGCAGTCTTGATTCAGTCCCCATTCTGAGGGATTTCCCGAATGATTTCCAGCAAACCTACCGGGCACGCCGCTTGACAGGGATATCGATTTCGGTATTGACTTGATGTCGGGCACTCAGCCCATTTTTATTCCTCCCTACCGCATGGCACCAGCTGAGTTAAAAGAGTTGAAAGAACAGCTTCAGGAACTCTTAGATAAGGGGTTCATTCGCCTGAGTGTGTCACCTTGGGGTGCACCGGTGTTATTCGTGAAAAAGAAAGATGTCACAATGAGAATGTGAGGTAGTTGAACAAGGTGACAGTGAAGAATAAGTACCCATTGCCTCATATTGAGGACTTATTTGATCAGCTCCAGGGAGCAAGTGTATTCTCTAATATTGACCTTCGATCGGGTTATCACTAGTTGAAGACTAGGGATTCAGACATTATGAAAAAAGCTTTCAGAACGAGATATGGGCACTATGAATTTTTGGTGATGTCTTTTGGGCTGACGAATGCCCCAGCCGCATTCATGCACTTGATGAACAGTGTATTTCGGCCGTACCTTGATTCTTTCATGATCATATTTATTGATGATATCCTGGTGTACTCACGCTGCCAGGAGGAGCACGCACACCACTTGATGGTGGCATTGCAGAGATTGAGAGAGGAAAAGCTTTATGCAAAATTCTCTAAGTGTGAGTTCTAGCTTGATAATGTGACTTTTCTGGGACATGTAGTGTCCACTGATGGTATTCGATTGACCCACAGAAGGTCGAGGCGGTGTAGAATTTCCCCAGACCTTCCTCAGCTACTAAGATCCGAAGTTTCCTCGGCTTGGCAGGCTATTACCGCAGGTTTGTTCAGGGCTTTTCATCTATTGCTTCACCTTTGACTAAGTTGACACGGAAGAATGCTCCATTTGTGTGGTCCGATGAATGTGAGGAGAGCTTCTAGAAGCTCAAGGCGGCTTTGACCACAGCTCTGGTACTTGTGTTGCCATCAGCTTCAGGGTCTTATATGGAGCGCCAGTATGATGATCCCCACTTGATTGTCCTTAAGGACAGAGTTCAACATGATGATGCCAGAGATGTCATTATTGATAGTGATCGTGTGTTGCAGATGTATGGCCGAATATGCGTGCCCAATGTTAATGGCTTTCGTGAGTTGATATTGGAGGAGGTCCACAGTTTGCGGTATTCTATTCATCAAGTGCCGCAAAGATGTTTCAGGATTTGAGGCAGCATTACTGGTGGAGAAAGATGAAGAAAGATATTGTAAGTCTTGTGGCATGGTGCCTAAACTCTCAGCATGTCAAGTATGAGCACCAGAGGCCTGGTGGTGTGTTTCAGCGTCTTGATATTCCCGAGTGGAAGTGGGAAAGGATCACTATGGACTTTGTTAGTGGACTCCCTCGGACAACGAGGAAGTTTGACTCGGTTTGGGTGATTGTTGATAGGCTGACCAAGTTAGCTCATTTCATTCCTGTGTGTACTACGTACTCCTCGGAGCGATTAACAGAGATATTCATCCGTGAGATTGTGAGATGGCATGGAGTTCACATTTCTATCATATCAGACAAAGGTACCCAGTTCACTTCTCGGTTCTGGAAGACATTTCAGCGAGAATTGGGTTCACAGGTAGAGCCGAGCACAGCATTTCATCCACAGACGGACGGGCAGTCCGAGCGTACAATTCAGATATTGGAGGACATTTTGCGTGCTTGTGTCATTGATTTCGGTGGTTCATGGGTTGATTCTTGCCTCTTGCAGAGTTTACTTATAATAATAATTATAAGTCCAGCATTCATATGGCACCGTATGAAGCTTTATATGGGAGGCGGTGTAGGTCTCCAGTCGGTTGGTTTGAGCCCGGCGAGGCTAGATTGTTGGGGACAGAGTTAGTTCAGGATGCCTTAGACAAGGTGAAGGTGATTCAGGAGAGACTTCGCACGGCTCAGTCGCGTCATAAGAGTTATGCAGACCGGAAGGTCCGAGATGTATCGTATTTCAGTGGGCGAGAAGGTGTTGCTGAAGGTTTTGCCTTTGAAAGGCGTTATGAGGTTTGGAAAGAAAGGAAAGTTGAGCCCGAGGTTCATTGGACCTTTTGAGGTGCTTAGGAAAGTTGGGGAGGTGGCCTATATGCTTGCTTTATCACCCAGCTTGTCGGGAGTTTACCTGGTGTTCCATGTATCTATGCTCCGAAAGTACATTGGAGACCCGTCACATATGTTAGACTTCAGCACAATACAGTTGGATGAGGACATGACCTATGATGTGGAGTCGTTAGCCATTTTGGGTCGACAGGTTCGTAAGCTGAGATCCAAAGACATAGCTTCAGTGAAAGTGCAGTGGAGAGGTCGTCCCGTGGAGGAAGCAACATGGGAGACCGAAAAGGAGATGCGGAGCAGATATCCACACTTATTTGAGACTCCAGGTATGTTTCTTAACTCGCTCGCGGATGAGCGTTTCTTTAAGTTGGGGAGTATGTAACGATCCGACCCGTCGTTACGAGAGTTATCATCCTGTTTTCTTCATTTAATACTTCAATATGCTAATTTATATGTGTTTGGAAAGTTAGAAGCAAATCGGAGGGAATTTAGATAGAAATGAGGCCATAAACCTCTTTATGAGAAGAATAGTTTGAAAAAGTCAACCAAACATTGACCAATGAGTTAGACAACTCGGAATGGAATTTTGATGATTCAACTAGTTTCGAGAGATCATTTATAACTTAGGAGAGCAATCGGAATCGAATTCGGAGGTCCGGTGTAGATTTAGGCTTGAATTGGCTAAGGTTGAATTTTGGTGAAATCTGAACGGTAGGTGAGATTTTGATTCGGGGCTCAAAATGAAATTTCGAGAGTTGCAGTAGCTCCGTTAGGTGATTTTGGATATGCGTGCAAAATATTAGGTCATTCGGAGGTGTTTAGGTCGGGTTTTAGATCGAATGTTAGTTTCGGAAGTTTTAAAGAAACTTAGGCTTGAATCCGTGTAAAATTGATGATTTTGATGTTTACGATGGTGTTTTTATGTTACGAGCAAGTTTGAATGAGGTAATGTGATGTATTTGTACTTTGGGTTGGGGTCCCGGGGTCTCGGGATAATTTCGGATGCCCAACAGAAATTTTAGTTAGAAAAATGCAACAGAAATTGCAGCAGCAGGTGCCAGTGATTTTTCTTCACTACGATCGCGAGCATGGGGCTACTCTCGCGTAGAAGAGAAATTAGGAAGCCAGGATTTTGCTCTACACGATCGCGTGAAGCGGTCTGCGATAGCATAGGATTAAGCAAGAATTCACTGTGATCGCGTAGGATGCCCTGAGATCGCGTAGAAGGGTAACCTGGTTCACTGCGATCGCATACAGACTCCTGCGATCGCGTAAGGTAAAATGAAGGCCTGGGAAAAATTGTACATCGCGATCGCGTGCAAGGTGTCGTGATCGCATAGAGTAAATGTCAGGTCTGACAGAGGGGTTTAATAACAGAACCCCCGCGAGCAAAAACCTATTTTTCATCAATTGTGAGCGTTTTGGAGAGCTTTTGGACGGGAAGTAAGAGGATTTTGTGGGGAAAACATTGGAGGTAAGTTTCTTGACTCAAAAACATGATTTTATGCTAGAATCAACATCAAAACTCATGAAATTGTGTAGAAATTGTGAGGAACTAGGGCCTAGATTATGAACACGAGTTTTTGAGTTATAAAAGGCCATTCGAACTCTGATTTCGATAAATTTTATATGCACGGACTCGTGGCGAGACGAGGAATCCGTTGTTATGAATTTAGGAATTTTTCTAGAAGTGGGCCCGGGGCTCGGGTTTTACCAACTTGGTGTATTATTACATTTTCAAGTAAATTAGATTGGGTTATATTTTATTTGACCCATACTGATATAATTGCTGTGGTTTTGACTAGATTCGATGCACGAGGCAGCAAATTCAAAAGGAAAAGGCATCGCGGATGAGTCCATGGCCGGCTAGAGGTGAGTAGTTAGTGTATATGGTAGCCTGAGGGTTCGAAACCCCGGCTTAGCACATTGTGACGCTAGTAAGGCGTGGCTCGCACCTCGTGGCAGGTGCGGGATTGATTATGACTGGGAATTGAGACTTGGTCTATCCCGGATATGAATAACTTGTTATATGTGATTGAAATACACACTGTGATAGATATATTTGTGGGTTGTAAGCCATGTTTGGGGCCTTGTGCCGACTTGTAGTATCCCTAGGGGATAGATATATATGTGATAGCTTGATTTGTTTAATCACTGATCTCAGTAAATCACCATGTTGAAATGCTAAGTCACATGTTCTTGGAAATTAAATAAAAATTAAAGTATTTTTATTTTTAATGAACTGGAACCTGGAGATAAATAATTTGAACTGTTGTGTGACTCATATGCATGTTGTGGACTGAGGATGGATCGGGCTGCACGCCGCAGCAGATGATATAAGGATCGGGTTGCATACCGCAGCAGATGATATGATATTGCGCTGGGCTGAAGGAACCCCTCCGGAGTCTGTACACACCCCCAGTGAGCGCCGTCGACGTTAAATGAATTGGGCTATACATCGTAGCGGTCATGTGCATTGCATTGCATTTTTATCTCTGAATTATCTGTGCTAGTTGTGATGTGTTGTTTTTACTAGTTCGTAGGAGGAATCAGACTGTAGTTTAGCTTTACTTTGTGGTATTCTGTGGATTTCCTGCTTTCAGCTATTAATATATACTTTTACTCACTGAGTACTTAGTACTCACCCCTACTCCATGCACCTTTGTGTGCAGATTCAGGTACACAAGAGGATTAGACGAGCACTCCAGCTTCTATTAGAGTTATTTCGAGTTGCTGAGGTAGCTGCCGGCGTTCGCAGAACCTAACTTCTCTTTTCATTCAGTTATTACTATATGTTTCAGACTTGAGTACTTCATTCAGTATTTCTATTACTATTCGATTTTGTTTAGAGGCTCTGACTCGTGACCCCAGATTTTTGGGAGTGTTATTTCGTTTTCGCACCTCTCAGTATTTATTCATATTATTATTATTGGAGTATCTATTGACTCATATATTCTTCTTAAGTTGTCCTTTTGGGACTGGTTTTCTAACTGAAAACAGTTGTTGGTCTGGTTGGCCTAGCTTTAGTGTTGGGCGCCATCACGACCGGAATTGGGTCGTGACATTTGAACCAAGATTTATATTATTGGTCTAAGATGGATTAAGTGAAATTTACTCATCTTTTTATTTAATAGAAAATGTTTGAATTCTACTTAGACAATCCACCACAAACATTCTTTTATAGCAAAAAAGGTGTAATTTCTCACGTAAGGAAATTAAAGTCGATCAATATGGGGTATTGCCAAATTTGAAAGCAGGAATAGTTGACTGTTTGTTGAGTAAAATCAAAAGTGAGAATAAAGGGAGCTGATGAATTCCCTTTAGGCAAATACACATCTTCATCAAGAAATTTAACTTTATTAATAAAGTGTAAAAACATGAGAAGAAAACTTTTCTATCATTTTCAAGATCCTTATCCTTAATTTCCACTAACTCGATAGCTTTTCATTAATCTTATCAACCGCCATTTTTTTTTTCGGCCTCGCATTAATCACTATCTTTAATTTTTTATTATTTGTCCAAGAATAAAAGGTTAATTCGTCATTATGGACAGATGATTGAAAAATTCCCCACAACTATTGGTACTAATTTGTGTACTTCTTGAATTCCATCCGTACTTATACATTTCAACTCATTTGAAGAAAAAAAGAAGATAAATATCGTTTCATACTTATTTTTTTCGATTTTTTTTAATATTCAAGAAAGCAATCTTAATTAAGAAAGAATGACATTGTATAGCCGCTCTCAAAAATAATATATAAAAAATATATATTTTCTTTCATATATATACATTTTGTATATTATATAAAAAAATATACAATTTTATATATTTTTCGGCTATCAAATATAAATAATTTCTGGCGCGGGTTAAAAGTAAAAAAAGTCCTTTTAATTAATGGCATGCATCATCTGAAGGGTAGGCTCCAAATCATACAGTAAAAATAGCACGGTATAGCCAGTTTTCGGACCGGTCAATCAATAATAGCTAGTGTTTACCAAGTCAATAAAAAATAGCCACTGTTTTACTGGAATAGAGACCGATCCAGCATAATATACTGGAGTTCGGTGCACTTGTGTTGGACCGGTGTACTTTGCTGGCTCCAGTATAATATATTGGAAACTCGAGCATTGGTGCTCCAAACTCCAGTATATTATAATGGACCAATATACTTGCTAGACTCCAATATATTATGCTGGAACTCCATCATATTATGCTGGAGTTCCAGCATAACTCCACCATACTATCCTGGAACTCCAGTATAATATGTTGGAGTTCAAGTGTACTTATGCTAGAACTCCAGTATAATATACTAGAGTATTTTTCAGATTTTGAACAGTGTTTTCGTTAGATTTATCTTTACATACAAAATAGCTAAATTTCAATTACTTTTGGAATTGGACTATTTTGAACGAACGACCAACAGTAAATCTGTCTATTTTTAAATTTCTGCATACCAACCTTCCACTTCCAAAGTTCCTTTAAATGATCTAATAACAATTAAGATAATTACAACGTAGAAATATTTATCCTACTTGTATTAGAATATATAGTAATAACAATAATAAGTTATTAGCTATATAATAATAATGATAGTTATGATAATAATTGTAATAATATGATAGATGAAAAAATGTGGCTTTCTTCAAGTGCACTAGTTCAGCACATTAGAAATCTTGCATTGGATTCCAATAGTCCTTGGATACTCAAATTGTATTCTTATTGTAAAAGATATTAATATAGAAGAAAAATTAAATATTCCGAATTTGGTGGAATTGAAACATGATCAAGCACTTCCTCTAAAGTTGAAACCTTCCATGTGCACTTTCTCCTACATACATTGCTTTGATTTTCATCCTTTTCTAGTTTCGAGGACTATTTCAAAGATTCATTGGATTAAGCAAAACACAAAAATAAGGGATAGTTTGGTACGATGGATAAACAAAAATAATTTTGGATAACTTATACCTCCAACATAAATATTCTTCAAACCAAATAACTCCTAAGGGGGTAAAGTACTCTCTACCAAAGAAATTTTTCATTCACACAGCTGATATATTTGACTAAAAGGACAGCCCAGTGTACTAAGCTCTTGCTATGCGCGAGGTTCGGGGAAGGGCCGGACCACAAAGGTCTATCGTACGCAGGTAAGTGCAAGAGGCTGAAGCCGTAAACCTCCTGATCGCATAGCAACAACTTTACCAGTTACATCGAAAGATGTTTAAAGTGTTGATAGATAACTAAAAAAAGTATGATACGTAGGATATCAGACAACTTTATGAAATGGGAATATATGAATTCCCCAAATGTGACAAGTCGATTTTCTCTGTTTATCTTGAAAAGAAAATCTATAGCAAAAATAGTACTGATTATTCTTGAGCAGCAACCTGCGAGTGATTTTGACGCGAATACAAAAGCTTGATATTTAAGTGACGATGGGTAGAGAAACAAACCCACTATCCACCGAGTTTCAAACAAGGTCCTCGGAATTTCTCGGTTATTAAAAAAAAAATCTCTCCAAGTGACAATCTACTTACAGTTGTACTGATATATCTTACAAAAGAACTGATAGAGACAGGCAAAATAGCAAATCTCAATCTTAATTTGAAGAATCCCATCAAATATCACTACCTCATATTGCCTGCCAAATCCACTCATTGGATGCGATATCTCAAAAAGATTATACTATCCAATAATTATGTGATTTGAAGATTCATAGTTCAAAACCGAAAAAGGTGAAATTCATAAAGGTAAAACAATGAGATAGCTCTTATGTCAAGCAAATCTAAAAAGACAGTCTGGTGCACGAAGCATCCCGCATTCACATAAAGTTCGGAGAAGGGCTGCACCTCAAGGGTATGATCTAGCAGCCTATCCTGATGCTTGCATCATTGGTTGGTTCCATAGCTCGAACTTGTGACCTATAGGTCACACAGAGACAACTTTGACGTTGCTCCAAGACTCCCTTTCTATGTCTTCCATATTTAATTAACAAATTATGCTAAAGGTAAATGCTGATCAAGTGCAGCTCCACATTGCCACTATATCACCTTTAAAATCCTGAAAGGACATGTTATTTCACTTGGCTTCTCTTTTCTTTTGAGGGGTGGAGAAGAGTTTTAGTGGAGTGTAGAAGTAGTGATTGCTGAGTAACTTAAGGAGAATCTGGTCATTTCATATAAACAATTTTACTAGTACAATTAGGAAAATTTGGTCTCATTCATACACAAATATTATCGATGCTCTACGAGCTATATACATGAAGATGTAACAAAAAGGGGTTGACAGCAGCCTATATGATCTTTAGAAAGTAAAAGAAAAGCATGAAATCCCAGTTTTCTTACAGAGGCCGCAAGAGAGGGTAATCCTCGAGGAGTTCTCGTTCTGATAATGTGTCGTTTTCGTTCTGTGGGGTCCATAAAATCTCAACTGCCTGCAACAAGTAAATATCAAAAATGAAAAACTAGAAGTAGCAGAAAACTTGTTGCTTCTTGATGACCATTTCGTTCGCTTACTAGTGTTCTACTGGAAGGAATGGATGCAATCTTTTGCAAGGCTTCTTTCAATTCTCCACTTCCATTAATAGTAGGCAGTTTATAAACGCCTTCAGCAGCTACCAAGATTGTAACCTGAAATTGCATATATACAGAAAAAATTGAATGATCATGAAAAGAAAACATTAGATGTGTTCAACTAAAGATGGATCAATAGTGTATAACCCAATGGAATAAATTTGACTCCAGAAGTAAACGATAACGATATAGAAACTAAAACATCAATTCAATGATAGAACAATAAATCCATTACAGTGCATAGATCCTCTTGAAAAAATTGAAGGTAGACATTTGTCTTTCACATGGGATGCGGAGCTCTCAGTTTTATCTTCTGGGAAAGGGCATCAGAATCAATTCAGAATAGCAAACCTTTTCATACTCCAGCTTATTTTATTCTCCAAGGCTCTCGAAACTTAAGCCTTAGTCCTAATACCAACAACAGCACTAAGAAGACCTTCCGATATTTAAAAAGTTTTTTTTAAGGGATAAGGTCTGACATTTAGAAAAATCCTTCCCTGATGGAACTAAGGAAAGCCACATTAGTTAAAGCAGGTCTTCCTGTTTTCCACAGTTTGGCCCAAAAATACCAACAAAATTAAAAGAGAGAGGCTACACAAGGTCATACTTACCACTATGTATTCATTGCTAAATCCATTTGCCCTCTGGCTCGTAGAGCTTTTCCTTTTAATGTTGTTCACATTCACAAGTGTCTCTTCATCAAATTTACCACGCTCCTCAATGGAAAGTTGGTTGAATCGATTCTCCCCTTCTTCCATGCTCCTCTTGACATCAACCTACATGGTAGGCACAACAAATATACTCAGTAGAATGACAAAATTTCGGAGACCTTCCTGATAGGCATTGGTGTGAAAATGCAATAATGAGAGAGACAACAAACAAACCAAAAATAAATTTAAGAAACTTAACAGACTGAAAACCCACCTAACATATCATGTTTGGCCCCAAAAATAAAGATCATAAAAAAAAAATTAAAAAAAATCAATTCCTATTAATAGTACCAATATTCCCCAAATTATAGAAAAACAATCAGTTCTGATCTATAATATTTAAGATAAAGCAGCTTCATCCCCCTTTATGTTTACAAAATCAGACACAATTTTACAAATACTAGCTCCAAATATCTAAAAGGAACGAGAAGGGTCAGCCTAGCTGAAGAGAAACACTGATCTAGAGATCAGATTAATAACAGGGATTGTCAACTAAATACTGAGAAAGAACTATGATCCCTCAAGACGCCAATCTTGATTATTATCAACAGAGAGGACCAAAAGTTTATGCTTTGGTCATTATAAATTTCCTCCTAATTCTTTCGGATACTGGGGCTGCAGGGCAGAGCAGTTCTATAATTGTTTTGATGAAGAGAGCAGTTCTATAATTGTTCTGTCAAGGTATTTATAATTGCTGATGCTTGGACCAGAACCTATATAGTTCAACATATGTGTAGTCTGGAAGTCAAAGGAAATACGAGATCTTAAAATGACTCATACAGTAGTTACTTCATGACATTTGTATCTGGCAGAAAGGGGAACTATAACATTAAGGTATTAGGTTATATATCCTGCATCTTTTTATCTTGCATGGCTGATGCATAGGTAATCATAGCAGCATATAAGCACTAAAAATAAGAAGTCTTGGGCGTTATAAAAGCTCTTTTATATAACGATTATGATTCTTTTTCACTAGTTATGCAACAAAACAAGATATTGCAATGACAGGGATTCAAGTATCGTGACATTCTGATAAATGTATCACATATGTACTAAGCAGAAGGATATTCTGAAGAAACAAGCACCAATATGATGAACTAGGACTCAACCATGATTACAAGGTTTCTCAAAGATGCAAGAGATGGATACCCGTCTACTTCTAAGTAAATGAAATAATTAGGAGCTCATTCACGATAACAGATTTTCATCTTTCATCATAATATTTAAATTGTTTTTTAAATGGGAATGCATGACACCATTATTGTATGAGTAGAGCATTTTATTAAATAACAATTTTTCCATAAAGTACTTTTTCTATAGTTTCTAAATAAGAAATTTCATCTTTCAAAAATTAAGAGTTGGTGTCAAAATTGAGACCTATAACTTGACCATTGTACTTAGAACCAGTTCGTTCCCAAACTTCACATTAAAACAAGTCTAATGAATTTTAGCTGATTTAAAAAGTAAAATTATCATATAATTTAAGTTTGATTCGATCATATCCAGGGCAAAAATGAGAAAAGAACAAAGAAAACTGATGCTATTGCAGAGCAAAAAAAGGACAAAAGTTCATTGTTTGCCACTACCGCAGTTTAAAACCACATAATCACATACCAGAAAGCAACATACAGTAAGTATTGCATTTACTCACAGATGAATAAGCTGAGATGCAATAATCAGGGTGTCGAAGCAATGCTAATGTTGTCTCTGCAACAAGGAAAACCCTAAATCAATCAGCTTATGTAAGAAATAAGAAAATCCACAGGACATGAATAGAAACCGTTTTCTAGTCTTACATTAGTAGGTGTAAGCAGTTTCAACAAGAAAGAAAAGGATTAAATCCAAAAATTTTAACTAATTCCTATGGTTGTAACACCATCAGAATAAATCTTGAAGGGAGAAAAGGAGAAAGAAAAGTGACTATTTTCTTGACCTACTAAGGAATTGGAATGAATATACCGAGAAATCCAATGTAGGAAGGTACTTACTCAAATAATCTACTACCCCTTTAATAGTGGATTATAAAGTCCAATATTCAGGGAAAGATAAAGGCTCTTTCTCTTTTTGGTTGATGATACGACAGGAAGAAACTGTATCTAACATATAAATATTATAAACGATATGTATGAAAGAACCATTACAAGTGTGAGAGAACAACGGGAGGAAATCTAAGTACTCCTAAACCGTGAGCTTACACCGCCCCGATTATGGATGAGTTAACCAATAGTATTCAAGATTGAATTCCTTATTCATGCTATCTGCAAACGATATTGTGTTAATCGACGAATCCAGTAGAAGAGTCACCCAAAAGTTTGAGTTATGCTCTATAGAGTAAGGATCTAAGGATAAGGAGAAGTTAGACAGAATATACACATAACAAGTTTAGCCCGCCTAAGAAGAATGAAGTTGAAGTGAGATCAGACAGGATTACCGCCTCAATACAAAGTACAAACAGTTCAGATATCTATGCTTTAGTTCTTCAGAAGAATGACACAATAAATGAAGATATGATATGAAAACTTGAGATAGTATGTCTCAAAAAGAGAAGTGTCACGAGAGTATCATGCGATGAGAGGATACTAATCAAAATTAAAACGTGAGTTCTATATAACGGTAGGAAACCAAGAATGTTATATGTAAGTGATTGTTGGACCTCTATGTCCTAATATATCTAGAAGACGAGTGTTGTAAAAATACGAATTTTGAGATAAATGTGTACTCATAAACAAGGTTGGGCAAAACTATAAATAATTACAAATGAAGAAGGTTCGAGTAGAACACATAGAATACGATCGCAGACAATCGCTCGAGATGGTCTTATAATGTCAAAAAGGGTCTATACTCAAGATATCTGGATATAGGTGTGAAATTAGGATGACTGAAGGTGTTAGAAAAGGGTGTCAAGTAGACCTAAATTTACACAGAAGGAAGTTCTCCCAAAAACATACAATCTCTTGAAACTAATGCAGACTTAACAAAGTACAAAACACAATGAGAACAAGTATCCAAACAAGTGATAGACTCTTCCATTAGGTCTGATTTTGCGAAGGATCTTTTTAATTTGACTAAAGACTTCTCTCTTATCATAAAAAAGTTTTTGACTAGAGACTTGTATGTCAGTATAGATATAAATGTGAGACTAAGAGAATCCCTATTTTTGAACCTCTAATTTGTATTTAAAAACATATTATCAAGGATTGAGATGGAATAGCCCCAAACAGGTTGGAGTGGGTACAGGGATTCATTTAGTAAGCCCAACTAGTTCGAAATTGAGGCATAATTTTTGTAATAGTCGTTTCTTCTCTTTTATCCCTTTTGGTCTGGGGTGAGTTGAGGAAGGGAAGAAAACACGTCAGACAACTTTCTTCAATAATATTTTCTTTTAATATAGAACGTTATTACCACAAAGAAGGGAACTAATCATCATTCCTATATTTGCACACAAACTATAGTTTAAATGATCTGCCCAAACAATTTTTACCTGTCAACACATAGCTTAAACCCTCTGATGTGGATGTATCTGCTACTTCTGCAATCCGGTTGAGATCCTTTTGGAGTGATCTACCCAAGCCCAATAACCCAACCTTCAGGAGAAAAAAAGAAGAGAAAAGGCAGTTAAACACTAGAAAACAAAGTCTAAGCACAATGCAAATGCCAGGCAAACAAAATTTCAGAAAATGGCAACAGCAGAGCACTATTACAAGAGCTCAACATACAAGAACCTTAGATATCAAGGTCATCATGAGCAATGTCTGACGAATATAACAGTGGATACACTAAACCAGGTAATGCAGATATTCCTGGCGATTGGTCTATCGCTTCTTCACACCCAAACCTTTAGAAACCATCTGGGAAATGTCAACCTTGTATGCAGTTTTTTCCCTCAATCGATACTAAAGTTTAAGTGTCCGACATTAAAATTATGCTTACCCCCAAAGTTTGTTCTTTTCATCTACCCATTAGAAGGGAAAGGAGAGGAGGCCATTCAAAAGATGTAATTCAATTGAGAGCATTCTAGCAAGTTGAAGATAATGGCCCGACAACTTCATACTTCATGCCAGAATGCACAAATCAAACACACAATTCCCAGGAATCACTTATGCGCAGTTTGATATTTAGTGTGTCAACAGCAGCCATGAGCAGGAGGAAGAATTGTAGCAAGGAACAATAGATAATGACCACGTGAAGAAAAAACATAGAAGGGCTATATAAAGTAACTTTCTAAGATGGTTCATTCTAGATTTAAAAAAATTCAACACTACAAGCACAAACTAGTTAACCATCATCGGTACCATTATTAGAACATAAAAAGCAGAGTAGAGTCATCCCTGTAGACACAACTTTCAAAGTAGCATCTAGTCATCTACTTATTGGTTGAAATATGGAGGGCGGGAAGTATCAACAGTTCGAAACTAGAGAACTTCTTCAGATGCAGCATGCACAAGCAAATTCTAGGAATATTGTCTGAGAATGGTGGTGGAACAGCTATCATACGCCACCATAGTTTCAGTTGTATGCACTTCAGCAAAAAGGTTTCTGTTAAGGTAATTTGATAATTGTAGGCCTTACATAAAGCCAAAGCATCTCTACCTAATACCCAACATTCAAAATTTAGACAGATGGATGCAAACAATTCTATTGAACTCTATTTAGAACTGATAATCTATTATAGAATTAATCACAACATTCAAGAAAGGGAAACAGTCAGATGTATATTCAAGTACATGCAGACTGTATCAAAAACTAGGTGCACCAAAATCAGGTCCAAGCAGAGATGATACATCCCGCAGCCCTGTGGATTTACTTCACGCTATCTGAAAATGATATCTGGGAGAACAGGAGACAAAGCGCACGACTAATAAATGGGAGGGTCTCAACTCATCAAAACATTAAATATGGGAAACATGGGCATCCCAGCAACAAATGCAGATATACCTTCTTACTTCATCGGCTATAGCATTACATCATTATTGTCATTATTGCCGCTACCAATAACCTTCCCAGTGCAGAGTTACACCTGTCACTAATCTAAAATTTCTCCAAAGGAATTCAAGAGCATCCAAAAGCTCAAAACAGCTTCACCATCCCAATTCAACTTCTTCCGCGAACAAAGTCATTGCACATACAAGTGAACGGACCAATCACCCAAATTTCAAGAACTAAAGGAAACAACTTTTCACCACTATACTAGGCAAGAATAATTATTACTTAATAGCCTCACTATAACTATAACCAACCAAAGGAAAGCAAATCTTAAAGTAACCTATGAACAATAATGTTTTTAAACACTTCAACATTAAATTTGTGGTCTTCTACAATAACCACTAATATTAATCATGAAGACAATAATGATTTTTATGTAATCAGTTCAGTGAATTACCTGAAGCTTGAGAACACTAGTTTTGTCAGCAGCAGTAAGCACACTGCCCCCTTCAGACCGATCAGAGAGAAACCCAGAAACCAAAACAAAAGCAGCAAAACCCATCATGATAAGAAAGGCACTGGACCCAAACCCAAAACCAACAGCTGGACCAACATAAACCCCACCACCCCCACCAAACCCGAAAGGAGAAGGCGCATAATAGGGAACTGAATACGAGAAACTAGGATCTGCTCTCCTCGTAGAATACCCCCTCGACGAAGATGAAGAACCCCGCGAAGAAGAGAATGATTTGCCACCAATTCTCCCACCAGAAGCAGCCAATGCTGAATTTGGATCATACATCAATAACAACCCAATCAGTACAGCCGCTACAGCAGGCTTCTGCAATGCTTTGAGGGCTTTCATTACAGTTTTAACAACTTTATCGATTGGGGTTTCTTTATTTTCCAATTCTAGCGCGTTTTTATCATTAAAGTTCCCATTTTTATGGTTCTTGAAGAAGCATTTGACGGTCAGCTTGGAGGGTTTTGAGAGTCTTGAGGGGGTAATGTTTTGATAATGGAGGAAACGGATATCTTGTATTGAGTTTGGAGTATAAAACAAAGGGTTCCATTTGAGGTTTGACTCAACCAAGAATGGAACCGTGGCCATGATTGAGCTAATTTTTTGAATTACAGGGGAATAATTAAGAGAGAATTTAGTGTTGGTTCAGAGTTTGTATGAATCACGTAGATATTTTTTTGCGGGGGCAATGAAAACCAGAAGAAGGAAATCTAGGGGGTGGCCCAAGGGAAGGAGAAAGAATGGTGAATTTTAGACCTACGTGTTGCGGGGTCTGAGCGAGTGAACCTCATCTCTTAAGCTGGTGGTCCTTTTCACTTTTGACTCTGGATTGTGGGGACTCGCTGAATTTTGAGCCTATAAAATGAGGAAACGTTAAACTGGCATAATTCTCGTACAATGTTTTTTCCATAAATAGAATTATGAAACGTAGCAATTGCGTTTGTTGTTAAATTTATTCTTTCGTTAACGGTCTAATTTACCCATTTACTATCATAAATAGTTTTTATTTATTATCTATTTATATTTTTTATCGAAAATATCTCTACCACTATATATTAGGATCATATTTATCCTTACACATTAAAAACTACGAAAAAGGGTCAAATATACCTCTCTACTTTTAAATATGGTTTACTTGTACCCTTCGTTATACTACTGGGTCATCCATACCTCTACCGTTATACTATTGAGTTATCTATACCCCTACTATCATACTTTGAAACAAAAATACCCTTACTTTGAAACAAAAATACCCTTATAGTATAACGAAGAGTACAAGTAAACCATATTTGAAAGTAGAGGGATATATTTGGCCCTTTTCCGTATTTTCAATAGTAGAAATGTGCCTTTTTTGGAACAAAGTATTAAGAAAAATATGACATCTAAATTAAAACAGATGAAGTAATATTTACTTTATATTATATTAAAAGAAAATAATATTGGTTACATATATACTCTTTGCGATGAAACAGTGTTAAATGGCATGTTGGGTAGCTAGGAAGGTGCCTCCGGCACTTATTCTGCCATTTAGTGCTAGAATATCCCTAGGAACCACAAGAGGAGCACGAGAATTAAACAACATTCACATATGCTTAACATGAATAAGTATCCCACAAAGAAAACTTTCGATATCCCCTCTTCTTTAATTCTGAATTTAAAGAGAATCTGATAGCGTCATATGTTAGTAAAAAAAAATCTGGCAATTCTATCATTTTTCTGCTCCAAAAAACTTAGTTAGCAGGGTTCACATAATTAATCACCATATACACTTAGTAACTGAGATGGAATCAAAAGATACTGGCCGTACGAGAGCTTTCACGAGGGTGCTACGTAAAATCCTATCTTTTTGTATTACCCACTAGTTTAAGACTTGGTCTGAGGAGCATATTACCACAAGATATCACGAGGCCTTTTTTGCATGCAGTGACCGAGTGACGTATAAAGGATTTTGTGTATATGGCATCTATTTTTGTCACGATTTTGCTTAGACGGGTAAGGATTTGGGACAATTAGATCCCAAGATTTTTCTTTCATGTCCCTAATTAATGTTTACTTTATTTTTTGAGAGATGTTAGCTTATTTAATCATATATGAATGTTGTTTAATTCTCATGCTCCTCTTGTGGTTCCTAAGGAGACAAATCACCAATATTCTAGCACTAACTGGCAGAATAAGTGTCGGAGGCACCTTCCTAGCTACCCAACATGTCATTTAACACTATTTCATCGCAAACAGTATATATGTAACCAATATTATTTCTTTTTAACATAATACAAAGCAAATATTACTTTCTCTGTTTTAATTTAGATGACATATTTTTCTTAATACTTTGTTCCAAAAAAAGGCACATATCTTCTATTGAAAATACGGAAAAGGGCCAAATACATCCCTCTACTTTCAAATATGGTTTACTTGTATCCTTTGTCATAATATTGGGTCATCCATACCCCTACCGTTATACTATTGGGTTATCTATACAGATAGTAGGGGTATAGATAACCCAATAGTATAACGGTAGGGGTAAGGATGACCCAATAGTATAACGAATGGTACAAGTAAACCATATTTAAAAGTAGAGGGGTATATTTGGCCTTTTTCCGTAAAAACTACATCCCTTCCTTCAAAATCCGGCAAAGGGCCAAATATATCCCTCTACTTCAAAAACTGAAGAAAATGAAAAAAAAAATTCAAAAACAAAAATATTATGTTGAAAATAACTTTTTCAGTTTTTAAAAAACAAAAATATATTTTGTTAAAAACGAAAAAAAAAATTCTATTTTTCAAAAAAAAAAAATAGTTTATACAAATATGTTTTTCAGTTTTTACAAAAAGAAAATCTTTAAAAAATTGAAAAAAATGAAGAAAAAACATTTTTCAAAATCGAAAATATTTTGTTGGAAATATTTTTTTCAGTATTAAAAAAACAAAAGTATTCTGTTAAACTGAGTAGATACTGAAAAAAAATATTCAGTTTTAACAAAATATTTTCATTTTTTGTAAAATTTCTTCATTTTTTTATATTTTCTTTTTGTAAAACCGAAAAAACAAATCTGTGTAAACTGATTTTTTTTTGTTTTCATTTTTAACAAAATCTGAAAAAGTTATTTTCAACAAACTATTTTCATTTTTGAAAAAATAATTCTTTTTCATTTTTTTAAAGTAGAGGAGTATATTTGGCCCTTTGCCGAATTTTAAAAAAAGGGATGGAGTTTTTAACGTGTATGGATAAATATGACCCTAATATATAACGGTAGAGATATTTTTGATAGAAAATATAAATGAAGGATAAATAAGGCCTATTTATAATAGTAGAGGGACAAATGAGACCCTTAACCATTTAATCTTTCGCATACAATGTAAAAACTTTTTTTTTTGGGTAATGCGTACAATGTAAAAACTGCGTATAACTTGAATTGATAAAAGCTTTTTAAATACCGTGCTTGGGGGTGTTCATAAAAACCCGAAAAACCAAATCAAACCGAAAATCAAACTAAATTGACCAAAAAAGCTATACTTTTTTGTTTGGTTTGGCTTTAATTTGAATATTAAAAACCAATCAAATTTGATTTGGTTTTGGTTTTAATCAGAAAAAAATAGAACCAAACCGATTATAGGAGTAGCTATTTCAAATTTATTATTACATTTATAAATATGTATATTGTTATACAAAGTTTCAAAAAATTTATGGTAAATGTTAATAGTTTGCACCTTTAATATAGTTCTTTACTTTTACATTCTAGTTTGATTGGTAGTTTTCTTTAGTTTAGTGTAAGAACCCATTTCGTGTTAACAATAACATATTTTTAATTGTGTCCTTAAATTATTCATCACTATTTGATTCAATTATCATCAATATATCTTGGTAAATAATAGATTTCTCAAAGAGCAATTGATTTGATAGTGTTACATTGAAAATGTGGTCGCCGGAATATGTGTTTGGTAGTATATGTCTTATATTAAGAAAAAAACTACAAATAACTCAAAAAAATAAAAATCTGACATAACCCGAATCGAGAAAAATCGACTTAATTGGTTTGGTTTGGTTCTAATATTTAAAAATCTGACTTACTTGGTTTGGTTGCTTTTTAAGAAAAAATCGATCCAAATCAAACCACGAACACCCCTAACTATGGTACAGTTAGATCTTTCTATAGCAATATTTTTATATAATAGTTATTTACTATAAAAGCTAAATTTTCTTCGAAATTGTTATGAAACAATTAAAGAACTAGAACAATATTGGAGAGAACGGGGAGGAAATTCTTATTGAATTTTTGGATGAATTACAATGGAATAGAACCCTCTATTTATATGGAGAGTGTGACTTAGCCACCAAGTAATAAACCCTACAATCTCACTAAATATAGACATTTATCATAAATAAAATTCTATTTATAACACTTCCCCTTGAATGTCTATTCAACAGATAATGTGCCTCGTTAAAATTTAACCAAAATAAAATCCTATGAGAAAAAAATTATAGAAAAGGAATAAGAGTACACATATCTAACAATACACCTTTTGGTTGTCTCGTTAAAAACCTTGCAAAAAAAAAAACTTAGTGGGACAAAACCTTGTAAAGAAAAAAGAGTGCAACGTGCATTAACTCCCCATGATGAGAGCATCAATTCACACATTTAAGCATTTGCATTTAGTCTTGTGGAGTATCTTCAAAAGATCTCTTGAACAAATTGTTTCACATTGAAATCATTATTCCTAATAGATGTATTGTCTTCATATCATCTTGTTGGAATTATCAGTTCCGTATCTTCACATAGAGGTAAAAATCTTGCTATCGTATTATCATGTGTATAGTTATAGCAAGATACATTTGGGCACAAATTGCACTAAGGAAGTGGTACTTCAAGATAAACAATTGTACATGCTTCAAACAACTTAAATCCTTCATGGATTGTCATATTTAGATGCATATCAAGTTTTCATGTCATGCTAGACAAATAAGATATCCAAAACCGATTGCACATATTATTGACTTTATACTTTCAAGTGTTTGAACTGTAGGTCCAAAACAACATGTCTTTCAAATAAAATCAATTCTACTTGAATTGTTTCTCTTGACTTAAGATAGCGTTATTATCGATATCGTCGACAAACATTTTTATATCGGTTCCAAACTCTTTATTTTTCATAAAGACATAACATAGAGATCTCTTCATTCATGTACTCAGGTACCTGAATCTCTCACGAGATTTTATGAAGTGTTATGTCATGTGATATTCTAGATCACTTGCCTCCTTTACTATGATCATTTTGATCATTTGCTCATCTTCTTTGTCAAGAATTTTATTTGAAACCGATTGGTCTATACGCTTTAAGCGTATCATAGACTTTGTCTTTCTAAGAATTAACGTGGGCATTTGCAATGAGAATGTAGTTACTTTCTTTGGGTCAGAAAATACGTCTAGCATACTTTGCAATATATTGCAAATGAATTATCCTTTTATGAACTTCGGGTTCATATTGCCTATTGAAGATCTAGATGTAGAAACGATAATTCATTCCTCGTAACTTTTTCTTAATTGTTTTTCATATCTCCACCTCATATTAGAAAAATTAACTTATTTCCTCAACTTTGAGAACCCATCTTTGTGCATTATGGTGTTATAAAAATATATGTCGCACACCAATAATAATTAGATGGAATTATTTGGTTCCTGATCTTAAACCACTATGAGGGGAGAAAATAATATACTTTCGTACATAATATATATCAAACTGATATATATATATATATATAACTTTGTTCTTATAAGCAATAGTTTAGCTATTAAGTGGAGGCACTCAATAAATTATTTTGCTAAACCAACTATGATGTAAACCAATTTATCAAGAATAACTATCTTGAATAAAAAAAATTTGAAAATTATGCTCTATATCAATTATTGAGCAAGTTACCTCGCAAACGCAGGTTACGGGTCAATAATTATTCCATATGTAACCATCTTATAGATGCATCTTATGTGGTATACATGGTAGGTGAATGAGCCCATATTCACCTTTAATATTTCCAGCATTCATGGGATTAAATCCCAATTTTAGTTGATCTGTAAATTAATGAGAACAAGCAATATAAGAGAATTCATAAAGAACTTTATAGTTCTTTAATATTTAACCATGTGATTTCTCTATTATTTTGGCACATCATACTTAAATTGATATGGCTAAACCAATTATGCCAACGGAATAAATTATCAATATTGATAAACTTCATATTTACATCATGACGTATGCAATTATTAATAAACTCCATGTGATGATCCGGTCCGTCATCACGTGAGTTACCACCTCATTTTTCCCATTTCATGCTTGTTCGTGTTTCAATATATATATTTTATGAAATTGAGTCGATTCGGATCGAGTTTGGTAGAAAATGGGACAAATAGTCTCTTTGAAGAAGGAATAGATTGGAAAAAGTCAATAGGACATTGATTGGTAAATTTGAGGGCTCGAAATCAAATTTTGATGGTTCGGTTAGCTTCGAGAGATGATTTGTGACTTAGGAGAGTGATCGGAATTGAATTTGGAGGTCCGTTGTAGAAATATGCTTGAATTGGCGAAGTTGGAATTTTGGCAAAATCCGGTCGATAGGTGATATTTTGATCCGGGAGTCGGAATGGAATTCCGACAGTTGTAATAGCTTTGTTAGGTGATTTTGTATATGTTTGAAAATTTTCATCATTCGGACATCGTTTGGTTGGGTTTTTGATTGGATGTTGGTTTCAGAAGTTTTAGTTGGAACTTAGGCTTGAATCCGCCTTAATTTGATGATTTTCGTATTTAAGGATGTGTTTTTATGATTGGAACGAGTTTGTATCGTGTTTTGTAGTAGGTTGGTGCTTTTGGTTGAGGTCCCAGTGGGCCTCGGGTGAGTTTCGGTGGTCAATCGAACCAATTTTGGCCCTTGAAAGTTGCAGGTTTTCAGCCCTTCTGTTGCAGCAATTTTGGTCTTCGCGGTCGCGGGGGTGAGGCTGCGATCGCATAGGAGAAATTTTGGTGGCATGAAATTTGTTCAGTGGGTTCGCGTGTGGTTAATTGGTATCGCATAAGGTCTGAAGGTGAAGCTTCGCGATCGCATTCGTTATTGCGCGATTGCGTACAAGGATTTTGTTACTCTTCACGTTCGCAGGGTGGCTCTCCGCATTCACACGTCACATTTCTGGGAGCCTGGGAAATTGCTCATCGCGATCACGTGCATAAGGCCGCGTTCGCATAGAAGGAAAATTTATACCAGGTAAGTTGTTTTTAAACCAGCTTGTTCGCGAAGTTGGGTCTATTTTCACCCATGGCTACTCGTTCTTGAAGGTTTTTAAAGGAAATTAAAGAGCGATTACAGGGGAAATGATTAGAGGTAAGTTTTATGAGATAAATACATATTTTATGCAATAATCCTCCGTAGAATTCATGAATTTATGGCTAGAAATCAAGAAATTAGGGTTTTGAGCAAAAATCTTAAAATGGGGATTTGAAGGACCATTTTGGTCTGAATTGGGAGTTCTTGGTATGTACGAATTCGTGGAGAGACGAGGATTCCGAAAATGTGAGTTTCATAATTTTTCGAGAAGCGGACTCGGGGCCTGGGTTTTGGCAACTTCATGATTTTTGGTGTAATTCGAGTTATTTCGATTGGGTTATGTTCCTTTAGTCTATTTTGATGTATTCTTATTGGTTTTGATCAGATTTGGCATCCGAGGAGGTCGATTTGCGAGGCAAGCACAAGGCAAGCTAGGACTTTTGCCAGTTCGAGGTGAGTGGTAGTAATAAATGATATACTGAGGGTTTGAAACCCCGTATTTGCACTATCCAGTGCTATGCTGAGATGAAACACGCGTCATGTGACGAGCGTGTGGTATTGTGACTAGGGATTTGGACTTGGTCCTTCCCAATTAAAAGTTTACAATGCATATTGACTGAGACTGAGCTTATACCTGTATAATTGGGCTAGTTGCCATGTTTGTGGCATTGTGTCTATCTGTAGAATATTAGAGAATCATGTGGAGCTAAATGACCTATATACCATGTTGAATACATACTCTCAGACATATCCATAGTTGTATAGCATGACATGAACCAGTACTAGATGTGTACTCTAAGTGAGAATACCTAGGGTATTCACCTAGGGTTGAATACCCTGTTCTAGCTGAGTGGGCCCAAGAGGCCGAGTCTATATTGACTGAGGGGTCGAGGACCCATTGTGAGGTATTGATAGTTATACCGGATTGGGCTGCACGCCGCAGTAGCATATATACATATATATATTGGATCGGACTGCACGCCGCAATAATATATATATGGATCAGACTGCATGCCGCAGTAATATAGCACTAGAGGCCGTGGATGCGGCTGTGGTCATGGTAGGGGGTAGCCGCAGTAATATATAAATATATAGATCGGACTGCATGCCGCAATAATATATATGTGGATCGGACTGCACGCCGCAGTATTATAGCGCTTGGGCTGACGGAGCCCCTCCGGAGTCTGCACACACCCCCATGAGCGCAATTATATATTATTGGATCGGGCTGCACGCCGCAACAGTATATCTATTATATTAGATCGGGCTGCATGCCACAGTAGTATGAGTGAGGATCGGGCTGCACGCCGTAGCAGGGTTAGATCAGTGTTGGATCAGAGTGAGACAATAGTGGACTGGAACCCGACTTACCATTGTAGAGATGATTTACATGTACGGTTATTCTTAGAACTGTTTAGTGATAATACAGGTGTTGTTACCTTCAGTTATTATTTATTATTTACTACTCACTGAGTTGGAACGTACTCACCCCACTCCCTGCACCTTGTGTGCAGATCCAGGGATCCAGGAGGGCAGTTGAGCTATAAACTGCTGCTATTTCTATTGCCAGCTGAGGAGACATCGAGGTAGCTGCCGGTGTCCGCAGGACCCGATCTCTCCCTCTTTCTATTTATGTCTTTTGTATACGTAGACTTGGATTGTATATGGTGTTTTCCTTTATGTTAGAGGCTCAGATTTGTGACACCAGATTCATTGGGCTGCATTTCATATATTTCTATTTCCGCATTGTTGTTTCTATTATGAAAATAAGCTATTAACTCTAAATGGATCAGTATTAATTAGTAATTGACTAGTTATCTGAAAAATGGTCGGGCTTGCCTAGCAATGTGTTGGGCACCATCACGATCGGGGTTTGGGGTCGTGACAAGTTGGTATTAGAGCCTATGTTATCAGGTCTCGCGAGTTATGAGCCGGTTTAGTAGTGTCTCGCGGATCGGTATAGAGACGTCTGTATTTATCTAGCATAGAATAGGTCTTGGTTGTATTTATGATTGATGTGTTTATGATATTTTGACACTGTGAGCTCATTTATATGTTTTTGATATACATTAGTGATTTCTTGTTTCTCATAATGGTAGACACATTATTGTTTTGAGGCATTACAGGATACGTCTCGAGGATACATTATTGTGGACCATAATATTTTATAGCGTATGAACCTGATATGATAAATTGCTAATGTTGTAGTATACGAAAGGGAGTATGTAGACAAATTACTTGTAACCACTATAACTCACACTTACTAGTTTATTGTATTATGATGTTTATGATGGACATTATAGAAGAGATTTATTTATGTGCAACTAATGTTCATATATTAAATATTAATATTATGTGATTATTGGGCCAAGTGGGAGAATGTAAGTAATTTCCCTACGTGATGTGGCCCAATAAAATTAGGCCCACAATTAATATTTAATTAATAAGCAAATCTCATCCGCCCGATTGGTTACTTCATGGACGTACCAGATTAAGTGAGAATCTCTATAAAATGGTCCTCTCCCCACCCATTAGGGTTACTGCTTTTTCTTCTCTTCCATCTCTAAAGTCGTCGGTAACGAAAGCTAGGGCAAATGGGCGAGAAACCGATTACCAATTAGCGCTTCCGCTTCAAGATAAATGATCCCGCTTCAGGTAAATTTCCTATTGACGATTATATGTAAAATTATCATGTTTAAGATCCCGGTAAAAATTATAGTTTATACTTACAAATAAATCTAATGAATCAATTTAGCAATTAAGAAAAAAAGAGAAGATGAAATCCTAAGCAATAGTAAAAAATAGAAGGTCATAATAGCTCACCATTGTAAAACACGACAAACTATATTGATATTTGTTCACAACCACCATAGAATATCATTTTAAGAAGAAGATGAAGAAGAAGAAGAAGAAGAAAATGAAGGAGAAGGGTGAGGAGGAGAATGATGCATGAGGTTGTTTTAAAAGTGGGCACAAGTTAATTTTTTTTTTAAAAAGTGAGTATATGTTAAATAGGGGCGACTAAATAGGACGCTCCGTGCAATTTTTACCGTTTTTCCTCATATTAATTTTAATAGTGTCTTTATTGTGTTGGACTATCCAAAGGAAGTAAAATGTTCATGGCTATATTTGATGGATAAAAAACTTACAAAGATAAGTTATAATTTTTGCAAAAACTATATTTTTATCACGAACTATCAGAAACTATTGATGCAAAACTATAAATATCCGTCGACCAAAAAAAGTGAAAAATTAATTTTTGAAAGCAAAATTAACTTAAATAGTCATTTATCCAATCAATTAACTTAAATATTTAAATACAATATATGTATAATCATATATTATTTATATATATCACCTAAAAAAGTAAATAATGCATGCGCCCACTATTTGTGTAAAGATCCCCAAAGAAATCAAATTAGGGCATTTGAAACACAAACGAACCGACCCGGACCATCGGGCCCAAGAACCAAGTTAGGGCAATACTATCATATATATAAAATCTAGGGTTTTGGATATCTCCTCCTTTCTCTCTCACTGCGTACATCGCTACTGCCTCACTCTTTGCCCTAAGAGACAGAGCTAGCTAACCATGGCGGACAAGGCAGTCACTATTCGTACCCGCAAGTTCATGACCAACAGGCTTCTCGCCAGGAAGCAATTCGTAAGCCTTTACAATATTTTTTTTCTGCTTATCTATTAATTTCTCGTTGCTTAGTTTGAATACTTTAAGATCTGATGTTAGGTATAAAACCAGTAAAAATATAATTTTGCATTTGTTGTCTGTTGGATCAGTGAGTTAAGCATCAAATGTTAGAATAGTATATCCATGCAGGCTATACCAACTAGTGGGAAATAAGGGTTAGTCATGGGATACGCTTGCGTTGGGTCGTGATTGGTATGCCAGTAAATAAATATAGAGTAACTTGTTGATTTATTACTCCCTCCAAATTCATGTGATTCCAAATTCGATGTGATGATGTTGACTGAGCTTAGAGTTTAAGAAAGAAACACTTCCGAAACTTGTAGTCTAAAACAAAAAAAAATTTAGATACTTGTGGTTATACAATCTCATCAATGGTAAAATGAAATGTTTAAAGTTAAAATTGTTTCTAAATAAGACGTCATTTTTTGTACAACAGAGTAAAAAGGAAACAGCGTTCCATGAATTGGGAGGAGGGAGTAGATTGGATGCAGAGGCTGATCATAGATTTAAACTTTATGGGTTCAGCTTTTAAGTTTTTAGTGAAATTATTATGTTTTTAAAGATATGGGTTCAAGTCTACTATTTGTTGCAATTTTAGTAGAGTTTTCACAGATATTTATGATACGTGTTGAAAGTTATGGGTCCCATCACATATATACTACATATGCCCCTGAATGAAAGGGGTCCAACTGTAGAGGAACAGATAGTGAGGGTTTATACCCGAACCAGCTAGTTTTGGATTGAGACAATGTCGTAGTGCTTAGTATTGCTGCTTTCTCTGGATTTAAAGTGATAAAATATATTTCTACTTTTGTAGATTATTGATGTACTTCATCCTGGAAGAGCCAATGTCTCAAAGGTAAGTATTTGATTTTGTTGATGCTTCTTGTGTGTTTTTATAGTTCATGGTTTGAGAGGACTTTTTGGGATGTGGCTGATTAATGCCTATTGCTTATGTGAAGGCTGAGCTGAAGGAAAAGTTGGCTAGGATGTATGAGGTGAAAGACCCAAATGCTATTTTTGTTTTCAAGTTCCGTACACATTTCGGAGGTGGGAAATCAACAGGATTTGGTTTGATTTATGATTCTGTTGAAAATGCCAAGAAGTACGAGCCCAAGTATAGACTCATCAGGGTAAGTTATTCTTTTACATTTTGGGTGCTTGAGATTTTCTTTGCTCATTATGTTTTTTGTGTATGTTTTAATGCTGTTGATAAATTGCGAACATGAAAATATTCTTTTTGGCTCTTTTGTTTTTTCCTCTAGTGGATAAACTCTTTGACCAGTTTAAGAAACAGAACAGAATTATGACTGCGTATATCTAAGGATGCCTACTGAGCTTGCCTATGTACTATGACCATTTTAATTTCTGTTTTCACATGGTGACTGGTTTCATTTACTGTTTACTTAAATTCATTTTAGAGCTGTCCATACATTATATTCTTCTTTGGGTACGCCGAAGCTTTCAGGTTCTGCCTGTCAAAGTAGGAAAATAGACCTTTCTAAATTTATTGCTATCAAATCTCACTGTTATTTTTGCTGTGTTCAATTATATAATTGTGATTTACTTTATCTGGTTTGAAATTCAAGTAGTAGAGTTGGATCCATGTGAAAGAAATATTGTTGAAATCCTTCATTTAGTGAAACCAAATTAGCTTTTTTTACTGCGAGTTAATATTGACAAATGATTCGAAGAGAAATAGATAAAAGTTGTGACCAGCTTGTAGAAAATTGAATAGGAAGATAACAGATTTGGTTACTACAGTTTTTTAATGCTTGGATAGCTTATTGTGTTTATCCAGTTCTATTGTGATCCCTTAACCCCTAGTGCTTTGCCCTCCCCCCCCCCCAAATAAAAGTGGAATGTGAATTTTACAGTCTGCTGACGTGCAATTATATTGCATTGTTGAAATGCAGAATTTTTTGCTCTTGCCTGTTAGTGGATGTCCTTGCTCACCTTTTCTACTTGGGTTCTTGTCGTTAATTCAATGCTTTTGTATGGCAGAATGGGCTTGACACTAAGGTTGAGAAGTCTAGGAAACAAATGAAGGAAAGGAAGAACAGGGCCAAGAAGGTCCGCGGTGTAAAGAAGGTGTGTCATCATTACTGTTTTAGAGTTCTTTGTTCTTTTTTCTATATCATCGTGTTTTTCACCTAATTGATTTGTTTCTATTTCTTTGATGCAGACCAAGGCTGGTGATGCTAAGAAGAAATAAGTCATGCGAACAAAAAATCTCATTTTGGGATTCTTTTGGTGGTCTATGTATTTTTATTTCGGTGTTGAGCCATAATTTACTGTTGATTTTGACTTTGATTTTGGGGCAATTTAGTTGTCTTTTCCCGTAGGGATATCTCATGGTGGGCTTAGAGTACGTGAGAGTTCTTATTAGTTAGTGTTACTTGTTACTATTATTTTAGTAGAGATCTTTTCCGCACTAGAAGTTTTGTTTGGATTAACCTTTAAGAGTGTGTTTGGTACGAAGGAGAAAACATTTTCTGAAAAATGTTTTCCAATTTTCTCATGTTTGGTTGGCTTAAATGTTTTGGAAAATATTTTCATTATCGATTCATTTTCCTCCAATTGGAGGAAAATGTTTCCTTATCAAAAGAAGGGAAAATATTTTTCAAAGCTCCTTCTCAACCATTCTCACCCTCACCAATCCACCCCAATCCCTCTCCAAAAAAACAGTTTTTTTTTTAGAAAAATTTCAGTTTTTCCGTTATCATCCACCCTACTACCCTTCCACCCCACCCCACCCTACTACCCTTCCACCCCACCCCGCAAAAAAATTTCTTTTTACCTTAATTTTTTTTCTATAATTTTAAATTTCTGTTTTCTTATTTTTTTGCATCACTCACCCCCACTCCCTCCCCCAACCCCCACCCCCACCCTCCACCCTCCCCCCACACCCCCCACAAAAAAAATTACTTTTTTTTTGTAATTTAAATTTTTATTTTTTTTCGATTTACTGCCACCCCCCTCCCCCCCCACCCCCTCCCCCCCCCCCCCCCCCCCCAAAATTTAAAATATATTTTTCAGTTTTTAATTTTATTATTTATCATTTAAAGACTCAATATTTTACAAGTTCCAAAATTATGAGTTCGGAAGTTTACGGGTTTAGAAATTATAAATTTACCGATTCGGAAATACGCGATTTTTGCGTTAAAAAACAAAACATCACATTAGTTTCTTTAGATTGTGTCAATTTTTAGAGACTTCGAGAAGGGGAGGGGTGGGGGAGGTGGGAGGGGGAGGGGTAGGAGAGTTGCAAAAAAAAAAATTCTAAAAAAACTATTTTTTACTCTCTAACCAAACATAGAAAATATTTTCCGGAAAATATTTTCCACTTATCAACCAAACAAGAGAAAATAAGTGATAAAATCACTCATTTTCCATGAAAACATTTTCTATTCATACCAAACACACCCTAAATGCCAAATCTTCAATATTGGTTGTTCCTCCAATTGCAACCTTTTGGTTGTTCTGCCTTAATTGTTTGTCTTTTGCCGGTAGCAATCTTTTGGTGCAATCATCCGCTGGTTGAGTAATTCATTCTGCAACCTGTTACGGTCCACCATCACAACTGTTGATGATCTTGCTTTCTGTGATTGGAGTGGATGAGCTCATACTAGGGGTTGCAATCGTGTGGGTCGGGTTAGATATGGATGAGTCTAAGGCTTAATGTAAAAATGGATGAATTAAATGTAATTCATATTTAATATAGATAGAAAATAGGTTAACCAATGAATTTATATTATTCATGATTACTTGAATATAATTACTTTTGGGACAATTTATTTCTTCTCTTGCTAATTAAACCTATTAGTTATTTAGTGTGGAATTAGATACCGCATAAAAAGGGTAATAACTTTTAGCTTGCTTCTATTCTTTCTGAATATGTGATTGTACCTTCACATCCCTCCCACTTTAAGGATAAGCATCTCTCCTCTACTTAACATGTTAATGACCTCTTTTGAGTCGGTTTCAATTTGAGAAATTGCATGTTACAACAATGGAATCTCACTACTATTTTAAGTGCATTAGATTCGACTATTACTAGGCGTGTTAATAGATATTTAAAAACCGACTAATTGATTGAACTGTATTGCACTGAATCGATTTTTTTGGTTTCTTTTAAAAAAATCGTAGTTTTTTTTAAAAAAATCATAGGTTTTTATATAAATCTATAACCGCACCGATAATTATGGTAGATTTTTTGTTTTATAAAAATAAACTAAAAATACCGCACCGTACTGAATAAATTTTACATGTGTAAAATATATTTATTTCGTACATTTAAAAATAATAATGCATTAAAATTTCTTTGTGCCTTGGAATTATGAAAATTATTACAGGCGAACAATTAATTAAACTCAAAACTAATTCCTAAAACCTATTATGCTACTTCTACTTAAACGAAGTTATTTCAAGTATCTTTATTAGCAAGACACAAAGTATTCTAGCGATTTTAAGTAGCAAACTACAATGTATTGAATATTTTCTTTCATATAATTTGGAATTATCTTTTTGAATATTTAGTCTTCTATGGACTTTGTTCTTGAGACCCACTTTGTTATATCATTTTCTTTGCGTTTGTTTGATTTCTTTTACATTGTTACTCTAGCCATCTTCTTTTTTCTTTTTTGAATTCATCACCATTTAAACAGTAAAAATGTATAGAGAATTTTATTAAGTCTCTAAAAGAACATATGTTAGCACATTCATTTTACTTTTACTGGTGAATTTTACACAAAATACCAAAAATTAACCGAATCGTACCGATACAAAAAAGATCGATATCATTGAGAAGATTTTAAAAAATCTAATTTTAATTATACATAATAGAATAATTAAAAAATGATATAATACAAATTTTATAAAATAACCGATTGAACCGAACCATTAACTTCCCTAACTTTCACCACGTAAAGGGAATATAATTGGTAGCCCAAAAAATCCCTTCCCCATTATATTAGAAATTATTAAAAAACGCATATGGGTGGTGTAATTACTAACTTCCATCTAACAATACATTCTCTTAATATTTTATGGTTAGCCTTATCGTCTTTTTCCTCTTCATAGGTTTTAGTGTTATCACTTACTTAAAAGATATTGACGAATAACACTCTTTTTATCCCTATCCTTCCCAAATTTTCTTGAGGAGACCTAAAAATATAATAGAAAAAATGTTAATAGTTGTGTGAGGTATGATAAAGATTAGAGGTGAGCATATTTTTTCGGATTCTTGATTTGAATTTTCGGATTACGGATTGGATTAAGGATTTGATTTTAAAAAATTTTGAATTTTAAATTAGATATTGGATTGGTATTTGGGATTTTTGGATATCCAAAAATTCAAAATTTTTACTTTATATTTTGTATCTTATATGCTAATAGTAATAAGTTCAACACCTTATTCATTAGATATTTTTTCATATATTCAATATTAATTACTAAGTTACTATCATAATACTTTCTAATTTGTAAATGGTAAATTTTACTATAGTTACCTTTATAAATTTATTATTTGAATACTTTATCTGAATGATCACGATGATAGTGAGAAACTTTTGAGGTAATTTTATATGAGTAGTTCATTTGGATATTTATTTTTGTAAAAAGAAAAAGCATCTCAACTTATAATCTCAAACAGGAAATCTAAAATATCCAGATCAATTATCGAAATAAAAATTAAATTTGATCCAATCCGAACTTATTTGGCTTCTCATTTCTTCGATCCAAAAATAAAAAATCCAAACCTGAAATATGTGTATTCAATCCGGACTATCCGAACCCAACCCTTATAAAGATTTTCATCGTTAACAGATATCTCTAACCCAAATATCGGATACTTAGAAGAGAAAAAAGGGAAATAGCCGACAAGAAAGTAGTTAGCCTTATAGAGATGTAAATTTGATTTTAAACGTGAAAAACATTTTATATGTAGGTTAGATTAAAGCAGCTCACATCCTATTTGAAGAGGAAAAAATGAAATCGCACTAAATCCAAGTCAAAAAATTTGTGTTTTCTGTTCATAGAGTTTTACTACTTGATTTAATTATTGTCAATATTTTTTGTATTTGAAATTTATAACTTTTGTTTTTTATATTTCATATCCCTTCCAGAAAAAATGCTAGACTAAAGTCAGACGTGTGCCTAAGGAGCTTATCCACCCTATATTAAGGTGCCAATTTGATTCTCTGCTCCTTTTCATTTGTCCTCTAACTAAATAATGCATGGAAAAAAAATTTTATTTACGAGATTCGACCTCGTGACGTGGTCTATTACATACATTACGTGATAAGTTCTTATTTACTACGGAGTATATCAAAAACTTTGGGACTTAAGAATATTAAATTGAATGTATATTTTTGAAAAGAGAATAATTGGGCGTTTGGATGTAAGGATTGTAAAATTTTATAAAATAATGAATATTTTTCAAGTGAAAATGGTATTTCAAAATTGAAGTTATTTTTGGACATAAATATAATTTTGGGTTGTTTTTGAGTTTTTGCGAGTGATCTAAAGTAAAATTTTGAAAAATAACTTTATGAATTTTTTAATTTTCCGAGAAATTCATCTTAAAGTGAATATGGCATTTCAAAAATAAAACATTCAAAAAAAAAAAAATCTTTTTTTATAGCCAAACGGACCCTAAAAAATGGTAAGAAACAATAACCAAACAAGAACAAGATAATATTATTTTAGCCCGTATCAGAAACTATTTTTTTCCATGCATTATTTATATTTATATAATCTTTGTACATGACATTATATATATATATATATATATATATATATATATATATATATATATATTGAATATCATTTGACCTAAATGGAGACAATCAAGAAGAACATCTCTCCCACGTAATTTTCTATTCTGTTTGGAAATGTGGAGAAATATTTGGGTCACATCCACCGCTTTTTAGTTGTACACAGAATCCAGTCACGGTATCCTATTTTGTCTTTCTATATAGTTTCCTATCCTTTTTACCTCTGCTTTATCCTCAGCCAATCACTAGCTCTCTCTCTTTTTTCTTACGTACACAGTGAGTTATATTATATGTTGAAAAAAATACGTGGTTCATTTTTGACTTTGCTACTTTCCACCTTTATTTCCTATCTCTATATCTATATATATTTCTCTCCCTCTTCCTTTTCCCCCAAACTAACTCAATCTCTTCTTTTCCATCAGTAACCCATTTTACCCAAATTGCTTTCTTTGCATCTAAGGTTCAATTTCATCATGGAAGAAGCTAATGGTAAGTGATATGTACATCTTTCTGGGAATTTTCTTGACTTTAAAATTCAGTCTGATCATGGTTTTTTTTTTTTTTTTGGTTTAATCTTTGATTATATGGGACTCGTTGTATTTTCCCATTGTATGTTTTCTTCAGTTTTGGGGCTAAAATTTGGATCTTTATTCAGTTTTTGTTAGTGGGGTTTGGTTATTTCTTTCATTGGATTGTATCTGGGCAATGGGCATGATCTGGTCTTTAGGTTTGTGGGTTGACTGAATAAAACTTCATTGTTTTGTAGTTTACCAGTTGATTTTCGATCCATGCCTGTTGTTTTGATTATGACTTGACAAATTTACAAAATTCTTACTGTTTTGACTTCTTAAATTAAAAATCATTATGATCATGGGACCATTGTATCTGTACTTTGAACTTGTTTTGCTACCATGTCCTGCTATTTCCTACTTTGATCCAGCAATGGTGTATGTGTGTTGCATTATGAGCTCTATGGCAGCATTATCAGTTTCTTGATCACGAATCGGAGTACTAAATAAGATCCTGGCAGCCACCCTTTTTATTTATTCAATTACTTTTCTGTGCTTGTTGTATATGTATTTCTGTATCTAAAGGTGGAAAAGTTGTAGAGCCCCATCTTGCTGCAGTCTTGTTTTGGTGCTGAATGTTTTCAATTTTCAGCTTTACAAATTTGTTCATCAAGTTGTATAGTTTTTCTTACTTCGTTTTGTCATTGATCAGTTGTTGAAACGAAGGATGGAACTATTTCAGTAGCTACTGCATTTGCTGGTCACCAAGAAGGTAATCTGAAATTCTTCTATTCCTATTAGTCTTTGCTCTCAGTTTCTTACACATTTTACTAGCATAAAACTTATAAAAATTGTTTGTCTATTGTTCCTTAATTAGATACATGCAGTGAAATGACCGCTATTCAAGTTTCAAACTATATTGTTCAGAAAAGTCTCTTCCATCCTCTGCATTTCTGCATCTTAAATACTATCTGCACACTGTAAAATGTTTTACTTGCATTTTTTCTTTGTATATTGACTTATAATCAGATGGACATACATGTAACTAGATGGCCCTTTGAATTTACTTGATTTGGTTTCTTGCTTATGTATTGTACTGCCCTTGATGATTACCCTTCGAAGTCTTGTTGTAGCTTGTGATCCAGTTATAGTAGGAAGAATGTGAATGATCTAATTTTTGCTTGTCTTTTGGGAAAAAAGTGTACCAGTAATGTTTATTTGAGTAAATGTTAAACTCTTCAAACAAGAAAAAGAAAAAGAATGGATGTTAAATTTCTCTTTGTCCTCTGGAATTTTCACCAGCTGTACAGGATAGAGACCACAAATTCTTGACACAAGCAGTCGAAGAAGCTTACAAGGGTGTAGAATGTGGACATGGAGGCCCTTTTGGTGCTGTCGTTGTTCGCAATGATGAAGTAGTTGTTAGCTGCCACAACATGGTTTTGAAATATACTGACCCTACAGCTCATGCAGAAGTGACGGCAGTAAGAGAGGTTAGTGTTCCAGCTCCATCATATATTCTGCGCTATACAGTTCTTGCCAATCCGTGTGAATTCAAAGGATGATCCTTTTGCAATAATATGCTGGAGGTGACATGTTGTTGGTCCAGACTACTGTCATTTTTCTTTTTGGGTTGTGTTCCCACTCCCTTCTTCATGTCCAATTGTCTGGTGACTCTGTTTGCCGAAGCTTTCTCTAGTTCCAAGTTCTAGCCGAACTAGTTTATGAGGTAGTCTGGCTTTATACCGTGATTGCCCCTTTTCTGGAACAATATGGACTTGTAATCCTTGGGCATGTAGGATAAGTTGGCTGCTCGTGCAAGTGCTTATCGATCTATTGTGTAATACTGGTACAGAAGTACCATATGCTCTTTCATTATTCCCAACATCTTTCATTCCTCATCTTATATTGATTAGTTCTATAAAGTGAAGAATCCATTTAAAAGATGTGTGTTCTAGCTGCACTTCTTCTTCCATTAAGGAATTCTGTTTAGGATGGTTATGCTGCTGGTATAGCTAGCTTTCCTATCACTGCAACAAAATATTATCTCTTCGTCCCAAATCTGGATAACCCGATTCATCTGTATTTTGAAGAAGTAGAGTCCAACAATAAAGATAAAGTTAACATTAGAATGGTGAAAACTTCCAAGATCATGTTAATAAGGCAGACACAATGTTGGGATATTCCAAAATAGAATGCCTGACAGTTAAGTTGGGACAAAGGGATTATATTGTCCCACGCATCATTTCTATAATGCATGTCCACATTTTGCATTTCCTCAAGTTTTTGTTGCTTTGTTCTGTCCTTTCTTGATGAGGTAATAGAGTCCTTTTTTTCTTTTTCGATAATTAGAACCGTTTTTTCTCGAGGTTTTGTAATTCTTTATATTGAACTTTTCTTTGTGTAGTGATCTTGAACTAAAAGTGACGGCATCTACACCCCTTTTGTCAATTCAATCTTCTTCGTTTTCGTTGGTACAATCCTTGAATGCTCTGTGAGGTGCATTTAGCTACTAGCACTACAACAAAATATAGCTTGGGATTTAAAGGAATTTAAACTCCAAGCTGAATCTCTTCCATTAAAGAATTTAGCTTGGGATGGATATGCAGTTGGTATAGCTTGCGTTCCCAGCACATTACAAAATATTTCTCTTGGTTTCGAGCCAGTGGAATCAGCTATTCACTTGCATCAGACAGGCTGCCTACATCACACACCTTGGGGTGCGGCCCTTCCCCTCAGATCCTGCGTGAATGCGGGATGCTTCGTGCACTGGGTTGCACGTTTTTTTATTGGTTTGGAGACAATTTTATTCTGTTCAAGTGGAAGTTGAGTGCAAAAGTTAAGACAACATTAACGTTTTGAAGAATTTGGGTCTTATGACGGTACACTTTTATAGTGCAATACTGGAGGAAGTGTTGAAGAGGATATGGAGGAAGCATCAAAGGCCCTTTTAAGAAAGCAGAACTACTTTTTGGGTTAAACCAATAGATAGACAAATATAAAATGCAGAACGGTTAAGACAGAGGGATCATATTTATGTCCATCTCCTTGATGAATGCTTATTTCTTGTGTTCTTATGATTCTTCATATTGAACTTTCCCTTGATGTGAAGTGCTCTTGAACTCAAAAATGACAGCATCAACACCCTCTTTGTCAAGTCATTCTTCTTCATTTTCCTTAGTACAATCCTTCTTTTTATTTTTGAGAAAGGTGGCCTTGTATAAATCATCGATACCAAAAACTGTTGGTAGCCATATTTATAGGGGCGAAAAGAGCAAAAATCATCCTTATTCTTCTCACAAGGATTCTATGAGGTCTAGTATAGACCCTGCTTCATTTACTTAGTTTCATTACACCAGAAATGAAATAACGATATACAATTCATTTTTGTCCTCTTGATTGAGTTGCACCTATAGTTTCATTACACCAGAAATGAAATAACAATATACAATTCATTGTTGTCCTCTTGATTGAGTTGCATCTATTTTCAAACCATCTTGCATTTCTTTCCTCCAGAAACTCCACCATATGCGAGCTGGGATTACGCTCTACCGTTCCTTTTGTCTCACTGTCCTTGGAACAATCCTCTTAATGATCTATAAGGTGCATTGTGGGACTAAATTCTAGCTGGTACTGCTTTATTATCCCTTTAAAAACTGAGACTTTATGTCTTGACTTTGGTTTAGAAAGATAGATTCTTTTTAACTTACAACTGATTATCTTGTAGTTTCGACTGCATATGTTGGACTATTATTAGAAAATATGAGAATTCCAAAACAGAAGAAGCAATAAACCAAGTTCTACGTATATAGTTGGAGAAATGATCAATGCACATAAGAGAACTAGATCAGTGGGGATATATATTTGAACTGGATGTTGGTTCAGAGAAACCACACCTTAACCCTTGGTAGAAAGGCCCATGGACCTTATAATGCTACTACTTCAGCGAAGTACATTACTGGAGGAAAAAAATTGCAACTGAAAGAGCAATTGCTTCATCAATAACTGTTGTTAGGCTTTAAGTTGTGCAGGTTACGGCTGCATAGCCATCCAAATATCCCTTTGAGATTGCTGGGAGCCCTTGCCGCCTCAAAGTGTGACACATAACACATGCACACTAGGATGTTGCAAGGGGGAGCAGCAATATCGTAGCATGATGTGGCCAAAGTGTGGCTACTTTGGATTTCCCAGCTATCAAAGATATTAAAGAAATTCAATCAATCAACTACCTATCAATACCAAAAAAAGTTGGGGTCGACTATTTTCAAAAATCATTCTGCTCTATCGGGCAGAAGAATGAATTCATTGCCATGAGGATTCATCATAATTGGACTATCTCTATGCTGTCAACTTACCAACCCCGTCTCAGTTATCCAGACTTCCTTTTTTTATTTTTGGGTTGGAGGGTGGTGAGTGGACCCATAGTGAGGATTCTCCATCTTACTATTCATCATCCTATTATAGCACGTCAAGCATAGTAGGATGTGGAGGGGTTGAGCGATGTCAATACTTTGTGGCTTTACAGCTGGCAAAGATCATGGCCACCAATTATTCTGCGCTGCTGTTTCTTAGGTTGGATATGCAGGTTTAAAATGGCAGCTCGTGAAAAAAGGTAGTTGGTAGAGAAAATGAATACAATTCCAGTGATAGGATTACTATAAACCTTAAATTTCACTGGCGGTGGCCGTTGGTGCGAGTGCTAAAGTTATTTGCTTTAGCTTCTGTAGTATTTGGTTGCTCTCCAGCCAAAAAAGTTTACAATGGGGTTTCACAATCCAATGTTATGGAGTTGACATGTCTTTTGAGTTCCTTTATGAATTGTTGGTGTTCAGTTAGAACTGATCATATGTCAACTGACATCTCCATTTGGTGAGCAGTGGGATGATGTGAAGAAGTTTCATCTTATATGTTTGGAGATTCATAGTTTGAAAAATAAGATGCATTTTGATGCATCAGATCTCTGTGATGAGTTAACAAGAAATTAATGAGGTTAAAATTAAGATAGTTGACTAGTTATGAGATACCTGTATGAACTATGAAGCAGCTTTGTGATGTCATGGTCTATATGAAAATGGATTGCTAGACAAATAAGGGATGGTCAAGCATCACTTGTCATGTGAAACATACATAGTTCTCCTTTGTTTTGCTTTTTTATAGAACTACAAATTTTTGTCAAGTATTTTTCTCGCATCTGATCTCATCACTTTTGACAAATCTTCAGGCATGTAAAAAGCTCAATCGATTTGAGCTCTCAGATTGTGAGATATATGCTTCTTGTGAACCCTGTCCGATGTGCTTTGGTGCTATCCATCTATCACGTATCAAGGTGTGTATACTTGTGCCATTTGACTCTTTTATTATTCTTTTGAACTGAACAGGCTCCTCCTTTTCATTATGACAATGCTGATGCTTCTACCTGTGTACTTTGCACAGAGGTTGGTATATGGAGCCAAAGCTGAAGCAGCAATCGCTATTGGGTTTGATGATTTCATTGCTGATGCTCTTAGAGGCACTGGATTTTATCAGAAGGCTCAGTTAGAGATCAAGAAGGCTGATGGTAAGGGAGCCCTTATAGCCGAGCAAGTATTCGAGAAGACCAAAGAAAAGTTTACCATCTATTGAGAGATGTATATCGTAAGGGAAGATAACTACAGTCATCTGATTTCATCACTGATCTTGCTGTTGATAACTAATTATGCTTTCTCTGAATAATATTTCTAAGACACTCATTTTCTCAAATTGTATGTATCTGTTGAACTTAACATGTGGATACCAGTCAGTTCCTTTTCCCTTTTCTTTTGGTTAATAACAATTCTTGAGGGCTGATTCTTCGATGGATGTGGGGGTCTTGGTGTCGACTGGTGTAACTAGAGTTCTGTGCTGGTGCTATCTCATTAAACTGAATTAGTCTTAGAGGTCTCTTCTGGGTAGTGTAAAACCTATAACGATTTAAGTACTAATTTTGAAGTGGGAGCAGAGATGACAACCAATAATACAATGATTCCACTCCATAATTTTTCAAGCATCGGGAATAAATATTTAAATCAGTGCTCTCAAAAGAGAAAAGCTCTAAAAAGCCTCTAGGTCAATTGGGGCTTTAAGCGCAAAGCACAATTAAAGTGTGGACTTTAGTTAAAAAATGCGCAATGCAAGAAAAAAATAAAAATATGTATGTGGTTTAGTAAAAATTGTACTGGGGCGCCCTATTTGGCACGAGCGCCCCTATTTGAACTACATCCATTTTTTAATTTTTTTTTTTAACTTGTATCCACTTTTTAAAGAACTTCGGCCCCTTTCTTCTCCTCCTTCATTTTCTTCTTCTTTCTTCTGCTTCTGTTGTTGCTACTATGAAACTTCAGTTCATGGTATGATTGCCATTAGTATGTTTATCAAATTATTTAAAAATAAACTGTAAATAATTACGTAAGTTAGTAGACAATAATTTGTAAATATTTTCACGTACTGGAAGTTTAAAGTCACGCTTAGTGATTCTTTTCATGATAATTATGTTCTTTTTATGTTTATTGTTTTCACAATTTTATGATTTAGATATTGTTGGCAATATGATTACTTTATAGTAGTCTGATTATAACAAAACTAATGAATCCAGGACAAAAAAATATCAGCTTATTTAGTGCAAGTTTTTACAAATGTACTAAATAACTTCAGCATCTTCTACTGAAATTTTTGAACAAGCTTTATGACAAACTAATGAATACATGACTAAAATAAAACTTCAGCTACTATGCTTAAGTTCAGCAATTACAAACCAAAACTTCAACACACTTACTACATCGGATCCGTCTACTAGAATGCTAAAGTTTTGCATGATTGACTTTGCTACTTCAGCCCCTCGTATGCTGAAGTTATGCGAAAAAGTGGGTACCCTTGCAATTTTTTTTACAAAACAGACACAAGTTAAAATGTGACACAAAAAGAGGGTATAGATGCAAATGCCCCTGTAGTTTTAAGATAAAACTAACAAATTCATTCATACTGTTTTCGTAACAACTAATACACCTATTTTTGCCGATTATAATTGTAGTCTAGCATTGCTCCATTCAAGATAGAACTCATGGACAATAAGGGGCATGTCTAGCATTGCTCCATTCAAGATAGAACTCATGGACAATAAGGGGCATGTCTTGGTGCCTTAACTACACTGAAGCACAACTTAAGTGAGGCGAAGCGCCCTCCTTGAGCTTTTCTTAGCTTCAGAACTTAAACGCACCTTAAATAAGACTTTGATAACATTGATTTAAGTATGTTATGGCAAACCATAAATAACTATTTACGCCAAACCATTAATGTGGGGCTTGTATTTGTGAACATAAAAACTTCTCACTTAACTGTGGTTACTTAATATTTATTCTCAATTCACCAGATCACTTAACATGATACGCTGATATGATTTTATGTCGACACTAAAGTGTGAATGAATTAATACCCATCTCATTTATTGTGGATTAGAGGCTTTGGTCTAATTGGAAATTCGCCATAACTAATGCTTTACTCAAATGAACATTCACTTATCGGTGTCTTGAATTCTTGTGGCTCCCGTGGGTACTTTAGCTTCATCTGCTCCAGAGAACTTTGTGGCAATCATGGAAATAAATTCTGCAGAATTGAATCGGCTACTAGCTACACTGGTCCCTTTTCACAACAACAACTAGCGAGTAAAATCTCACAAAGTGGAGTCTGGGGAGTATAATGTGTATGCAGACCTTATCCCCCTATTCCGATAGACTAGAGAGACTGTTTCCGATACGCCAGAGATACTACCCTTTGTCACAACTGAATAACTGAACTTAAAAGTTCTCAAACGAAGACATAAAGTCGCTCTACTTTCTTTGAAAGTCAAAAAACAGAAAAGGCACCTTGGTAGAGGAGCAGCAGCGCAGCATTTCAATAAGAGAGATCAAGAACTGACATTAACTGAACAATCGGTTTCTATCAAATTCATTTCTATATATACAGAACAGAATAGACAGCATCTATTTGTTGCAACAGTCTTCAAACAAGCAGAGCATATAACAGGGCTGTAAACAATTAGAACTCATTATTCAACAACCCCAAAAAAGTTAAATGCCTAATGAGCGGCTTAACAGTGTATCCAATGCTACAACTATCAGCCATTATATCATCAACAATCTGATAAAACTATCAAAGCTAGAATTATTTGAGAAATGTATACATAAAAAGCAACCTTTTTTATTATTGTCATCAGCAACTAACTTCCCATTGATCTCAGCTCCTCCAATTGTGCTTTGATCTGATCTTGAACCAGCTCTAATCTCTTCGAATACACTTCCAACTCTAACATCTGTTGCTTCCTCCATTTCTCGTCTCCCATCATTTCCATGCTCATTGCACCTCCCCCGAACCCTAATGGGATCGGACTCATCCCCATTCCTCCGAATCCAAACCCTCTGCTAGATCCATTCAAACTCGCCACACTGTTCAACAACTCCTTGAAAATTGGTGATACACAATTCCTCACTGTTTCCTCAATCAAGCTAGGCATCGAAGCAGCCACTGTGGCTGTGGCTGTGGCTGCAACCTCAGCCACGGGCGCAGCTGCTAATGGCACAGTGGTGCTGCCACCTGATGGCTGATAAGGCTGTTGCTCAACTTTAACTGCTTCTGTAGATGCAGCTGGAGATCGCTTTCGTGGTCTCGGAGTTTTAATGTCAATTCCATTAGGGTTAGAGTTAAGGTTAAACTTAGGGCTATGATCAATGAGATCATTAGCATAAGGGTTAGGATTAGGGTTAAGGTGAGCATCGTCATCATCCAATCCACCGTCTTCCGGCGGGGCATAGAGTACGACAGTGCCAGCAGCGCCGTTAGCTCCGCCGCGGACGGCGGAGCCTACATTAGTCCAGATCTTGCGAGAGATCTCGAAAGTGGCGTGATCGTGAGCACTCTTGAAGACGAACTCCTTACCCGATTCCATCTTGCTCATCACAGTCCTGTACTTCTTCTTCAACCGCCGGAGCTTCTCCACCAGCTGGTTCTTGTTGAAATCCAGCTGGAATTTGCTCTTGATCTGGTCGTAAAACGCAGTCGTATCGTAATGGTGCTGCGGCGTCGACGAGTTATTCAATCCGCGCTGCGTCGTGTAGTCGAGGAATCCTTGTAACAGCTCAATCTCGTCCTCGTCAGTCCACAGACGTTGAAAAAGTTTCCGTTGAGAGTCGTCGAAGGTCGCGGACGGCTTCTTCTCTGGCAGAACAACGGGAATAGTGAAATCATCGAGCCGACGTCTTTTAAGATCGGGGTAAAGGGCAAGAGAATCACTGGTGGAGATGCCAACGCCGGAGACGGCTATAGTAACCTCGCCGGCGAGGGAAGGGGAGGAAGTGGAGTCGTCATCACCGTCAACGTCGACGTCATCGTCGAGGTTTTCGTCGTTGTAGACTGGTTGATGCTGGTGGTGATCTAGAGAAGCCATGGGGGAGTAGGGGTTGAGGGGGTGGGGTTGGGGGGTTAAGGTTCAGTGAGCTAAGGTTAAAAAAAATGGTAAAGAAGGGTTCGGTGCGGCAGTGGTTAGGCCGAAAGTAATGGGCGTCACGAGCATGGGTAAGGGGGGAATGGTAGGGAGGGTTGGTAATTTTGAGGTTGTTTCGTGTACGACTCGGGTTGGGGTTGAAATGGTTGACTAGATCCTGCTGATGTGGTGCACACGTATACGCCTGCAATATAACTGGTTCCCTGGTAATCTCACCAGCTTTAGATCAGTTGGATTAGCTAATTATAAATAAATGTTAAAATTCAAATGTTGAAAACCATTTTTGACTAGCTGAAATTTAATTTATATAAATAAGTAAGTACTATATATATTTGCAAGAAAATGTTGAAACTAATAATAACCAGTTGGAGTAATATGTTTAGTAAAAAAAGTGTTGATAATTTTTTAAATGACCAAAAGTACGGTATGGGTTAAAATTAGGTCAAGTTTAGTGAATCAAATGGATGAACTGAGGCCGGATCGAAGCCAAGCATGGCCCAATGGGGAGTCTCTCATAGAAAGACCAATGCCAATGTCGAGTATAGAACAAACAATAGCAACAATTAGAACATCTTGTAAATGGTTGACTATCAAGAATATATAGAAAGTTCCTTTTGTCTCCTCTATTTGATTCCAATACTAAACATTCTTCTTTTATTCACAAGATTCAAGAACACTTTGTTCATTTCTATAGTATGCTGTCACACGTTATATGCAGAAGAAGGAATCATTCATCTCATTCGACATTTAGGTGACAAATTCATTCGTATTACATCTAATGTCATTAATTACATTTATTGCATGTTTTCGTTCTCATATTTATTGATAGACATTGGGCATTAACTTGAAATTTGTTGACTCGAACACCATCAAAATAATTGAAGTTCAGATCTAATTTTTTTTTTATATTTAACTAGGATTCACCCTTTATCTACTTATTAAATTGATTTAACAAAAAGAGCCTAAAATTTATTAGTCAAACAAATACTTTTACAAATTTTGTAAAGAAATTAAGAATCGATTATTGTGGAACGAAAGACAGTTAGGAGTTTTATTTTGAAAAAGATATTTAATGAATTTTAGCTTAAGTAAAGATATTACAACTAGAAATAACTAATAACTTATTATTTTAAGTTTAATATAGTAGAAAAAATAGGCATTAATTGTGAAAAATTATGTATACAATTAAATACAGTAAAAAAAATAATAGATCATTTCCTCGTAAAATCTTGCAGTAATCCGTCAGATGAAACAAATGGTAACTAACACGCGGTACTCTTATATTATTGGTCCAATCTTGGATAATCCTTTCTTTCTATTTTACTTCTCCTCAATAGACTTTGTACGCCCCCTTAACAACAATAGATGATGTCTATATTTTACCATAATATTCAGGTGCATTTCGCCAAATTAAGAAGCTTTTGCTTGAAATTCATTATTTGAATTAAAAAATTTAATAAATATTTATAAATTATTAATTTAAAACTTATTAACTTAAAATATTATAATTCCAAACTTATAAGGTTTAAATTTTAGTTATGCGTTTGATATAAATCTTGGAAAATGACTTGTCAAATGAGTATTTAATACAAAAATAAAATAAATAAAAAAATCTTTTTTTGATTTCCTAAAATTAATAAGTAAAAATAATTTTATATTTTTAATATAATGGACAAGTAAAAATAAAAGAAATAAGTACATATTTTCTGATTAAAAGGGAAGAAATTAAAAATAAGTTAGTAAAGAAAGTATATTAGAATCAGTTTATATTTATACCTTATCCAATTCTCTAAATTTGAAAGGGCATATGCTCTTTCATGGATCCCTGTTGGTTCCTCTATATCCACATGTTCCTCCCCACACAGCGAACAACAAGACCATTGATTCATTGAAACCTTTACCAAAACATAGCCATTGATTCATCCCAAGGAGTATTGCAATAAAAAAGAAAAAAAGAAGAACCATTTTCAATGGCTTCAGCAACTGCAAGAGCTTCCTTCACATTCACACCTAATTCACTCACACAGCCATCTTCTCCAAAACCCAAACCCCACCTCACATTCCCACTTCTTCACCTCAAATCCCACTCAGTTTCCTCCTTTTACAGAAACCCAATTAGTACCCAATCATTCAGCTCACTTCCCAAGTCCATTGATGTCTCAAAAGAAGACAAACCCATCTCAGAACAACCCATTTCCGAGACACCCACTTCAGAACCCGAGCAGCAGGAGGAGGGGGAGGAGGAGAAATTTGACAAACGGAGGCTTGAGGAGAAGTTTGCTGTGTTGAATACTGGGATTTATGAGTGTAGGTCTTGTGGGTTCAAGTATAATGAAGCTGCTGGAGACCCTTCTTATCCCATTCCTCCAGGATTGCCGTTTGATCAGCTGCCGGCGGACTGGAGGTGTCCGACTTGCGGCGCTGCGAAAAGTTTTTTCGATAACAAGAGTGTGGAGATTGCTGGGTTTGCTCAGAATCAGCAGTATGGGTTAGGTGGTAATACTCTTACCTCTGGCCAAAAGGCATTGCTTATATATGGTGGACTTTTGTTGGGATTTGTGTTCTTCTTGTCTGGTTATTTTCTTCAATAAGTTAATATGAGAAAATTTTGAAGTTAGTATATGTGTGTGTGTATTTATACATGTATAAGAATTGTACATCGTTTAGAATGGAATTTTTCATTTTAACTCGGGGAGGAATCTTTGATAACAGTCAAGTAGAGCTGTAGAGGTGTCAGTCAGTCCGGTCGAGTTCATAATTTACTTATTCTAGCTTGGCATAATTTCTAAACAAGCTAAGGGTTAGTTCAATGGTGTTTTTTCATAATATGAATCAAGCTCAAGCAAGGTTTAATCCAGTGGATCATGAGTACTGACTATAACATGTTACATGCCCATTTATACACGAGATACTCGTGTATTGCTTTTTCAAGTATGATTTCTCTTACTCGTGTTGATCAAGGATGCTGAAGCAATACTTAAGGTATTTGAACAATGGAACATTAATAGGGAAAATATGGCTCGAATGTGCTAATCCAACGCACCGTCTCTGTTTAAACAGCATTCTTAGTTTATTATGAGCAATGAAAAGCATTCTTTCTCCTTTTGTTTGCTATTTATCATTGATTTATGTTGTTGTATTGTCACTTTTGGATTTCACAATATTTTCTTTGGCAATTAGAGATCTTGTTATGTTGACTGTTAGATGGTGCATTATCCCTTGATAATTTATCATAATGCTCACTGACACATAATTTGTGATCAAAGGTATACTATTGCGTCTTACTTAGACACCAAAATTGATAAGAGGGGTTGCTATGATGGTAAGTAACCTCCGCTTCCAACCAAGAGGTTGTCAGTTCGAGTCTCTCCAAGAGCAAGGTGGGAAGTTCTTGGAGGGAAAGATGACGAGGGTCTATTTGAAAATAGCTTCTCTACCCCAGGGTAGGGGTAAGGTCTGCGTACACACTACCCTATTGTTGTTGTATTAAGGTATGCTATGAAGGAAATGTATTTTATTCTATCTGTATTGTTACATCTTAAATCTTTGTGCTATTTTTTGTTTCTCTACCATATTCAGTTTCCTTCTTGTTTCTGGTTAAGATGTGTGTTTAGAGCTCACTGTCCAGAGAGAAACTATCTTTTACCATCTCTTCCTTCTCATACAACTTAGTGCTCATTAAGACTCCCACACTAATAGGAAGTATTGAGAAATGAGAATTCTTCGTTTATGAGATTGTGTCTGTAATGCGGCTCTTCCTTGACACTGTCCGTAAGCTACATTTGTTATCCCATTTCATTTTTGCGTTGGTTTTCTTTGATGATGTACTGCAGTACTGGCCAATTTGGATCAATTAGGTGCTACGCCTTGATGTATTCCTCCAACATCTTCACTTCAATTTCTGTCATTTTATCCCTTGCGCGTAGATTCTTTTGATCTGTAAAGAGTATTGTATATTAAACGAAAAGCACCAAGGAGGTGCATGAGTTCCATGTACAAAAACAAAGAAGCGCCAACAGTAACAGTACCAAGGATTTGGAAAAGATGTGCGCAAAATGAGAAACTAACTGAGTTTGAGATAGTTACCCGTGGATAGATTAGTTGTTTACCAAGTGAACCTATTTGATGGATCCAAATCGTTCATAGCGTTTCACATGAGAGTATTCTGAATCTTTCAGTGTCTAGTCGTGCTCTATTGACATAACGTATATACTTATCTTGCACGAATATGCTCGTTATTCTGTATCTTTCTCCGAGTATTATGTGGAGTGCAGATATGCTCTTTCTCACTCTGGGCTCCTTGATCAAGTTAATAAAACTGAGTACTTGATTTAGTCCATTGATTTCTCTAACAGACCCCCCTATGTTGTTGTCATTACTCTTCTGTTTCTTATGTTAAATGAGATTAGCCTTCTTCTCCAATATTATCTCTTGTTTGGTGAAAGGCATTTCTAGGTTTAACTTCCTCAAGGATGAGGTCTATATTTGTCAAGAAAAATGAAGTGAAATGGAAAGCCATTTTCTGGCGTGTGTTTGTTTGAATTGAAAAGGAAAATTTAGATATGAAGAAAGTAGTAGTTGGTCTTAAGTTTGTTTCAAGGGAAAGTTCGCAGTTTATAGACTATGCTAGCGTTTGGTCATATATCCCAAATTTATTTTGAAAAATCTAATTTGGGCAAGTTTTGTTTGAAAATAAAAAATGTGTTTGGACATACGTTTTAAAAATATTTTCCAACTTTATTTTGGAAAAACGTGTATATAATTCCCAAGTTTTGGGATTTTGGTTCAAAATCAACTCAATAGCTGATTTTGGCTATTTTGGGATTTGAGATTTGGCCAAAATATGGGCAAAATTTATCACCAAACATGAGTTTTGAAAATAAATCCCAAATTTATTTTGGCAAAACTCATGGCCAAACGGGGGCTATGTTTTCGGGTTTTTATGGTTGTTTTTAATTGCATTTTTGGCATGGACACTTAAACTTTTAGATTTCAAATATTGGCATTTTAAATTCTCGACTTAACAGCATCTGTCAATTTTACCAAAATTTAGTTGAATGTAAATAAATGACCCTACAAACAAATGAGCTACGGGTCATTTTGTCATCTAAAACTACAGAATGAAATAATTTATACTTTTAGTCCAAGGAAAAGGTTCAAATTTTCCTGCGTCATTCACTTAAATTTGCCGTCCGTTAATAGCTGGCAACAAAAATACCTTGCAGTTTCCTTTTCGAATCATATTTGACATCTTTTTCCATCTCAACAAAATGATTTTTCGTCGTTTTTCACCATTGTACACGTAAGTTAATCCCTTGATTAGGCCCAAGATGGAGGGGAATGTAATTATCTAACAAGAAATGCAAATCCTTCATTAATGTAACAGAAATTAAAATGCAAAAATAAATACTTTGCAAATTCAGATAGTTAAAATTTTCATTAAAATAATAATATTTTTAGTTAAACATGTTAGATTTCCAGTCATCTGTTTTATGCAAATCCTCAGGAGATGGATTTGAATTATCAGCAGCTAAATAGAAACCACTGTCTTTTACAACCCACAAACAGAGACCATTTTTATAATTATGTGCACATGGAGAAGTATTATTAAATACATCAAAAATTTGATACTTTGAACCCCAATAAAAGTGACAATAGAACTCAGTAGTACCAAAATAATTCCATTTAAATCTGAAACTAAATTCCTCATTCACATCAAGAGTACGAAGACCAAAGTCATTTTCTCCAGACTGAATTCGATAACTCAATTTCTCAGAGTTATTTGGGAGGTTATTACGAATGATAACTGTTAATTTGGGGCTAAGGGTAAAGCCAGTTATCAAATGCATGTAGTTAAATAACAAAAAGAGGACAAAAAACAAGGATTTTGACTCTCAAGAGGAGAACTCATTATTCTAAGAGTATAACTTGGAAATGTTATTTTTATTTAATGGTTCTGGAATAATATGAGTGTACAATACTTACTTATATATACACATAACTAATATACCAACTAAACTTCTGAACTACCAACTTATACTTGCCCTCAACTAATTTTTTAGTTAGAATAGTGATTTGTAAATAAATAACTTACGTATACTGACTGTGTGAATTATATTTATAGTTTCAAGTGTTTTCATTGGCTATAAAAGGTTATTTGATTTGTTCTGTAGGTAGTCAAATTAGCTACTATAGACAATTAATTACCTGTTGTTGCATGTCATATATATTGACTTGATGGTGTAGAAAAAACTCTGAAGAATTCAGCTTTTAAGGTTCCTACAACTAAATTCCTTGCATTAATGAAATTACGGGTTGAAATTTTAGTAATTTTAGCACATCATGTGAAAGAAAGTCAAACTCTTTTGGCTGAAAGTTTGTACGATTTCCTATTTAGTTTTTCATCAAGAAAAAGTATGGACAAGATCAAATTAAGTAAAATATTTTCTAAGCAAAAATGATGATGATTAACTATCTGTATCTATATTTATATTTATATACATATAGAATAACAAAGGCAAAAGCATTCCAAAATTAGGACAACTCTTCAAAATAGTTGGAGTTTCTTATTCAAATTACAAATCAACAAAATAAAATTAAATTTTATTTTATTAGAAAGCTTTCATTCTTCCCACGTTTTTTTTCCAATTCTCCCACGATTTTATTTTTGCCGTAATTTTTATTGATACAAAAGTAGTCCCACGTTTTTGGGCTGTTTTTTTTTTTTATTTGTTAAAACAAGTTCAAACATTTTAAAACTTCCAATTCAATTTCATCAATATTGAGTCCCACGTTTATTGAATTGTTTTTTTTAAATATTTATTAAACCTGAAAAATGAAAGAAAATAAATAATACTTTGATCCATGCTAGAAACAAACTTCCACTTTTGGAATTTGATTCACAAAGAAACATGAAGATAAATATTTAAAAAAAACAAAAACAAAACCCACGATCATCTTCTCAAATATGGGGATTGTAACCTAACTCCATAACTTATCCACTTTCTCCATAATTATAAATAATATTTTATGCGGTTTCTCATTTTAATTTCTTTTCCATCCCCCTTTTTTTATGCTCAGAATACAAACTTTACAAATATAGCTATAACATTAGACAAATACAAGTAACTCATGCAATAATGTAGTGAAATAATATATATATATATATATATTTTAAATTATTTATTAAATCTATTCATATAGATTAGGAAAGGCAAAATAGCATAAGAAAAAATTAATAAGTGCTAAATTTTAAGACAAACATCCAATACATTTGGAAATTCAAGCATAGAAAAAAATAGAAAATAATTTAAAATTTTTAAACCTTCCCACTTAACTACTAACATGGACTCCCACGTTGGATTTTTATAAAAACTTGGCACGTTGGAGTTCAAATTTATTTAAGATAATGTAAATGACACGTTTTTTGAATTTCAAACATTAATAGAAACCACCAACTACTCCCTATTCCTTCAATATCATCGCTCACGGTCAATTTTAAAACTAACTAAACATCTCCTCTTGCATATATTAGATTTTAAAAAACTTACAGTTCCCTTTCTTATCGCAGAAAAATTTGTTGAGAAATTGCACCCAAAATTATTTTTTGTGACTTTTCATTGTTCAATTAATATGTCATAGATGGTGGATTAGTAAATTGCTGAGCGTTTGAATCATTTTGCAACTATGCATCTTAGGTGCAATACTCCCTTCTGTTTTACTATTTTTCCTTTCATGTGTTGAATATATATATTTCTAACTCTCTACATGTTTTAATTCAAAATAAGGATGGGTAATTGAGAATTAATTCATCAGGAAGTGATGGAAATATGACAAACAAGAAATGTAAATAGATATTGTCAAGGAATTCTTCAAACATGTCCATTTACTAAGAATTTTTTCTTAATCTTTTTGTTATTAATAAAATCATGCTACTGACATATATTTTTATTTGATTTGAGTTAGATGTTATACCAAAAGAGGAAGATAAGTCCTGCTTAGTATTTGTTATTTCTCACGACAAGAGAATCAACAGACGTATCAATAATACAATATTTCTCATATTTTGCTTTTATTAGGTGTGTGTATGTTTGCCAAACAACATAATATTCTTGGCACGTCTGCATCAGAAGAAGTTTGGCATATGAAACATCCACATCTCTTACAGTGCTAGAAGAAGTTTTCTTGAACATTGCTGAGAAGGCAGAGCTAGAGGAACCTGAATCTAATGAAATCATCAAAAACACTGATTGTAACATTCGAAATCACTCCAGGTAAGTGCTTCAATTTGGATTAACATTATATTGTCAACTGGCTCATTACAATTTAAAGAAACATGCAAATTTTCTACAGAATAAGGAGACTGATTTCCTTGTCTCACTACTTGATATAACAAATAGGTCGATGTTTATATATATAGTTTATAAACAAAATTCAGTGATTAGACAATGATTATCTTTAGTAAGACAGTGGGATATCATGCACACACAATTTTGGGGCTTATTTGATTTTTAACGTGTGCAATGAAAGAACTGCTCACTTTGATAAGCTTTATGGATATTCTTTGTCCACATGGATATTTAAGGATATTGCATAGATTTTTGGCATAGACTAGGGATATTTTCGGCCAAAAAATCTAATTCTTCGTTTATGAAATTAATTCTCTATTAATAGACTAAGTTACTCAATTTACTAGGATCTATTTTATTTGTATAAATTTAACACTATCGTGATATACTGTATTTTTATCAACGTAATGCAAAAAATTTTCGCTTTTTAAAAATATTAAAAACACAAGAAATAATTTCTGAAGCTGTTGATTGTTTTCTCAATTTAAATAGCTAAAAAAAGATTCTTTTTTACGGAATTCTTTCATATCAGATTAGCCTTTATTTTAAGCAGATGAGGTTGTTCTTAAAAATGAATTGTTCTCATTCAAACCCATAAAGTATTAGGAATGATTAAACTACATGAATTAAAATTTGTAATTTAGGCGACTGTAAATGCAAAGAAACGTTACCTTTTTAATTAGTTTAAGCATGAACTTACATCCGTAAATATAATATTGTCAGTGTTTCTTTGCAAAAATATAAACCAACATATCTCTTTAGTATTGTTATTTTTGTTGATTATTACTTGATTTCTTAAGAAAATTGTAATGTCCAATTCTGGTTTGAGTATATCTCGAGGGATAATTTTTTCAGGCCATTTTTTAGCCATCATATTTGCTATTGCACAGGTTCTATTTGCTGCACGCAAGCCTACTTTGAAGGAAGGGGAGTGATAAAGATTAAAGTCATTATGTGATTTCTGTTGGAACTACTTAAAATAGAAGTTTCTGCAAGTTGGTGCACCCAGACTAACCTTCATTTGTGATTGGAGTTGGAATAAGATTTGAACCAAATGTAATGTCCTTTATGTTTGTACTTGAGTAAAAAAATTATGCATTTTCATGTGGACTAATTCTTTTGAAGCCAAGTATTTATTGATGTATCATTGATCTTAAGTATGTTGTAACACCTCTTGGAGATTGGGGGTCCTTAGCAATAAATTTATAGAGACATCCCAATAAAATTCACATATTTATCTTCTGATTTAATTTCTTTTTAATGCGATCGATAAATTTAGTCTCTAATATCTCTCGCTGCTCTTTTTTGTCTGAACCGATATGCGCATCGCGCGGGTAGGTATACTAGTGGTAAGAATAAGGTTAACATATAAAACGAAAGCCATTGAATATTATAATTAAAGATTATATTTTAACTGAGTTAGAAGTTCAATTCTCTACCAAATACATAAAACATCTAAATTACAACCACTAAATGATTTGCAAATTAGGTGTTCCATATCTAAGTCCTCAATCTTTTTTTCCTTTTGAATGTTGCGAAAAATCAAATTAAACTAAGATCAATTAGAAACCCCAGAGTATTATACATGTAGATTCAAGAGTTAACAATTTTACCACTTAAGTAAATAAAAAAAGGAAAAATTTATCCTCTTATTAGAATCACTATACCGTTTATTGAATTGTTTGTAGTTTCCACTCCACCATTTTATATTTTACTAGTTTTTGGAAACGTGTATTCCATGCTAATTAGCATAAATATTTAAAAGTGATATGAATATTCTTAGAATAAATGTGCATTGAGTTTAACAAATGTTGAAGAAGAAATGTAAGCTCAAAATTAATTTATGGTGAGCCTACTATGATTCAACAACACATACTTTAGACATGAATATGAGGATTTAGACATGAATATGAGGAATGTGCGCTAAGGTTGCAAGTGCTATCTGTCTTAAATTTGTGCCTAATGTTTTAGAATTGTAGCCTCCTCGTTTTTACAGTCTCGTACGTGTCAAGAAGTTGTTGTCGAATGAAAGTAAAATTTTGTAGGAGCTGTAGAGAAATTCAATAGACATATGTCTTCCTTAGGATGGTTAGAAAATAAATGTCAATTTTATGGTGAACAACTGTTAGGACAGAAAAAATTAGGTGTCACGCGGAAGCTAGTAAAACAAATCTTCAACGATGATAAATCAGACAACAAAAAAGAAATATACCAAAAGAGACACAAACATATAAAGTGGTTCGGTCAACTGACCCACATCTATAGCGGAGATGAGCAACCCACTATATATAAAGAGAGTATAAAATATCGAGAGAACAACCTCACGAAGAGGCAAACACAAGTGACATATTAACACTTATCCCCTAAAGTTCTCCCCTAAACACAACTCTCAAACCCGTATAACTACATTGTACATGCTACTGAATGAGAATGATAGATTTTCAATTTATAGAACTCCAAATTTTTTCCTACAAGAAAATGGACTAGCCAAATTTGGAAGAATTATATATTTCTTTTAGGAAAAGAAAAACCCAATTATGGTAAATTTGTTGTAATTTTCTTCATGAGATAGGAAATTAATTATGGTAAGAAAATCTGGACAAACACCTAACAATTCTCCCCCTTGGCCTGATAAACTTGATCTACCGTCCTCACATAGCCTTCAACGAGTCGCATCTCCAAATCTCCACCACAAAGTTTGTCTCAACGTGTATAGCATATCGGTCAAATTTTTCAGATAAAAATCATGATTATCGTCAAATATGTTGCGGCCAGAACTGAATCCGCCAAATAATAATTGTGAGAGAAATAGATAATAATTGTTAAAATTAATAAATTTGACTCTTACTTATAAATCATCATTGCACGTACATGTATCCTTTATCTGATTCAAATTTATAAGCCCTTTCATCAATGAATTTGATAGAAGAATATTAGTTGAATGGCATAAACATAATAGTATTAATAATTTTAATACGCCATTCTATAGATCAGAGAATGATTACTGTTTGACCCAGATTGTTTATGAACATTTATGAACTCAAAACAATTATTAAAAATAAAGGGCCAATCATAGCAGGTCGTAGCATATATGAAATTCAATAAAGGAAAAAGATAATGGGGACATATGTAGAGATAACATGGGATATTTAGTGATCTTTATTCATGATGATGGGTAAAACTGCCTCCCCATGAAGAGGTTCGGATCCTTACAATCATGTTTTCATGGATCTACTGTTACCCTATATTGTTGATAGCGATTCTCACTCTGTGTTGTACTCTATATTTCTTAGAGCCCCCATGGGGAGAGAATGGAACCCCCTTTTCTCATCATTGCTTCGGTATTTATAGGTCTTAATTATGATAGTTGACTTTCTTTGGAGATCGAGTTCGTATCATGAAACTGTAGCGGGCGTACCCGCAAGGCGTCATCTCTGACAAAAGAATTGTAGGCGGCTATGAAAAACAGCCTGTGGTCGAGGACGGCCTCGGTGCTTACGGCGCCTGCGCCCAATTGGGGACGGCTTCGACGTTCGTTATGCGTATGTGGGGCCGAGGGGAGCGATTAATATATTCCGAATATTATAAGGTTGAATTATAGCCCATATAGATAGTCCCTCCGCTTATCACGGTCACGTCGAGACGGATCGGGATGAGCGGATATGATGATTCATACGGCATCCCCTTTCAACTGAGGATACGGCGACCTCTCAGGACGCCTCTTCATCGGGCGTGGGTCCGAATGCGCTCTTGCTTTACGCAGGCTTCAGGATGTAGGGTCCGGTTGATGTGTTGCCGTACTAGGGGTGTTTGAAGTGACGGCTTATATTCTGGCGCACACTCTCCGATTTCGATCGTGGAAGCAACGATTTTGATGAGAATTGAACCGTTTCTGACGGTTAGGATTCGCATTAAATGGCGCCTGTCAGTTTCCCGAGGTTTTGATTCGATTTTTCTTATAAGAGGGCCTGGTGTGTCAGACATTCCTTGTTCTTTGATCTACTGGTTGTTTTTCTCTCAAGCAAATTCTCAAATAATCTTGCTTTTTCTGTGGCATAATCGTTGCCCGTTCTTAGTTATATTCCCCGTTTTTCATCTAATTTTCCCGGTGACCCAAGTTAATGGCTGGCCTTCCTCCTCGCGACGATCTTCCGGTGGTGCTGCCAGCAGAATCTCCGGTGATTGAGAGGTTGTCCCCCGTGCTCCCGGCCGCTGACCGGAGCGATATTGAGAGGATGCCGTCAGTGGATGATATACTTCTAGGGACGGGGAGCTTGGCAGTGGATTTTAACCGCAGATGGTGGTGCTGAGCCCGTCAATGAGGCCCCACTGATGGGGGAGGTGAGCATGGCCCAGCTGCGTGTGCAGGGGCTCATCCCCTCCCATGCTGACATCGTATTGGCCCAGCCTGGAGACAGGGTGCACACCGACCGCGCCGGGTATTGTGTGTTCTACTCATTCCCGTTCAGGCTGGGGTTCAGGATGCCCCTTCCCAATCTGTTAGTCGATTTCTGCCGGTATTACGGCGTTTGTCCGTAGCAGCTTACCCCGTCCGTGTACAGGCTCTTGGCCATGCTGCTTAAGTTCTCGGAGCTAGCCGGCAAGTTGGTCACTCTTCAGCACGTCCTTTCTCTCTTTGCTCCTCAACGGACTCGGGGGAGCATGATTCGGATGGTCCCACACGGGTGGCAGGGACCGGTGACGGCTTTGGACGACGAGGTCGAGCCTCGTCAATATGAACAATTTTTCTATGTCCGGACCAATCATCTGGTGACGTCCCCTTCGGGTTTTCCGGAGGCCTGGAATCACGGCCGTAAGTCTTTTCTTATTTTCTTCGTTTTGAGTAGGATTAAATTTGTGCTTTATTCTTGTCTTTTGACTGATGGTTGTTTTGTCGTTTCCGTAGCTGACAGGTCGCCCCCTCCTTTATTCACTGGTCTGCACGGGTGGTTATAAGTTATCCTTCCATATACCGAGGGGATTCGCTCGTGGGCGTCCTTCTCGATGAGATACGACCATAGTTTGGTCGTAGGTAAGTCGTTCTACATTAATGGGGCGTATCCGTCTTTTGGTAGTCGTCATAACTCAATGCTGACCTATTTTCTATCCCTGTAGGACGGTAAGCCACGGCAAGGATCCTCAGCCCGTATTTCGGCGTCCTGGGGCGATCGCCAGGTTTTTCACTCCAGCGGCGGCCGCTAGGGCTCCCAGGGCCGTCTCTGTCGATTTCGTAGCTGCACCCTCTCCCGTTCGCCCTCGGCTCGAAGGAGGGAGTATGTCGGGAGTTGTACGCTCCCGAGAGGCGTCACCTTCTCGGGATGAGGAGGATAGGTCCTTGGTCAGGCTGCTGATCCTTCCACCTCAGGCTCCTCCAAAGGCGCGGCCGGTTGCTAATGAGGCAGTAACCGCGACCCCTCCGCCACCCTCCGAAGCGAGGGAGATTGTCGAGGTGGCGCGCACTCTAACGGGCGCGCCAAATGATCTGAGAGCCCCTACTGCCCATTCTTCCACCCATAGATTTAAGGCGGGCGAGTGGTCGTGGATCTTGGAGATTCCAGCACCCCGTCGATGGGGGCGGCAGTGAAAGGAGAGGTGTCTCCGTCTGGATCCGATCTGGACTCCGAGGACGTTCGTATGTTCTGTGATGGGATCACGAACGCGACTGTCCATCCAGACGTGAGGCCGTGGGTTATCGAAATTCCCGCGGATGAGAATTTGTTGCTGAGGGAGGCTTCCATGCTGCCGCTGTTGGGCCAGTTGTGTTCTTCTGTGGATAATCAGTCACTGAAGAGGTGACATATGTTAGTATAATTAATGAGGTAGCGTCGCTGGGTGTGAATGTATGCGTTCCGGACTAATTACTTCCTCGTAACCTTTCTATATATTTCTTTATTTCGCAGGCATTTTTGCTGCAGGTAGAGTGCCTGCATCGGGCCAATCTTCGAACCAGGGTCCTTCTCCGCGTTCTCGAGAGGTGTCTCCACTTACGGCTCCAATGCAGGGAGCTTGAGGAGCGCTTGAGGGATGATCCCCATAACCAAGAGTTAGTCGGGGAGTTAGCGCGGGCAGAGTTGCACAGGGACCAGGCGCTCGGCCGTATTGACGCCTTGGAGGAGCGGATGCGCCAAGTGAACAACGAACTAAAGGCCGCGAGAAGGGCATCCTTGGAGAGCGAGCGTCAGTGTTTGGCCAAGGTGGCGGCAGTTACCTCAGAGTGGAGCGGGAAGGTTGCCGCTATGGAGGAGGAATCGACCGACTTGAGGAGTAGTCTGGTCGAGGCTTCTGCCAGGGCGGCCGAGCTTGAGGGGATCATCCGAGCCAACGACTCCCAGCTGTCGGCGATAAGAGCCACTGCCGCCTCCAGACAGAACGGCCTCGAGGAGCGAATTAGGATGTTGGAGATGAGTGCTCAGGAGTCCGCGGGGCAGATATCGCTCCTTGAATAGGAAAACCGTCGTGTCCAGGAACAGTCTGTGTGTTTGGATAGTTCCCGTGAGGCTTGGGTTTATGCTGAAGCGCAGCGGGACATATATAAGCATTTGTTTGAGGCCGGCCTGATTACCGAATGGGCCTTCGAGCAGGCGCGTCAGAAAGCGCGGGAGGCTCGTGAAGAGTGCGGTTTTGATGCCGCGATGCCTGGTAATGATGATATTCCTGGAGGGAGCGGAGCCGGAGCCGAGAATGATGAAGGCGCAGCAGAGGCTGGCGGGAGCGGAGCCGGGGCTGACGCGGACGGAGCTGGTGATGGAGCGGCGCAAGCCGGTGATGATGGAACTAGAGCGGATGGCATTGTTGGCAATCCCCAGTTAATTGGTTATTAGTTGGTTGTATTTTCTTTTTCTTGTTGCCGTGTGTGGCTATTTTTTATTTGATTGATTGTTGTGGTTAATTTTAGACAATTCTTGTTTCGAGGCGGATGGGTGTGGCCCGTATTCGCCTGTTTTAATTTGAAATGGGGGGAATCTCCCCTTTTTTCCTTCCATTCACTTACTGCTCGTTATGCTGCACGTTTTCCATCCATGCGGTCATTAGTTGTCATGGATCGACGGCTCACGACCTGAGTTTTGCTTCAATTGTCGTTGAATTTTTTAGTTGGCGAAGGCTCGTGGCCCGAGTCCCAGTTCAACCGTGGTTGAACCTTTCGTTGACTCTGTTGAATTGAGGGATCACATCCCGAGTTTTACTTCAACTGCCGTTGAATTCGTATTGGCGAAGGCTCATGGCCTGAGTCCTAGTTCAACCGTAGTTGAGCTTTTGTTGATTTTTTAGAGTCGAGGGCTCATAGCCCGAGTTTTACTTCAACTGTTGTTGAATTCACATTGGCGAAGGCTCATGGCCTGAGTCCCAGTTCAACTGTAGTTGAACTTTTGTTGATTTTTAGAGTCGAGGGCTCTTAGCCCGAGTTTTACTTCAACTGTTGTTGAATTCACATTGGCGAAGGCTCATGGCCTGAGTCCCAGTTCAACCGTAGTTGAACTTTTGTTGATTTTTTAGAGTTGAGGGCTCATAACCCAAGTTTCACTTCAACTGTTGTTGAATTCACATTGGCGAAGGCTCATGGCCTGAGTCCCAGTTCAACCGTAGTTGAACTTTTGTTAATTTTTTAGAGTCGAGGGCTCATAGACCGAGTTTTACTTCAACTGTTATTGAATTCACATTGGCAAAGGCTCATGGCCTAAGTCCCAGTTCAACCGTAGTTAAACTTTTGTTGATTTTTTATAGTCGAGGGCTCATAGCCCGAGTTTTACTTCAACTGTTGTTGAATTCACATTGGCGAAGGCTCATGGCCTGAGTCCCAATTCAACCGTAGTTGAACTTTTGTTGATTTTTTAGAGTCGAGGGCTCATAGACCGAGTTTCACTTCAACTGTTGTTGAATTCACATTGGCGAAGGCTCATGGCCTGAGTTCCAGTTCAACCGTAGTTGAACTTTTGTTGATTTTTTAGAGTCGAGGGCTCATAGCCCGAGTTTTACTTCAACTGCCGTTGAATTCGTATTGGCGAAGGCTCATGGCCTGAGTCCCAGATCAGCAACTTTTGTTAATTTTTTAGAGTCGAGGGCTCATAGCCCGAGTTTTACTTCAACTGTTGTTGAATTCACATTGGTGAAGGCTCATGGCCTAAGTCCCAGTTCAACCGTAGTTGAACTTTTTTGATTATTTTGAGTCGAGGGCTTATAGCCCGAGTATAGACGAGATGAATCAGGCTTGCTCTGATTGGGCTTTTGACCCTTCGTTCGTCGTTTTCCCTTTGTTTGTGACTTCAGGAAAAGCTACGCGACCTTGCTATGAAATCCCCACAGAAGGCGCCAAATTGTTTGACCCAGATTGTTTATGAACATTTATGAACTCAAAACAATTATTAAAAATAAAGGGCCAATCATAGCAGGTCGTAGCATATCTGAAATTCAATAAAGGAAAAAGGTAATTGAGACATATGTAGAGATAACAGGGGGTATTTAGTGATCTTTATTCATGATGATGGGTTAATCTGCCTCTCCATGAAGAGGTTCAGATCCTTACAATCATGTTTTCATGGATCTACTGTTACCCTATATTGTTGATAGTGATTCTCACTCTGTGTTGTACTCTATATTTCTTAGAGCCCCCATGGGGAGATAGTGGAACCCTCTTTTCTCATCATTGCTTCGGTATTTATAGGTCTTAATTATGATAGTTGACTTTCTTTGGAGATCGAGTCTGTATCATGAAACTGTAGCGGACGTACCCGCAAGGCGTCGTCTCTGACAAAAGAATTGTAGGCGGCTATGGAAAACAGCCTGTGGTCGAGGACGGCCTCGCTGCTTACGGCGCCTGCGCCCAATTGGGGACGGCTTCGACGTTCGTTATGCGTATTTGGGGCCGAGGGGAGCGATTAATATATTCCGAATATTATAAGGTTGAATTATAGCCCATACAATTATACAAATTAATTTTTCGATGAGAATTTAAATATAATCTCATGTTCCCTAGTAAAACATTTCATATTAAAGAAAACACAAAAGGTGATAAATTTATGAATAAAATATATAACAACAGCATAAAAGTAGGAACCACAAATATTTTGTACATGCTCAAATTTGCCACCATAGATACTTTTTGGGCACCTTTATAGAATATAATGAAGAATATAAAAAAAACTATAATGCAAAAAATTTATAGTTGTTGAAGGTGAAAGAAATAAACAATCGAAGTTGAATAACTGAGAAAATTAAACTTACAAATTTGACATACCCAAAATCAAAATTAAACTAACTGGCAAATAATATAAGCACTACAATAAAAAGAAAGAAATAAACGGATTGTATTATCTATTATAACATATTGTCACACAAGAAGGATGTATCTATAAAGAATACTTAAACATCACATACACAATTATCGTTAACATCAAAATTAAGTTTTAATGCAGAAATAAACTTAACACTCATACTAAATAATAAGGCATTGGCAAACAAAATATTTGATGTGTTTTCTATTTGGAGTAACTATGTTGTATGAACATAACGAGAATTTTATCGTGACAATACCAATTAATCTGCAACAAACATATTCTGCATTAAGTACTATAGTGGTTAATTAGATATGATCCAAAAGTACTTAAGCGAAGTCTACAGTGCAGCAAAATTTTGCTTTGACAAAATTAATACTAAATAATTCGCAACAAACATTGACAACGTTAATTAAAAAATAACTTACGTGAAGTCTATAATTGCATAATAAGCTATTAGAATATAACATGACAATATAAAGGTCTTGTACAGTCCTAGAAACTCTCCATAATCACTTATCATGCTCTAGACTTTCTAGAGGATTTTTCACATTAGTGTCATGTTTAACTTTAGAAATTTCCAAGAAACGAATAATCAAGGACAATAGGTTGCTAATTATGATCCAAAAAGGACAAAAAAAAAAGTCAATATTTGTGCCATAAAATAATTGAAACATATATACCTTGTAGATATTGGTGAGTGATACTCTTTTGAAAAAAGAAAAAAAAATTCTTGCTAAAAGAATACAAAAGGATAATGGGACAAAAATACCTTATTGTGCACTTATATAGTGTGTGGTGAAGAATGTGAAAAGAAATTACTAATGTTGAATATACAACAATAACAATAACAACAACCCATTAAAATTTCATTACTGGGATCCGGGGAGAGTAAAGTGTACGCAGACCTTACCCCTATCTCGAATGAGTAGAGAGGCTGTTTCCGAAATACCCTCGGCTCAAGAAAATAAAAAGATAAAAATGAGACAAAATTAGTATCAACAAAGAAATCATATGAAAAACAGGAACAACATAAAATGCAGAAGAAAGATGCAAAGCAAAAGCGATAGCTAGAAAATAGTTCATGTGCTGAAAAGTGAAATAGTAAGACACAATATTGCCACTAATTATCATAGACAAAAACCCTACCAGACTGGTCTAGCAAAGGTACAAAATAAGGAAAGACTCAAATTACCTCCTAACCTATAACCCTAATACTCGACCTTCACATCTCCCTATCCAGTGCCACGCCCTCGGAGATCTGAAGCCTCAGCATATCCTGTCTAATCACCTCTCCCTGGTACTTCTTAGGTCGCCCTCTATCTCTTCTCGTGCCCTCCACAAACAACTGTTCACATCTCCTTACCGGTGCATCTAGGCTTCTCCTCTGAACATGCCCGAACCATCTAAGTCTCGCTTTCTGCATCTTGTCATCAATGGAAGACACATGCACCTTCTCCCGAATATCATCATTCCTAATCTTATCCATTCTAGTGTGCCCACACATCCATCCCAGCATCCTCATTTCCGCTGCTTTGATCTTCTGGATATGTGAGTTCTTTACAGGCCAACACTCAGCCCAATATATCATGGCGAGTCTAACAACTGTCACACCTCCTTTTTACCGCACCCGCGAGGATGCAAAGAGTTTTTCCAATTAAAGGACAATCGAGATGGGATTTATTTTAATTATTTCTGAGTCGCCACTTGGAAAAATAATGGTGTTCCAAGTCACCGGTTTAATCCCGAACCGAGGAAATTTATGACTCTATAATACAGTCTGCGAAACTAGAAACCTGGATAAGGAATTCCGTTAACCCGGGAGAAGGTGTTAGGCACTCCCGGATTCCGTGGTTTTAGCACGGTCGCTCAATTGCAATTTTTGTTTCTATCTGATTCTTTTATATATTTTAACTATGTGCTTTTAATGCTCCGCCATTATTTTTAGAAGAATTGCGACGTTACGAAAACACATTTCGAGCCGCACCGTAACCGGTACGCCTGCGACTCTAATGTATTTCAGTTCCGCCGAGAGTAAGATTTGGGTCACATAAATGCACACCCGTATTCAGGAAAGTAATTTTTATTTCAAGTCGTGCCTAAAGAGTCTATCGTCTATTTACTTTGGGAAAAGGACCGTGAAATTCACTAGACGGTCCTTCCAAGTCTAAGTTTTCATGACAATTATTCGAGGGCCCCACAATGGTGTATTTTTGGCGAGGCTCGTCTCGTTTATTTTAAAAGGACAATCTTAACGTGAACTGTATTTATCTATTTTTTTTTTTTTTTTGTCTCTAAAGAGCCTTAGTTAATTAATTCATTTTTCATGTTCATAGTTATTATTGTTGACTATCGTTGTGTTAATTCTAATTTTATTCTTTGTGCTTAACAACATTTGGGCCTCAAACTTGGCCTGAACGTCAATATGAAATCTAACTCATGTTGCTTTCTCAAATTGGAATTTCATCAACTACTTGACTTCCTTCTATTTTCATACAGTTGTTCAAAAGAATTAACAATATGCTAGACTAGTTGATTCAATGATCGGTGAACATGATTTCAGATTCCTCACGATTACACTATTCTAATTCAAATAGATCCAAACATTATGAGACTCTATTTTCATTTATTATTGTTTCTTTTGACACAGCTATCGATTAGTAATTAGCTATCACAACTTCAACTACGACAGATTAAATTAACCCTTGATGTTTGTTCATTCATCTCCTAATGGCTACACTAGTTAACGGGATAACACAAGCAGTAATCACATTAACAAATTTCTGAGTATATTTGACTATGTATTTTCCTGCTGGTGTGCTAACTGAATTCCACCTTATAGGAAAGTCAAACCGCATACAAAAATCTAATATTTGTCACAAAGTTCACGGTCCAGATCTCATAACAATTTCAATTCGAACTAAATATCAGTTTGATTATACATTCATCCAATTTTAGAGTTGATCTAATGAACATACAGCTAAACCATTTTATGTGTAAAAGAAAATGAGAAAACAAAAGCGGGAAGGTTGCAGCAGCATAGCTTTGAACAGCTTTCGATTTATTTCCATAAGCTTTGAGATTTACAAAATGTGTACCTGGATGATGACAATAGAACAAGGAAAAGAAGCAATCAGCCGTAATAACACGGTAGCAACAGCATCAACACAACTGATTCAGCAGTTTCAGCAGTAAAGAATCACAACAATGGGACAACTTTAAGAAGGCCAAGCAGTACCAACTCGACAAAGAAAGCCCAGGAATGCCAAACAACAACAAACTTAATGTTTAAATCAACCCCGGAATGATTCAAACCCAAACCAACCAAATGTTGTATCCAGTAATATCAAACGACCCAAGGATGACACCAAACAGCTCAAATGGACCAGTTTTAACTTCAAAACTCCTAACGAATACTTGAAAACTTCAACAACCCAATGTTGTATCAAAATATAGTTCAAATGGACCCTAAGACTGACTGGAATCAACTTAATACCCCCTCTGGAATTCCAGTGGTCGAATGATGAATCAAAAGGGGTATGAATGAATCGACCAACACTCAAGATTGTAAAACTAATCCAATAGAACAGTGAACTTGACTGAAACAGTGAGAAAAAGAAATGCAGAATGTTTTCTTCCTCTCTTTTTTTTTTTCAAAAATGTATGCCTTTTTCTGTATATATGTCTGTGTGTATGTATCTATCACTCCAATGTTTCAGACCCCCCTTAAGAGTCTATCTCCCTCCTGTTTTATAGCTAAAACAGACCCCTTATCCCTTAAACTAATCCCCTCTCCCATCTTTGCCCATATTATTCTCTTTTACTTCCACTACTACCTGTCTAGGCATGGGTTTGTTACTTAACAATCAGTAGCAGGGGACAACTGGTGGGCTGCTCTGCCACAGCAGTAAATCCCACTGATCAGTCTCATGTGCAGGACATTAACAGTATTTAAAAATACTAACACATACTTCCTAGTCAGCTAATTCCAAACCTCATTTCAGTTTCAAATAACTTCCTAATTCAATCAACAGAATCAAAAATTACTAAGTAGAACATTTCAATTCATAACAACACATAACATGGATAACCAATTAGTAGGCAAAACAGTGATTCTGCAAATCTCGGCTAACTTAAAGAATTTGCGCAACTAACTACTCGACGACATTTGTTGAATCGACCACAACACATGAGAATCAACAAACAAACAAATCGATGAATAATACTAATGATTCACGGCTTTCGGCAGCAACAGAAGAATATGAAACTAGCAATTCGACGACGCTTAGCCGAAACGAATATTTATCCTATGACAAACACAATCGAATAACGCACAGAAAACAATCGACCAAATAAAGGTCTTTGAGAAGAGATGACAACAGGGCGGCCGGAACAAAAATGGGACGAATTCAAGTCAATATACAAAACAAACACATCTAATTGAGATAAACAGGAAAAAAGAAAAAAAAGAATTACCTCAAGAGAAGAAGAAATCGAAACCAAAACCGAATCCGGAGCTTGGACTTGAATTTGGAGTCTAACGGAACTTAATCGAAGTATTTTCAACCGAAAATACTCCGATTAAGGTCTATTAGACCCAAAATCGTTGATTAATCGGGCGAAAATCCCTATTTTAGAACTTAGGGTTCTTGACCAATCTTTGATTTGTGATTCGAAAAGCCCGGCTAAGTTTCGAGGAATGAAGACTAGGGATTTGGGATGGGGAGAGGGAGGAGGTCTTGGGGTGTTGGTTTGGGTGGCCGGCGATGGCTGGCCGCCGGGTTTCTAGCGGAAGGGTAAGGTGGCGGCTAGGGTTTCAGGGAGAGGATTTGGAGGAGAGGAGATTGGTATGAGGAGAAATGGGGTGGGTTAGGCGGGTTTGGGGGGGGGTTATTTGTGTATTAAAATGGATGTTTAATCTCAGCCGTTGGATCATGAGAATCCAACGGTTCAGATTAGAGATATGGTGGGGCGGTTCAGGCGATGGGTCGGGGCTGGACCGGGTAGGGACGGCTTGGGCTTGGTTTCGTCCGGGTTTAATTGGTTTGGGGTGGGTTTTAAGACTTGGGCTTAGGGATTAATTAAATTAGCCCACTCCGAATTTCTCCTTGCCTTATTTATATATTTTCTTTTCTTCACTAAAAAAAATAAAATACAATCTTAAATTAATACTTGACCAAATTATCCTAGAATACTAATTAACTCTAAATAGTAATTATCACAAATATTTAAAAAAAAACAAATCACAAAATTGGACATTTAAAGGCTAACATGCAAAAAATACATATTTTTGTGGTTATTTTTTCATTTTCATAAAATGAGTTATTTAATTAATCATGACTGCAAAAATTAAATCTTAAATGCATATGCAACGTATTTTTGTATTTTTGTTAATTTAAACAAATAAACACGCACACACGGACATAAATAATAAAAGAAAAAAATAACACAAAAATCACCAAAATCACGCACAATACAAAACTATTTTATTTTGAATTTTCTGGGAGTACTTCTCAAGCAAGGCAAAAATCACGTGCTCACAGCTGCCCCTCTTTGCGCGTAAACACGCAGAGTTTTCGTGCAAAGATAACTGAGCGGATATAAGCGATTTTTGCCCATTCGAACACTCCGTGTGAAGCATTTTGGAAAAGTTTTGACCGAACCTTGCTTCAAAGGTCTCCTACATATCCCTGGCTAAAAGGGAATCAGGTCAATGTAGTTCGGGAAGTTCTGGTAGCTGGGACTACCATGCCTGTTGCGATCTCGCTGTTACTGCTGTTGCCGCTGTTACTGCTGTTACCACTGCTTAGCTGATTTCCTTGTTATACTGCGCTAAGCAACAAAAACAAGAAGCTAGACTAAGTTATATTACTACAAGTTCTTATCTATCCTTGTAACTTGATCTTGTCGCGCTCCTTGCCATCCTGTCTGACTTGGTGTTTCTTCTATGCTTCTTCTCTTCTGTCAGTTGTTATTTCGGCCTATCTTGATTGCCGAACTCCGACCATTACCTCCTTCTTTACGATCTTTGAACTATTCTCCTTCACAATCTGAGTCTATCTGTTCTGATCCTTGTTGCCTCCCTTTGCTTACGAACTTGGATTCATGCCGGGGATTTCCGTTACATTCTACCGCTTTCCTCTACCAACTCAAAACAGCTTGCCACTCCATTCTCCAAGCGGGCTCCCTGACTTCAACTACTACTTCGAAATTAAATCGCCACTCCATTCTCCAGGCGAGCTCCCTGACTTCAACTACTACTTCAAAATTAAATCGCCACTCCATTCTCCAGGCGGGCTCCCTGACTTCAACTACTACTTCAAAATTAAATCGCCACTCCATTCTCCAGGCGGGCTCCCTGACTTCAACTACAACTTCAACATTAAATCGCCACTCCATTCTCCAGGCGGGCTTCCTGACTTCAACTACTACTTCAAAATTAAATCGCCACTCCATTCTCCAGGCGGGCTTCCTGACTTCAACTACAACTTCAACATTAAATCGCCACTCCATTCTCCGGGCGGGCTCCCCGACTTCAACTACTACTTCAAAATTAAATCGCCACTCCATTCTCCGGGCGGGCTCCCCGACTTCAACTACAACTTCAACATTAAATCGCCACTCCATTCTCCGGGCGGGCTTCCTGACTTCGACTACAACTTCAAATTAAATCGCCACTCCATTCTCCAGGCGGGCTTCCCGACTTCAACTACAACTTCAACATTAAATCGCCACTCCATTCTCCGGGCGGGCTCCCCGACTTCAACTACAACTTTAAAATTAAATCGCCACTCCATTCTCCAGGCGGGCTCCCTGACTTCGACTACAACTTCAAATTAAATCGCCACTCCATTCTCCAGGCGGGCTTCCTGACTTCAACTACAACTTCAAATTAAATCGCCACTCCATTCTCCAGGCGGGCTTCCTGACTTCAACTACAACTTCAACATTAAATCGCCACTCCATTCTCCAGGCGGGCTTCCTGACTTCAACTACAACTTCAAAATTAAATCGCCACTCCATTCTCCAGGCGGGCTTCCTGACTTCAACTATAACTTCAAAATTAAATCGCCACTCCATTCTCCAGGCGGGCTCCCTGACTTCGATCATCAACTTAGAAAATAAAATGCCATTCCTCTCTTCGGGCGGGCTCCCTGACTTCAACTACAACTTCACTGATTTCATCCTATCTTGATTACCTTCCTTGCCTCTTGTACCATTTCCTTCTTCCTGCATTGCCTCTCGGACCACCTTTTCTTCTGAATTATCATGTCTCGGAATTGCTTTCCCCCGGTCGTATTACTTTTCTTCTGGCTGCTGGGGATATTTTTGGAACTGTTTACCCGCCTGCTGGGGGTGATGCTGCTGAGGAAGTATTCTTCGTTTCCTTCACCCCTCATTCTCTTCCTTCTTCCCCTACCTCTTTTGGGACTCACGCTTTTGTTTCCTTGATCAAATTATAGGATGTAATACTGCTGGGGGAATCTCGAAGCCATTTTTCCTTTTCCAATAACTGCTGGGGATGATACCAGGCTCAAAGATCACCCCATCTTGTGTTGCTTTCTACCTTTATCCTCTGAGTCTTGCTTTCCAGAAAATTTTCGCAACCGGAGAAAATTTTCTGCCCCAATGTGATAAACTTCTGGACGGTATGCTTTTCTGCCGTCGGACCCTCTTTTCCTGCTTTAAATCAAAGAAAAATTGTTAGTTTCAAAACGCCGCGAGTGGTCGTGCCACTCTTGTTGAGGCCATTCTCTTTCAGCTGCTTGGCCTCTCTCGAACTTTGAGGACGACGTTGACGCTTGCTTGGGAAGATGCTTTTTCCACGAACGACCTCTCATCTTTTATTCCACTCTTTGGTTTGGTCCGACTCTTTTAGCCGGTGATCTGTTGCGTGGAATCACCTTTCGGACATGCCACATGTGTCCATCATACTCCATAGTTCTTGCGAACCTTCCACTCAGCCTGTCATCCCAATCTCATTATCGTAACGACTTCTGTCTCATTGCCTTGTTCCATGCCTATTCACTTTCAATATACTGCTTTGGGAGACTTGGTAGTAAGCTTTTTTAAAAAATTAATTTTTCGAAAATGAAAGAAAAGAAAAGAAAAGACTACCGCAATTGACAAAAGAAGAGAAAAACTTTTCTGAACTTAAAAATAGGAAAACTTATCTGAATGTGTGCCTGATCCAATGTTATGCCGCGCCTTTGAGATTAAACTACCCAGTCTATTCATGTCAATCACTTTCTGATACCGCGTCCTGCTAGAGGTAAACGGATGTCCCAACCTTGTCTCATGCGGACATCTTGTAACCATCTCATCCTGCCACCTCACAGTGCCCTTCAAAGGGTTTTCACTAATGAGATTCTCTCATTTCTCTCTGTCTCCCGTCGCCTTAAGGTGCCCGTAAAGGTTTTCACCGTAAGACTCTCTCATTTTATTTCTCTCGACTTCCTTCGCCTTAAGGTGCCCGCGAGGGTTTTCACCGTTAAGACTCTCTCATTTATGCTTTCTTTCCTTGCGGCGGGGTATCACCCCTGAGATTCCCTCTAGAGCGTTATCCCCTTTCGGCTTGTGCATTCTGGATTCAATCGAGGGTCGGGATGTCACTCTTGGCTTTCATTCGCATGACTTGGCACTTCTCAAATACTGATCGAGAGGTCTTTCTGGTTTTTGACATGGTTTCTGCGCGTGAGGCTGAAGAAAAGGGTTTAGCCTCAACGGTTAGCTTATTACAACTTTCGGAATCCACACTATCTTTCAAACGAAACAATGACTTCTGCCCCAGTTTTGTTGCTTGGGGGATTTTTGATTTTTATTTTATTATGACCGAGCCGTGTGGCGCCTACGTATCCTTCTTGAGGAATCAGGTCGAACGTAGTTCACTTTTTCTTGTATTACTTCTTTGTTTCTTTTCCATTCCGTTATACATCTTCCTTGATGATTCCGAAAGAGGGTGTATGAAAGAATAATTAAGGCTCAAATGGGGAAACAAAGGTTAAAGTGTTTGGGTAGTAGAAAAATTGCCTCTGTCATTTCATTCTCCGAAAAATGCCAAGTATACACAAACGAAACCAAACGTTGACAAATGCATTAAAGAATTACACATAATATCTCTTAACCGCATCAGAATTGATAGCCATATCGGTGCATCTTCCCTCGACATCAGTCAGACATAGAGCGCCGTTGGATAATACTCTAGTCACCACAAAAGGTCCCTGCCAATTTGGAGCGAACTTGCCTTTCGCTTCGGCCCTGATGGGGTAGAACTCTCTTCAGCACATGCTGTCCCACTTCAAATCTCCTGGGACGTACCTTCTTGTTATATGCTCTCGCCATTCTCTTTTGATACAATTGGCCGTGACATACTGCTGTCAACCTCTTTTCATCGATCAAGCTCAATTGCTCTAATCGGGTTTTGACCCACTCGTCGTCATCAATCTCAGCTTCAGCGACAATTCGGAGGGATGGAATCTCAACTTCTGCGGGTATTACTGCTTCGGTCCCGTATACCAACAAGTAAGGAGTTGCACCTACCGAAGTCCGGACGGTAGTGCGATAACCCAACAGCGCAAATGGTAACTTTTCATGCCACTGCCTAGACCCTTCTATCATCTTCCTTAGTATCTTCTTTATGTTCTTGTTTGCTGCCTCGACCGCACCGTTTGCTTTTGGGCGATACGGTGTGGAATTTCGGTGTGTAATCTTGAACTGTTGACATACCTCTTTCATCAATCCACTGTTAAGATTTGCACCGTTATCCGTAATGATCATCTTTGGAATTCCAAACCTACAAATGATGTGGGAGTGTACGAAGTCCACCACCGCCTTCTTGGTCACTGATTTGAATGTTTTGGCCTCTACCCACTTGGTAAAATAATCAATCGTTACCAGAATGAACCTGTGACCATTGGAAGCCGCAAGCTCAATAGGTCCAATAACATCCATACCCCATGCGACAAACGGCCATGGTGCTGACATTGTATGCAATTCAGTCGGCGGAGAATGAATCAAATCTCCGTGTATCTGACACTGATGGCATCTTCGCACGAAACTTATACAATCCCGCTCCATAGTGAGCCAATAGTATCCTGCTCGAAGAATCTTCTTTGCCAATACGTATCCGCTCATGTGCGGTCCGCAAACTCCCGAGTGTATATCCGTCATCACTGTTGTGGCTTGACCTGCATCTATACATCTCAACAATCCCAAATCTGGAGTTCTTTTGTACAGCACCCCTCCACTAAGGAAAAATCCGTTCGCCAACCGCCGAATAGCTCGCTTTTGATCTCCGGTTGCTTGCTCTGGGTATACTCCTAACCTGAGGTATTCCTTGACATCATGAAACCATGGCTCACCATCCACCTCTTCCTCTATCGCATTACAATAAGCATGTTGATCCCGGACATGGATATGTAACGGATCGACACGAACCTTGTCCGGGTGATGTAGCATTGAGGCTAAAGTAGCCAACGCGTCGGCAACCTCATTATGCATCCTTGGGATGTGCCTAAATTCTACCGATCGAAAGCGTTTGGTCAAGTCATGCAAACACTGACGATATGGGATAAGCTTTAAATCTCTGGTTTCCCATTCTCCCTGAATCTGATGTACTAGAAGGTCCGAGTCTCCCAAGACCAAGACGTCCCGTACATCCATGTCCACCGCTAATCGCAACCCCAAGATACATGCCTCGTACTCGGCCATATTATTGGTACAGTGAAAACGCAGTTGAGCGGTAACAGGATAATGATGTCCTGTTTCAGATATGAGCACAGCCCCTACTCCGACTCCTTTTGCGTTTGCCGCTCCATCGAAGAAGAGCTTCCATCCTGGATCCTTGGTTAGTTCCAACCCCTCAATCTGCAATACTTCCTCATCCTGGAAAATACGTCCTCAAAGGTTCGTATTCGTCATCAACGGGATTTTCAGCTAAGTGATCGGCCAGGGCTTGAGCTTTCATAGCCGTCCTTGTCACGTATATGATGTCGAATTCCGTAAGTAATATTTGCCACTTTGCTAACCTCCCCGTAGGCATGGGTTTCTGGAAAATATACTTCAACGGATCCAACCGCGAAATGAGGTACGTGGTGTAAGAAGACAAGTAGTGTTTCAGCTTTTGGGCTACCCAAGTTAGGGCGCAACATGTCTTTTCCAGATGAGTGTACTTGACCTCGTGGACTGTAAACTTCTTACTGAGGTAGTAAATGGCCCGTTCCTTCCTGCCAGTAAGATCATGCTGCCCCAGTACGCAGCCAAACGAATTCTCCAAGACCGTCAGATAAAGAATCAGGGGTCTACCTGGCTCAGGCGGAACTAGTACGGGTGGATTTGACAGATACCCTTTGATCCGGTCAAACGCTTCTTGACATTCTGTCGTCCATTCTATCGCAGCGTCTTTCTTCAATAGGCGGAATATGGGTTCACAGGTTGCCGTAAGCTGGGCAATAAACCTACTGATGTAATTCAGCCTTCCCAACAGACTCATTACCTCTGTTTTATTCTTCGGCGGGGGTAACTCCTGAATGGACTTGATTTTGGATGGGTCCAACTCAATGCCCCGTCGGCTGACGATGAATCCTAGCAGCTTTCCCGATGGAACTCCGAATGCGCATTTGGCCGGATTAAGCTTGATGTCGTACCTTCGGAGTCTTTGAAAGAACTTCCTGAGGTCAACAACATGGTCTTCTTGACGCCTAGATTTTATGATCACATCATCCACGTACACCTCAATTTCCTTGTGTATCATGTCATGGAATACCGTAGTCATCGCCCTCATATATGTTGCTCCTGCATTCTTCAAACCGAACGGCATCACTCGGTAGCAATAAGTTCCCCACGGTGTGATGAAAGCCGTCTTTTCTGCGTCCTCTTCATCCATCAAAATCTGATGATATCCCGCATAACAGTCCACAAAGGATCCAATTTCGCGTCCGGCGCAATTATCAATCAGGATATGGATATTGGGAAGTGGGAAATTATCCTTAGGACTCGCCTTGTTGAGATTGCGATAGTCCACGCATACCCTGATCTTTCCGTCTTTCTTTGGCACCGGTACTACGTTAGCCAACCATTCAGGGTATCGAGTGACACGAATGACTTTCGCCTGCAACTGCTTGGTTACCTCCTCCTTAATCTTCACACTCATCTCCGTCTTGAATTTCCGCAGCTTTTGCTTGACGGGAGGATATGCCGGATCGGTGGGTAATCTATGAACCACTAGATCAGTGCTGAGTCCTGGCATGTCGTCGTACGACCATGCGAAGATGTCTTTAAACTCCATGAGTGTTTTGATCAGTTCTTCTCTCAGATTGGGTTCAATATGGACACTTATCCGGGTTTCTTTGACGTCATCCGCATTCCCTAGATTAACGGCCTCGGTATCATTTAAATTCGGTTTGGGCTTTTCCTCGAAGTGACTTAATTCTTCACCGATTTCTTCCACGGCTTCATCATCGCCGTACTCCGACTCACTCTCGTCACTTCTTATTTCATGTGTTATTATTTCCAAACCCGATTGACTTTCTAGACTGGGTTGATTAATCTTTAAGTGCGCCATATCATTAAGATCAGTTGCAAGAAGGCTGTTCAGAAAAGTAAAAAGAAGAAAAGATAAACAAAATTAGACACGAAGGAACCAAATTTCATTGATGGGAATTGTACAAAGGGAAAACAAACCGCAAACTTAAATCAAAAATGAACAAAACAAACGGGATTTTACTCCGGGGACAACCCCCAATACAAAATTTCGAAAGAAAGACAATCCAAGACAAACTACCAAGACTCCTTCCGGACAGGGAGAGGAGTAGCCTTCCAGTTATTCAGTTTTGCCTTTGATCCCACAAATTGTATCTCGGCGTGACTAGATCCTTCACCGTCCTCGAGCATGCATACATCTGTGAACAGGTCTTCGAACTTCCTGAAGAACTCTTCATCTGGCCTGATCGTAGGACCGGGAATCTTTGTCGCCGGATGTCCTCTTGCTCCGGACCTGATAAAAGATTGGGAAAGACGTGGAACAGGTTTTGAGAGCACCCATGTCTTCTGCTTACTCTTCTTTGCTCGCCGGATGTCCTCTGAGGTTGGCTGGAATCCCAAGCCGAAGGTTCCCAAGTTTTCGACCACTGATACCGGTTGTATAATTCCTTGCGGAGATGCACCTAGCCCTTTACCGGGTACGAAACCATGTCGCAACATTTCATGCGCCACCATGACATCCGCAGTAATTGTTCTGCCGGGAATGCATTCCCCTTCCGGAACTCGATTGGCGGACACCACATCGCAGACCTGATATACCCACGGCCCGACATCTTCTTCTGTTTCAACAAAGGGGATGATGGTGCCTGATTGTGGATCGTTCTCTCCATGTACGACGATCTCCTGTTGATCCCACTCAAACTTGACGAGCTGGTGTAAGCTGGATGGAACTGCTCTTGCGGCATGAATCCATGGTCGCCCTATTAGGAGGTTATATGACACCACCATGTCCAGCACTTGGAATTCCATGGTGAACTCCACTGGCCCAATTGTCAAGATTAGCACTATGTCACCAACCGACGCTTTGCCTCCTCCGTCGAACCCTCGAACACATACCCTGTTCTCGCGTACCCTGCCGATGTCTACTTTTAATTTGCCCAGTGTAGAGAGAGGACAAATGTTAGCACCGGACCCATTATCGACCAAGACTTTGGTAACCACCGCCTCTTCACACTTCACCGTAAGATATAAAGCCCCTGTTATGCTCAGTGCCTTCCTCAGGCAACTCGTCATCGGTGAATGTGATCCGATTTGCTTCGAAGATCCGATTGGTGATCTTCTCCAAATGGCTCACTGAGATTTTATCCGGCACATGTGCCTCATTCAGGACTTTCATCAATGCTTGCCGATGCTCTTCGGAATGTATCAGCAAGGATAGCAATGATATTTGTGCCGGAGTCTTCTTTAACTGCTCTAAGACGGAGTAGTCGTGCAGCTTCATCTTTTTCAAGAATTCTTCTGCTTCTTCATCAGTGACCGGCTTTTTCAATACTGCCGGAGTGGTCTTCCTCAATTCCGCAGGGGCAAAACATCTCCCCGAGCGGGTCAACCCTCGGGCTTCACAAACTTCCTCTTTCACCTCCTTTCCTCTGTAGGTCGTTGTAATCCGAGCATAATTCCATGGGACAGCCCGGCTATCAGTGACTGGCAACTGTGTTGCCGGCTGGATGATGAAAGGATCCATTCGAACGCCTGCTACTGTCAGGATGGGCTTGATTGCTGCCCCCGGTACAACTATCTTGGCCGGCTTCACCGGTACTTCGTTCACACTTTCCTTTCCTGCTTCCGACTCTCCTGGTATGTCTTTCTTGCAACTGGGCGACTCATCACAGCTTGGCCCTTTTCTCGTTCCTGTCCCGCTAGACCTAATCATCATTACAGTCTGAGAGGCTTTCTCCTTTCCTTCCTCCGCTCGTACCAACTCGATCATATTGGTCTCATGATGAGTTGGAAGCGGGTTTTGGTTGATGTTGGGCTCTGTTGGAGTCCGGACCTCAATCCTGCGAGTGTCAATGAGCTCCTGGATGGCCGTCTTTAGCCTCCAACACTTTTCCGTATCGTGCCCCGGACATCCCGAGCAGTAGGCACAATTTACTGAATGGTCCAGGTTCTTCGGAAGAGGGTTTGGCAGCTTAGCTTCAACCGGATTCAGCAACCCTACCTGCTTTAACCGGTGGAACAGACTAGTGTAAGACTCTCCTAAGGGAGTGAAAGTCTTTGGCCTCGGCGCCCTGTCGCCCCTGAATGCCTGGTTCGGACGGAAACTCGCGCCCGAGGGTTTCTGTAAGCTCTTGGGGGTGGATGATTGTTCTGGGGGTTTGGTGCACGCCACGGTGCATGAACGGGAGGTGCAGAATAGGACTGTGCATGGTGGACAGTAAAATGAGGATCAGGTGCGGGATAGTAATGTTGCGGGTAGCTATATGGGTTGTGGGGGTAATTTTGGTGGTGAGGCTGGGGTGGGCTATATTGGGGTGCGGTGCCTCTATTTTTGAACCATGCCCCGGACTCGACGGCCGCCACTTCCTCTCTCCTCTTCTTCCCCAGTACTCCTCCAGTACCGCTTTGGATAGCCTGAGTGGTGGCTTTCAGTGCTGAGTAGCTCATGATCTTGTTGGCCTTCAAACCCTCCTCGATCATACCCCCCATTTTTATCACCTCAGTGAATGATTTGCCTACGGATGTTACCAGATGTCCGAAGTAGGTGGGTTCTAATGTTTGCAAGAAGTAGTCCACCATCTCGCTTTCTCTCATCGGCGGATCTACCCTGGCCGCCTGTTCCCTCCATCGGAAACCAAATTCCCTGAAGCTTTCAGCAGGCTTCTTCTCTAGTTTTAGCAATGATAGGCGGTCGGGGATTATCTCGAGATTGTATTGGAACTGGCCGATAAAAGCTTGAGCCAAATCATCCCACGTAAACCATCTACTGGGATCCTGTCTAGTGTACCACTCCAACGCCGATCCTCCCAGACTCTGGCCGAAGTAGGCTATCAGAAGCTCGTCCCGTCCTCCGGCCCCTCTCATTTTACTGCAAAACCCCCGCAGGTGGGCCACTGGGTCACCATGCCCCTCGTATAGGTCGAATTTGGGCATTTTAAATCCTGCTGGCAACTGGACGTCCGGAAATGGACACAGATCCTTATAGGCGACGCTGACCTGGTTGCCTAAACCGTGCATGTTCCTGAAGGACTGCTCCAGGCTTTTAACTTTTCTGGCAACTTCCTCGTGTTCCGAACTTTGGAAGTGTTTTTCCGGTTCTGCCGGATTATCCCAGTGAGGTGTATGTGATTGTGGTTCAGGAGCCCTGAAAGTAGGCTCCGGAGGATAGTAAGAGTTGTCATGGATCTGAACATATGGCTCGCTGGCCGGCCTTTGCAGAGGAGCAGGTGGAGGTGCTACAAAAACAGGGGTGACTGGAGGAGGATTTGGTTTGGCTGGTGGAATGTGGGTGGCATATGGATTTTCCCCCCTGAAAGTATGGATAGCTCGGGGCGCTTGTTGAAGGATCGATGGGCGGATGTTCCGGAGCTGAGGCGAGAGTAGGGCGGTTTGGTGAAGACTGTTCCCTGGCCCAGGCCAGGTGCATCTCTGTTATCTGTTGTTTTAACCGGTCTACTTCTTCCTTCATGATTTGTAGCTCGGACTTTTCTTCCTCGAGACTCTTGCCGGAACTCGACATGCTTACTGTAACTGGTCCTTTGGATCTAGTACGGTAGTGATGGCTGGCCAGGATATTCTGTCAAACCAACTGCTAAACTTTCTGGAACACGCAACAAACTTGTTAGTTCACCGAGTTTGACAGATATGTTATAGCACGTTGGATGCAATGCACCTAACCAAATAGCCCTTTCTACGTGTACTCTTTAACATGCGTCATTCCGGCCCTTTTTCTTTTTCTTTTTCTTTTTCTTTTTCTTTTTCTTTTTTTTTTTTTTTTTTTTTTTTTCGACTATCTTTGCAAGCCTTATTGTTATTTAGCCTTTGGATTCTTTTTCTTTCTTTTTAGTGGTGGTCGAATCTTATGTGGATTGCCTACGTATCACGACCCCGCGTGAATCAGACCGAGCGTAGTTCTTGCAACAAGATTGTGGCAAAATTCAGTAACTTTTATATCAAATAAAACCGTGTAGTTACAAAACACGTCTTACAACAATCAACAAAACAAAAGAAAATGCTTGACTTGGGAAAGTAAAGATAAAAATGCCAACTAGCTTGACTCAACATTTCAAAATACATTTTCAATCAAAAATCTAATGCCCTAAAATCTCCTGGGGGCCTGCGAGGCATCATTCGGCCTTGCCGCAGGCCTTGGTGTGAGGTCCTTGTGCAGTTCCCTCAACTCTTCCATGATCCGATGAACATAACCCATAATTGAAGCGAAAAGGTCGGCGCGGGGCATTCGTTCACAAGCTAGGCACTTCATGGTGACATAGTGCCCGATTTCTCCAATTCTATCCTTGATCATGTCCCTTTCTCCGAGTAGCCGCTCTATTTGTTGGGTTTTTCGCCCCCAACCTTCGAGCATTGTTGGTGACTTGGTCTAGGAGCCTATCCACTTGTCCTTGCAGTCGGGCCATCAAATTGTGGCAGCGGTCGAGGTCTGCTCCGGCATCTTGGGCTTGCTTAAAAACCCGCTCTCTGAGGACAACATTTGCTTCCCTTAAACTGGTGACGATATCAGTGTAATCCTCTTCTACCCGTTGTAGGTGAAGTGCATGTTGATGTGCCTCCTTTCTCCAGCCAGCTCGGATCCTCACTATTTGGGCCTTAGATTCTTCCAATTCTCTTTGGACATCGGCAACCTGGCTTTTCAAACCCTTTATCAATTTTTCGTCTGCCCGACTCCTCAACTGTCTATCAGCATCCCTTTTCATTTGCTGGATTTGAGCTCTCAGAAAGTCATTTTCTTGCGCCAACTTCTTTTTATCTCCTTCGTTGGCGGCGGCTTGCACATCCCTTTCAAATTGAAGATCTTGGACCCGTTGCTCTATCTTGCCGATCCTGGTTTTGTAAACCTCTTCCTTAGCCAACCAGTCCCATTGGTCTTGGGACGCTTCAGCAAATTCCCTGAGGTGAGGTCTTTTGGCTGGTCTTTCCCCCGACGTTTCTCCTTTGTACCAAGTAAGATATCTAGGTGCAACCTCTCCTCTAGCTCGATCATGCACACAAGTGTTTGCCTCTAGATATTGGCATTTGCTCCAGATCTGGCGGACCCTCGCTTCCGGGAATTGACCGTCGGGACCAATTTCAATAACATGGGTACTCAGGTCTTCTTCTTTGGGTACTATCTGGCACCTCCCGAGCTGTCTCAACACCCGATGGGGCGCATAAGGTTGAATGCTTTTAAGTCCCATTAAGAGAAAGGGGGACCTAGCTGCTGGCATGTACACGATTCTGTCTATCTGCAACCAACCCAACGTCCATTGTATTTGGCTTGCGTTGAGAGCCTGAAAGTATGCCCTCCATGCCAATGTTCCTTCAAGCAAGACGACCCTATCAATCCTTGTATAGAATTCGCTTATGCAAGTTTTCTCAACCAGACCATATCTCAAGAATTGGGTGCGGCGACACAGGTGCTCGATCATCCACATTTGCAGCAGTAAATTACAGCCTTCGAAAAAATCTCCCCCGGCTTTGCAGATCGTGAGGGCTCGATATATGTCTGACAGTATCATAGGAGCAAGAGTACTCTCGCTTTGGTCAAGCAAAGTACTGACGACTCCGGCTAACTTTATATCAATGTTCCCGTCTTTCCTCGGGAATACCACGAGTCCTAAAAAGGCTATCATGAAAGCAACTCGTCTGTGCTCCTCCCATTTCGGGCGATTACCCTTGCTGCATAATTTGTTTTCTGGGTCGTCGAAACCTCCCGCATGACCGTACCTTTGATAGATGAAGTCCAAAGTACAAAACCCTCGTGCTAGATCCGGGTTACGTACCGTCCTGGCCGTCTTTAGTGAGTCTAAAAACCGGTGTACGGCGACAACCCTGGGGGCGATTAGATATTGCTGCCCCAATGGTATATCGGTGTTTCCAATGTATCCGGTCATTTCCTCAACAGTTGGGGTGAGCTCGAAGTCCGAGAAGTGAAAGACATTGTGCGCGGAGTCCCAATATGTGACCAAGGCTCTTATGATGTCTCCCCGGGGTTTTATTTCAAGCAGACCCGGGAGACCTTTCAAATACTTTTTAACCTCATCCTGTCCTCCTTGGCCTAGATCATTCCACCATAGCCGTATTTGTACCGGAATTTTAGTCATGAGTGAAAAGGGTTCATTTTGAATCGTGCTCATCCTGCACATTTATTTAAAGAAATCGATCATTTTGGCTGGCAATGATTTTTTCAAAATTTACAGATTTTGGTATATATTTCTGAAAAATGGCAAGTTGGACCCGACGGGGGTTGCCTACGTATCTCACTTCCGGTGAGAATCAAACTCGCGTAGTTCGGTCCGTCAAGACAAACTATTTCTTTTATTGACCGACAAAACACACTTTGTTAAGAAATACATTTTCCTTTATTGACCGACAAAGAAAACACATTTTGTCAAAAAACACATTTTCTTTTATTGACCGACAAAAAAACACATTTTGTTAAGAAACCCATTGTCGTCAAAGTCAACCTTCCGTTGTCTCTCGTTAACAAACTATTGGTTTTGTTGGTAAGACCCATTTTTGTATTTTCTGAAAATATCTATTTACCCGCACTGTTTCCTTTTTTTTTTCGTTTCTCCTCAGTATTTAAAAGCCGGTCAGCATGCAAGTTCGAATAAATGCTTGAAACAAACATGGCATAGCAAGATGGTCTTTCATTTCAGGTTGCCTGTCCTAGACGGACCCAACCCCTGTGTTGAGTCCCCTAAGTCAAATGCAACATGATGCAAATAAGCGTTCCTACTAGGGATCCGGCATGAAGTTACGTTATTCTAAGTTTGAAAACCTGGGTATGTGTTCTAGACTGTGTACCCGAGCGGACAACTCGAGTTGAGGAAGGAGCTCCTTTCCGGGAACCAAAAGGCCAACCGGCTTAGAAACTTTCCGAGCCTCTTCATTATTTTGGGGTATGACACTAACAGAATAGGGAGTCTCAACCAGTGAGCACATCCCCGGGGGTGAGAAGTGAAGGGTTTTCGGCACAGTTTTATATACAGTTCACGTAATATCAAAGCGGTAAACATATAACAGTTTGTATGTACAGTGCAGCTAGTATCAAAGCGGTAGACATGTAGCACGTTAATTAAACATGTAATAGAATCAGATATAGACAAAATAACAATTTAAATGAGCTCGAGTTCTTAAACCCTGAACCGAAGTTCTGGGTTCTATCCCCAGCAGAGTCGCCAGAGCTGTCACACCTCCTTTTTCCGCACCCGCGAGGGAGCGAGGGAGTTTTTCCAATTAAAGGACAATCGAGACGGGATCAATTTATTAAATTCAGAGTCGCCACTTGGAAAAATAATGGTGTTCCAAGTCACCGGTTTAATCCCGAACCGAGGAAATTTATGACTCCGTAATACAGTCCGCGAAACTAGAAATCTGGATAAGGAATTCTGTTAACCCGGGAGAAGGTGTTAGGCACTCCCGGATTCCGTGGTTTTAGCACGGTCGCTCAATTGCAATTTTTTGTTTCTATCTGATTCTTTTATATATTTTAACTATGTGCTTTTAATGCTCCGCCATTATTTTTAGAAGAATTGCGACGTTACGAAAACACATTTCGAGCCGCACCGTAACCGGTACGCCTGCGACTCTAATGTATTTCAGTTCCGCCGAGAGTAAGATTTGGGTCACATAAATGCACACCCGTATTCAGGAAAGTAATTTTTATTTCAAGTCGTGCCTAAAGAGTCTATCGTCTATTTACTTTGGGAAAAGGACCGTGAAATTCACTAGACGGTCCTTCCAAGTCTAAGTTTTCATGACAATTATTCGAGGGCCCCACAATGGTGTATTTTTGGCGAGGCTCGTCTCGTTTATTTTAAAAGGACAATCTTAACGTGAACTGTATTTATCTATTTTTTTTTTTTTTGTCTCTAAAGAGCCTTAGTTAATTAATTCATTTTTCATGTTCATAGTTATTATTGTTGACTATCGTTGTGTTAATTCTAATTTTATTCTTTGTGCTTAACAACATTTGGGCCTCAAACTTGGCCTGAACGTCAATATGAAATCTAACTCATGTTGCTTTCTCAAATTGGAATTTCATCAACTACTTGACTTCCTTCTATTTTCATACAGTTGTTCAAAAGAATTAACAATATGCTAGACTAGTTGATTCAATGATCGGTGAACATGATTTCAGATTCCTCACGATTACACTATTCTAATTCAAATAGATCCAAACATTATGAGACTCTATTTTCATTTATTATTGTTTCTTTTGACACAGCTATCGATTAGTAATTAGCTATCACAACTTCAACTACGACAGATTAAATTAACCCTTGATGTTTGTTCATTCATCTCCTAATGGCTACACTAGTTAACGGGATAACACAAGCAGTAATCACATTAACAAATTTCTGAGTATATTTGACTATGTATTTTCCTGCTGGTGTGCTAACTGAATTCCACCTTATAGGAAAGTCAAACCGCATACAAAAATCTAATATTTGTCACAAAGTTCACGGTCCAGATCTCATAACAATTTCAATTCGAACTAAATATCAGTTTGATTATACATTCATCCAATTTTAGAGTTGATCTAATGAACATACAGCTAAACCATTTTATGTGTAAAAGAAAATGAGAAAACAAAAGCGGGAAGGTTGCAGCAGCATAGCTTTGAACAGCTTTCGATTTATTTCCATAAGCTTTGAGATTTACAAAATGTGTACCTGGATGATGACAATAGAACAAGGAAAAGAAGCAATCAGCCGTAATAACACGGTAGCAACAGCATCAACACAACTGATTCAGCAGTTTCAGCAGTAAAGAATCACAACAATGGGACAACTTTAAGAAGGCCAAGCAGTACCAACTCGACAAAGAAAGCCCAGGAATGCCAAACAACAACAAACTTAATGTTTAAATCAACCCCGGAATGATTCAAACCCAAACCAACCAAATGTTGTATCCAGTAATATCAAACGACCCAAGGATGACACCAAACAGCTCAAATGGACCAGTTTTAACTTCAAAACTCCTAACGAATACTTGAAAACTTCAACAACCCAATGTTGTATCAAAATATAGTTCAAATGGACCCTAAGACTGACTGGAATCAACTTAATACCCCCTCTGGAATTCCAGTGGTCGAATGATGAATCAAAAGGGGTATGAATGAATCGACCAACACTCAAGATTGTAAAACTAATCCAATAGAACAGTGAACTTGACTGAAACAGTGAGAAAAAGAAATGCAGAATGTTTTCTTCCTCTCTTTTTTTTTTTTCAAAAATGTATGCCTTTTTCTGTATATATGTCTGTGTGTATGTATCTATCACTCCAATGTTTCAGACCCCCCTTAAGAGTCTATCTCCCTCCTGTTTTATAGCTAAAACAGACCCCTTATCCCTTAAACTAATCCCCTCTCCCATCTTTGCCCATATTATTCTCTTTTACTTCCACTACTACCTGTCTAGGCATGGGTTTGTTACTTAACAATCAGTAGCAGGGGACAACTGGTGGGCTGCTCTGCCACAGCAGTAAATCCCACTGATCAGTCTCATGTGCAGGACATTAACAGTATTTAAAAATACTAACACATACTTCCTAGTCAGCTAATTCCAAACCTCATTTCAGTTTCAAATAACTTCCTAATTCAATCAACAGAATCAAAAATTACTAAGTAGAACATTTCAATTCATAACAACACATAACATGGATAACCAATTAGTAGGCAAAACAGTGATTCTGCAAATCTCGGCTAACTTAAAGAATTTGCGCAACTAACTACTCGACGACATTTGTTGAATCGACCACAACACATGAGAATCAACAAACAAACAAATCGATGAATAATACTAATGATTCACGGCTTTCGGCAGCAACAGAAGAATATGAAACTAGCAATTCGACGACGCTTAGCCGAAACGAATATTTATCCTATGACAAACACAATCGAATAACGCACAGAAAACAATCGACCAAATAAAGGTCTTTGAGAAGAGATGACAACAGGGCGGCCGGAACAAAAATGGGACGAATTCAAGTCAATATACAAAACAAACACATCTAATTGAGATAAACAGGAAAAAAGAAAAAAAAGAATTACCTCAAGAGAAGAAGAAATCGAAACCAAAACCGAATCCGGAGCTTGGACTTGAATTTGGAGTCTAACGGAACTTAATCGAAGTATTTTCAACCGAAAATACTCCGATTAAGGTCTATTAGACCCAAAATCGTTGATTAATCGGGCGAAAATCCCTATTTTAGAACTTAGGGTTCTTGACCAATCTTTGATTTGTGATTCGAAAAGCCCGGCTAAGTTTCGAGGAATGAAGACTAGGGATTTGGGATGGGGAGAGGGAGGAGGTCTTGGGGTGTTGGTTTGGGTGGCCGGCGATGGCTGGCCGCCGGGTTTCTAGCGGAAGGGTAAGGTGGCGGCTAGGGTTTCAGGGAGAGGATTTGGAGGAGAGGAGATTGGTATGAGGAGAAATGGGGTGGGTTAGGCGGGTTTGGGGGGGGGTTATTTGTGTATTAAAATGGATGTTTAATCTCAGCCGTTGGATCATGAGAATCCAACGGTTCAGATTAGAGATATGGTGGGGCGGTTCAGGCGATGGGTCGGGGCTGGACCGGGTAGGGACGGCTTGGGCTTGGTTTCGTCCGGGTTTAATTGGTTTGGGGTGGGTTTTAAGACTTGGGCTTAGGGATTAATTAAATTAGCCCACTCCGAATTTCTCCTTGCCTTATTTATATATTTTCTTTTCTTCACTAAAAAAAATAAAATACAATCTTAAATTAATACTTGACCAAATTATCCTAGAATACTAATTAACTCTAAATAGTAATTATCACAAATATTTAAAAAAAACAAATCACAAAATTGGACATTTAAAGGCTAACATGCAAAAAATACATATTTTTGTGGTTATTTTTTCATTTTCATAAAATGAGTTATTTAATTAATCATGACTGCAAAAATTAAATCTTAAATGCATATGCAACGTATTTTTGTATTTTTGTTAATTTAAACAAATAAACACGCACACACGGACATAAATAATAAAAGAAAAAAATAACACAAAAATCACCAAAATCACGCACAATACAAAACTATTTTATTTTGAATTTTCTGGGAGTACTTCTCAAGCAAGGCAAAAATCACGTGCTCACAACAACCACTTTATAGAACTTACCTTTGAGTAACAGTGGCATTCTCTTATCACACAAGACTCAAGATGCTAACCTCCACTTCATCCATCCTACACCAATGCAATGTGTAACATCCTCATCGATAGAAACAATTAGAATTAACTAAGGTAATTTACAATGCTATAAATAAAGAATGTAAAAAGAAAGAGGTCACCATGGAAGATGAAACAAACAAAATATAAAGAGTGGAACTCAGCAAATTCTCCATACGTTGCTTATAATATATCCTTTTTAATTCTACCATGTGACTATCCAAATCTGTATTGTTAAAGCTCCTCAAAGTTAATTAAGAATTCAAGAAAAATGAAGAAGAGAGAGAAACATTTTCCTTGGTAATTATGATGAAGTAATTAAAGGAGAACGTTTATGGGACGGAGAATATGAATGGCTTAAACCTAATTGAATTGAATCCATTGAATTGATTTGATGAAACATTAAATTACTACAACATCAACAACTAACTTTGCATGAGTCAAAATCTGATGATACATGAGTTAGCGCTAACAGGAATGGAAGGAGGTTGAATAAGATATGATTGTACCCACACGGTATAATAACAACGAAGACTTCGGCCACGGCCGAAGATGGAGCCATCAAAAAGCCTGTATGGCAAATCGGATACCGTGATATTAAAGGGAGGGGATGTGAAGGATAGTAAGGAGACGGATGCACTCTGGTTAAGGACCGATGGACAAAATAGAATACTGATAATATATATAGGGGGTAAGAAGAGAAAAAAAGGGAGCTTCCTCTGGGAGAGAAAAAGGAGAAGAATGGAAGACCAAGCAATGGGCTTATATCAAGTACAAATCTCTGTAATCATCATTGTCAAATCAATGAATATAGACTTCATAGTTATTTACAGATTCCTTCTCTTTCTTCTTTGCCCTAACATTACAGAATGATACTCCAAAGATGTAAGTTTATTATCATACCTGATGTCTTTTAATGATCATAAATCGTGCTATGAGTTTTGTTATATTTCATTCTCTTATCCAATGCACTTAGATCTAGAGTTAATTATCTTGGGGTAAGATTTATCCTCTATTCTCTTTATTAATTGGTTTAATTCAAAAAGCTTTATACTTTTTGGTCAAACAATTTGGAACCGTCTGTGAGAATTTCTTAACTAAATTTTTTAGTTTCCTCTATATCAAAAACCAGGCAAGTATCACATCTAGGCTATTATAGCCTCACCATCTCGGTGTAAATACCAATCCAAAAAAGTGATAGATAAGCCTATAAGACAACTGGATCAATCTAGGCCACATCTCTACTTGAAATTGAAATTATGTCCCATGTCTATGTAAAACCCATGCCTCATCCGTAGCGACGAGTTTGGCATGTCATATACATGTTTAAAGTTGGGTCAAGGTCACCGTGCATTAAGCATGGCCGCGATCCTATTTGACGTATTCACTTTATATATTGGCTTGTACTCCCACCTCTTAGTAAGGGACGATAGCCTACCGCATGATTCTTTGAAATAACGGGCGTATCCTGCCTTATATTTGCACCTGCACGCACTATGTGATTTGCGAGCAAAGCATGACATGTTTCCCTTATTATTTGCGCATATCTGATAGGATCAGATTGGGACTTGGTCTCAATATCCTAACATTCAAGGTAAGCCCAACCCACTAGAATCTTAGACGTAACTAACGACGAAGCCAAACATGGATGTCAAACTTGAAACTACCATTCGAGCACGAGGCGAAGCTAGCGACCCTACGGCATTTTTCCCCTTTGCCGACTTACCAGGCCAATGTAATGGGCAATTTCGTTTGGACTTAACTTATCAGGCTCTCTTTGTAGTTCAGAACAAGAATACGAGCATTCTCATAGGTGCACGAACAAGGGGCGAATGCCACTAACAACACAAGAAAAATGTTCTGCACCATACTATCTCGCAAGCAATGACCGAACAAAGCCCCATAAGCCGCACCATACCACAAATAATAGAAACGGCTTAGAGCAGGTCGTCGTTATTAAGATGATCTCTGGAACTAGGGACTGAGCAATGGGACCATGAAACACACAATATTCTCCAATGAAAGCAAAGTTAAACGAATCGTCGCTCATCCCGACACACAGTACTCTCCAATGAAAGCAAAGTTAAACGAGCCGGGGCTCATCCCGACACACAGTACTCTCCAATAAAAGCTAAGTTAAACGAGACCCATCACATAGTACTCTTCAATGAAAGTGAAGTTAAATGAACCGGGACTCATTCTAACGTGCGCATAAACAATACAACGACAAGTAATGTTCTCCAACAAAAGTAATACAATCGATTACAATTCGACCTCGTTGGCCATCGCCGAGAGAAACAATAATCCGACCTTGCTCTAATTAATACCCCTACGGCTATCGGCCATCACTGAATGAAATAATAATTCAACTTCGCTCGAATTTACAATGGGTTACAATTCGAACTCACTCGAATTAACACCCCTACGGCTATTGGCCTTCGCCGAATGAAAGAATAATTTGACCTCACTCGAATTCACAACGGGTTACAATTCGACCTCGCTCGAATTAACATCCCTACGACCATCGGCCATCATCAAATGAAAGAATATTTGACCTCCCTCAAATTTATTATGGGTTACAATTCAAAAAATATTTGACCTCCCTCAAATTTAAAACAAGTTACAATTTAACCTCGCTCGAATTAACGCCCCCAACCTTAGTCATCGCCGAATGGAAGAATAATTCGACCTTGCTCGAATTCACAACGAGTTACAATTTGACCTCGCTCGAATTAACAACCCTACGGCCTCAGCCATCGCCGAATGGAATAATAATTCGACCTCGTTCGAATATATAAGTGAAAACTGACTTCGCCCAAATTGGCAAGTCTAAATTTGACCTCGTTCGAATGTACAAATCCAGGTTGATTCTGCACAAGGTGGAAAGTCAGAATTCAACCTCGCTTAAACTTGCAGAGCCAAGGTGACCTCATTCAAACTCACACAACGAGATCTGACTTTACCCGGATCAAGCAAACTAGGTCCGCCTCATTCGGATTCCCAATTAAAAAGTCAGGGATTCATTACGGAGAAATACAAAAATATTCTCTCCAAGAAGAAGAGGAGAAATAAAGTCAAAGACACACGAACAAAGGCAAAATGACTATTTTATTCAAATATACATGCGGAACACCGCGCCTTACAAAAGGCCAAAATGGACCCTCAAGAAAAAGGTAAAAATAAACAACAAAGGAACAAAAGGGAAAACTAAGTACAAAGTTGCGACAGAGTTTCATAGCGTCATCTCCGCCGTCGTTCTCTCCAATGTCCTCATCATCTAAAAGTTCATCCTCAACCTCAATGCCCTCACTAGCCTTCGATATCGCAAGGTCGTAACTATAGGAATTACGAGCCTCGCGAGCCTTCACCCAAACATTTTCAAAGGCGGCCTAGGAAACACTACCCGCCTCCTACAAACCCTTGTATATATCTCATTGGGCCTCGGCAGGAACCCATAACTCATACAAACGGTGGGGGACAACATCAAAGGAAGATTTTGCCTGAGAAAATAGTTGCACCTTCTCGGCCTCAAGAGTTACTACCCGATCACCTAAGCCCGAAGCACCCGATCAAGTTCACCAATTTTCTCCTCGAGCCGTGCCTCACTCAGCATGGCCGTCGCCTCTGAGATTCCTACTCGTACTTGAGGACGCGGATATTGTCTTCTAGCATCACCTCCCTCGCCAAGGTCGACACTCGAGCACCCTCGGCTCTCTCCAATTTGGCCACTTTCCTTTCTAGCTCGGCTACCTTCTCCGACCATTCTGCACTCAGGGCGTCGGCTCTAGTATCCCTTTGCTCAAGTTCAGCTCGTAAATATAGAACCTTCGCCCGAAGTCCTCGAATTCCGCGGCAACCCCTTTGCCCACCTCGAGCTCCTCATCCTTGGCGTGAAGTAGTCCCTCAAGCTCACTATATTTACGGATAGACCGCATCAGCCACTTTACGTTTTTATCCAACTCCTCACTAATGGAGTGGGTGTTGGCGCCTGCTTTGAGCTGATCGTGCATCTCCCGACACATGTTGCAAAATTACCGGTACTTATCAACCATTTTTAGAAAAATCTCGTCCCGCGACTCAACCCTTCGAGTACTCTCGATCTCCAGCTTGTAGATCTATAAAAAAGAACAAGAATAGAGTAGAGAACAAGTTAGTGTAATTACACAAGTCATAAAACAAAAAAAATCAAAGGGGCACTCACGCCATCGCGACCACACCGCGTGATAGCCCGGTATCGCTGACCTCTTGAAGGGATTCGCTTTCAGTGGCAGAGAAAAAAGATCAAATTGTGGCACAAAGTCCACCGTGTCTTGCAACATGTTGAGATCCGTCGGAATTTCATGTATACGGGAAGGGCCTTCTGCCCTTACGACAGTTCGAGTAAAGCACTCCTCGAACATGCTCACGTTCTCAGGGTCCATGTCGGATTCAGATTCATAATCCTCAACCATGACACCTTTTTCCCTTTCACTGGCTGAAGACGAGATGCGGTTTGGCTGAGATAACGATGGCATGCTCAGTATAACAATAGCGGCCACAAAACTCTATCCCTGCGTCACAATAGCCTCTTAATTGCTCGCAACGGGCTTCGCCTCCGCATCTAGACTGGAACCACTATTGATCTCGGGTACCATTGAAACAAGGTCGCCCCATGATGGTGTTTCGGTAAAAGAAGCCTCTTCAAATACTACCCTTCATCTCTTTGATGGGGCATGTCCACTACCGACGCGGGATGATTCGCCTGTAGAATAAACTGTGAGAATCGGAGTCTCCGGTTGGGGAGGGACCTTCAAGTGTATAGCTTTGGCCGCGCGTGCGGTCCGATGAGCGGCTAGACACTCAATTCCCTCGCCTACAAAATCTCTTAGTGTGGGTCTAGAAGAGGGAGCCGGTTGATAGAACGCGAGCGGAAGAGCCCTCGTCCTTCTCACTCCTCTCCGACCTATCAATAAGGAAGGATTTGATTACATAACGACGAGGTAAACAAGAAAAACCATGAAGTAGAGAACAAAGCAAAACTATAATAAACCAACTCACCAGTAAGTGGATTGCGCCCAAATTTCTCATGAAAAGATGCCCACTCGTGGGGGAGGGAATCGCGCTCACCCGCGGATATCGGCAACCAGCGGGGGAGGATGTCTCTCGGCTACAAAAAAAACACAAATACTCAGCGAAGTCGTTAAGTGGATACGTCCAATGACCATCTTAAGAAAATTGCACGAAGTAAACAAAAAGAGGAATTTAGAGGCGAAATTCCACGTCTCAGTAAATCCCACCGATACGACGTGCTTTGTCTTGACGTAGAAATAGCTTTCCCAGAAGCCGCGGTTAGTATAGTCATCAACCTTCACCACCAAGCTTTTGGTTCCTCGATGACGCATATGAATCATTGTACCCTGAGAAAAATGGGGGGGGGGGGAAGAGGTGGAGCATGTGCCTTGGATAAACTCCTTGGCCAGCCAGCTCTGCGTACTTGATGAGCATGAGGAAAATCCTATACGTGTATGGTGAGAGCTGAGCCGAGCACACCTCATAAAAATAGCAGAAATCAACCACCGAGGAATGAAGGGGAAGCGTGTACCCGATGAAAAAGGGATACGCGTAAAACGCGCAGTAGCCCGGGCATGTAAATGCACTATATCCTTATCCACCGGCACCATTTCAGTATGATCAGGGATCCGCCATTTGACTTTGAACGCAGTGATCGCTGCAACATCCACCGTCGAAGGAACAGGCTTCTGTTCATCTCCGGCGGGGCTATTAAAGTCGGTCCTCACCTTCCCTGGATGATGAACCAGTTCATCCACCGTCGGGAACCCCTCATCTTCCACCATTTCCACCCCATCTTCGAGTAGGGATGCATCATTCTCCGACGCTAGAGCTCCTACAGCTTTATCAAAATGGGAAGAAGTACTAGCCATTTGTTTCTTTGATCGAAATAAATGAAGATGATAAATAAAAAAGACGTCTGTCACTACAAATCCTAGCAGAAGGAGAGATACGAGAGAATAAGATCAAGAGGAGAAAACTTATGAAATTATTTCTTAAGCAATTGAAAAATGTAACAATTCAAATGAAGAGCTCCTCCCTTATTTATAGGGATATAAGAGTCGCCAGTTAGAAAGCGGAAAGGGCACGGGAAACGACACTGCCTAGACAACGTGCGCCATAATGACGCATGAGGAATATTGATGACACCCTGAACTAATGTGACAGTCCAATCTTGAACTGACGTAACTGTCCGACATGATGCTCGAAGCTTCACGCCGCCACTTCGCCATAAGGTTCTCGCCCCTCGCATAAGGCATTCAGATTTCTCCATTTTTGAATCAACAGGGTCCGCTCATTGGGCTCACCAATAAGCTACCCTAACGGGCGGAGGGACTAACTGTATGGGCCAAAATCTAACGGCACATGGATTAGCACTAACATGATGGAAGGAGGTCGACTAAGATTTGGTCGTACCCACAACGTATAATGACAATGAAGACCTCGGCCACGACCGAAGATGGAGCCATCAAAAAGCCTGTATGGAAAATGGGATATCGTGATATTTAAGGGAGGCGATGCGAATGATAGTAAAGAGACGAAGGCACTCTGGTTAAGTACCGATGGACAAAAGGAAATACTTATAATATATATAGGGGGTAATAAGACAAGAAAAGGGGGCTTCCTCAGAAAATAAGAAGAACGAAAGACCAAAGATACTCTAAAGTTGTAAGTTTATTGTCATACTTGATGTCTTTTAATGATCTTAAATCGAGCTATGAGTTTTGTTATATTTCATTCTCTTACCAATGCACTTAGATCTAGAGTTAATTATACTTGGATAAGATTTATCCACTATTTTCTTCATTAATTGGTTTAATTCAAAAAGCTTGATACTTTTTGGTCAAACAAACTTCTAATTAATTTGAATATTATTTAACTGGGTTTTTTTTTCAAGGATAAAGTTTTAACTCAAATTTTGAAGGATATTATCATAATTCAACTTTGAAAGTAGGAGTTAGTATAATATTAGTATAATATGATTTAGTACTCTTGATGATTAGTCAAAGAGGAGTTGGAATTACTCTGGATAAAGTACTCTTGCATTAAAAAGAAAAAGTTACCACATCAATATATAATTGCACATGCATAATACGTAACTGCTTGCGTTTGCTGCATATTTTTCTATATATTTATTTCATATGCTCGTTCTAATCTGGACCTTCTAAACTGCTTACAAACTATTATTCATTTTAGATGACATAATCTTAGTGAAAAGAAAAATTGTTTAACTCCCAAATGGTAAAGGTATCATATAAAATGATAAGTAGGGATTAAATGTTCGAAAAGTCTAATTCTATTTTGTTTTTTTTTTTAACCAATTGTGGATAGTATATACGGAGAAGGGCCTAAAATGCCCCTCAACTATCAGATTTGGTCTAAAAATGCCCCTCATCCACCTATCGGGCCAAATATGTCCTCTGTTAATGTTTTTGGCTCACAAATGCCCTTTGAGTTAACGGAAGGACACGTGTCATCCTCTTATTGGTGCATTCTAAATATTTCATAATTAATTAAAAAGACACATTATTCATACCTGAAAAATAAATAAAAATTTTCTAAAATACTTACAAAAGTTTTTTACTAAAATAAGATTTTTTTTCCAGTTTTTAACTTTTGTAAGTATTTTAGAAAATTTTTATTTATTTTTCAGGTATGAATAATGTGTCTTTTTAATTAATTATGAAATATTTAGAATGCACTAATAAAAGGATGACACGTGTCCTTCCGTTAACTCAAAGGACATTTGTGAGCCAAAAACATTAACAGAAGGGCATATTTGGCCCAATAGGTGGATGAGGGGCATTTTTAGACCAAACCTGATAGTTGAAGGGCATTTTAGGCCCTTTTCCGTAGTATATATTCTGACACAAAGTTTGGTGTTTGTTACCCGCCATTTTAATTTATGATGTTAGTCAAAGAGTACTCATTCAATGGATAATTGAATAAACTATATACTGAGACCTCTCCACTTTAATATATGAGTATATTATGGACAACTTGCACTGTTCACATAATAATGTATTAATACACCCATTTTGGTCTTCTGTTCATATGTGTTTTTGCAGAATCACAAGATAAGGAAGCTAGCTAACTTTAAAGCATCTACAAGGTAATGTTTTTCTCCCTATAACCACAAAATTAAAGAACCAAATTGGGTTCTTGAATTATTTCTTAACTTTATAAATTTCTGCTTAACTAGTTGAATTCTTCAGAAAAAGCCCTACTTGATTGGTTTATGTAAGTGGGTGTCTGTTAATTCAGTTCCATTCCAAGTTATTTTCTTGCTGTTTTTTTATAACTACAAAATTACTTTGGGGTTTTCACTTTTGGCAGTTTTAAGCGCCTAATGTAATTTATCTTAATTTTATGCTATTTCATGTGGAAAAAATCTGGGATTCCTCCTCACTTTCATGCTACCTTAGTTGCACTTGATGTAAATTTTATGTTAGCTGATTTTCAGTATCACGTTTTGTTCATAATATTTATTTGTCGTTGTTAGTCTTGAGAAGTTTATGATTTTCATTTCAATTAACAGAACATTCTTTATCCTTCGATGTTCACATTTGGTCTCCATAAAAGCTAATTCATGGCATTTGATATGAGTTAACACTTGCGATTTCTCATCTATTATCAAAGTTACTTGCCATCTGTGTCAGTCCCTTCTGATGGCAACCCGGTGCACAAAGCATCCCGCGTTCCCGCAGGGTCCGGGGAAAGGGCGCACCCCAAGGGGTGTGATATTGGCAGCCTATTGGATCACTGGTTCTTGTTACTAGTAGTTATCAGTTTGTTTTTAGTATTTATCTCTTTAGATTAGATTGCATTTATCTTCTTGAATAGATGATATTATAGTCAGGCATTTAGAGTTATACCTTTGAGTTAGATAGGATTCGTCAGTTATTAGGCTTACATAGAACTCTACAAAGATGTTTACTGTAACTTATTTTTAAACTCATTGAGGTATTCAATAACGGATACGGTATTTTGAGGTGCATCATCTATTCAAGCTTCATATGGTATAAGACCCTATACTACTCTAACGAGCTAGATCCTTTTTTTTTCAAACACCAAATCCTCCAAGGACGAAAGATGGAAACACAACCAGAGTTGTCAATGCCGACAACACTGCTGATACCATCACCATTGTTTAATTCAATCCCGCTACCCAACTTCCTATCAAACTTAGTGGCAGTCACAATTTTGCTACTTGGAAAGCTCAGTTCTCCATGCTTATGCATGATCATGACCTGTATGGTCATCTTGATGGATCCACCCCAGCCCCCATTTCGAGCACCACTTTTGGAACCAACACAACCCCTAAGCCAGCTTACACACTTTGGTTCCGTCAAGATCAACTTCTTTAAAATGCCCTTATGGCTTCCGTTGACCTTACCATAGCCTCCACAGTTGCCGCTGCTAACACATCAAAACAGGCTTGGGACTCTTTGCACACTTCCTACGCAAACAAGTCCCAGACCCGAATCTTCGGTCTTCGTGATCAACTTGGCCGAATCACCGAAGACACCACTCCTATCACCGAGTACCTTCAATGTATTTGGTCCCTTTCAGATGAACTTGCTACTGACGGTGCCTCTGTCACTAATTCCGAACTCATAGTCAAAATCCTTAGTGGACTTGGACCTGAGTTTTGTGAGATCTCGGCTGCCATACGGGCACGTGACACTACATTTACCTATGAAGAACTATATGAAAAGCTGCTTGACCATGAGCTCTTTCTTCGTCGTGAGGATGCTAAGTGCTCGGTGCCAGTCCCTTAAGATGTTTTTCTTAAAAGGGTCCGGGGAAGGGGCGCACCCCAAAGAATATGATATAGGCAGCCTATCCATGAATGTCCCTTCTCATGTTTTTCTTAAACTAATGGCCTCTCCTATGAGTTGGTTCTCATTTGAAGAAATGAGTTCTTTGAACAAATACTGGAGCTATAGTTTTCACCGGTTTTTGCTTGGGGTTGCCTGCTGCATTTCATTTGTTCGCCTGTTGTACCTTCCGCAATCCCCATTTTACAAACAGTTTTCCCCTAGGTATCTCCAGTTTAGATTGTTCACTTCTTTTATTTAGATGTAGGTTTAGCTTGGTATCTGCAGTGTACTGATTTTCGGGCTTGCCTTGCACAAAATATGATTTAATTAATGAAGTGCCTACACTTGCCTTTGAGAGAGTTCTTGAATTTTTAGTTACAGATAGTCGCGTCCTTGTTTATTCATAAAATCCAGTAGTTCCTTACACCCACACTAAATTTTTCTCTATCTTAAGAGACTAATAAAATGTGTGTGGGAAACATATCTTGCTGGCGTTGTTTTGCTGATTACGTCCTTTTTTCAGTTCATTCATTGCTTCTTTTTGTTTTCCCTTCCCGTTTTCCTCTTTAACATACCTTATCAGTGTTAGGTGTTTGCCATAATTTTCTTACCATATTTGGTTTTCCTTTATCTTAAAGGAAAATGGCAGTATAATTACCTTAACTGAGTTTTCCTTTTTGTAAAAGGAAATTATAAATCTCTAATATTTGGCTAGTCCTTTTTCTTGTAGGAAAAGGTTTAGATTTTTATAAATTGAGGATCCTTCCTTCACGTTCAGTAGCATCCACAATGTAGCCATAGGGGCTTGAGAGTAGTATTTAGGGGGAGAACTTTACGGGACAAGTGTTAGTTTGTCACTTGTGTTTGCCTCTTCGTGAGATTGTTCTCTCGATATTTTGTACTCTCTTTTATTATAGTTGATTGCTCATCTTCGTTGTAGACGTAGGTCAGTTGACCGAACCACGTTAAATGTTTGTGTCTCTTTTGGTAGATTTCTCTGTATTGTATGATTTATCGTCGTTGAAGGTTTGCTTTGTTAGATTCCGCATGACACCTGATTTTTCTCGGTCCTAACAATCAGCTTCTCCATTTGTGTTACTAATAATATCATATTCATCGTTTAACTTCTTCAACCTATTCTAACTTTAGTATAACTTGTAAAGTTGATGGATTTTGTTGTGTTTTCACTTCCAAGAGAGTGTCAAAGATCAAATAGGTGTTTTCTTGTATGTTATATATAAAACATTCCTTATTTGGCTCATCAAATGTTGTGGTTGTGCTGTCCTTGAGAGTGGAGTTGGTTAAGTAGGTTCTCTTCTTCCTGTTCTTAACTAAGTGCGCTCTTGCTTCTTGTTGCAGCAAGTCAATCCAGAAAATATGGAAGAGAAGAGTGATATTGCGAAGGATGTCACAGAAGTTAGATTTTTCTTGGTACTCTTTACATCTCCTTGTAGCATCAATCATCTCATTTTGTTGTCTTCGCAATGTAGCTTATTGGAAACACCCCTATGGTATATCTCAACAAAATCGTGGAAGGTTGTGTTGCCCAAATTGCAGCCAAGTTGGAGTCAATGGAACCCTGTTCAAGTGTCAAAGATAGGTTATCTTTCGATCTCCTGATCCAGTTTCTTATTAGAAACTTATCTTTCTTCCTGTTTCTAGTGTGTACATTGTTCTTATCTGAATTTAAAAATCTACAGAAATTTTCACCTTAGTTACTGATGTGTAGGATGGCATACAGTATGATCAAAGATGCAGAAGATAAGGGCCTGATTACTCCTGGAAAGGTTGGTGAAATTCGTGTGAGAATACCTATTAGGAGGAAAAAGTAACAGCTTGAAGAGATTTTTTATGATTCCCAAATACTTCTTCAGAAAATTTGATGTGATGATTAAAATAGGCCCAACATAAATTTTCATGTTTGTCCATTTCTCTCAATACCAGGTTATTCAAATTCTTGTCTTACGAAAGATAGAAACTTTTAGTTTTGATTCCCTGTGTGTTTAGTGTTTATTTGCTGAAATGCTGAACTGAAATGATTTCCTTGTTTTTTCAAATGTTGGAATAATGGCGGCTGAAGACAGTCCTGCTTGAGGTAACCAGTGGTAATACCGGCATTGGTCTTGCATTTATTGCAGCAGCTCGTGGCTACAAACTCGTGACAGTGATGCCAGCATCATACAGTCTCGAGAGAAGGATTGTTCTTAAGGCTTTGGGTTCTGAGTTATACATCACAGATCCAGCCAAAGGTATAGATGGTGTGCTTCAGAAGGCTGAAGAGATACTAGATAAGACGCCAAACTGTCATTTCTTTCGTCAGTTTGAGAATCCTGCCAATCCAAAGGTATCTCCTTTACAGATAACTTGTTCATTTGTTATAGAAACATCATGCTTATGAAGCATCCATGTTTAGATCCATTATGAAACAACTGGACCAGAAATATGGAAAGGCACAGGAGGGAAAGTTGATATTTTTATTGCCGGGATTGGAACTGGAGGCACAGTGACGGGAGCTGGAAGGTTCCTTAAGGAGAAGAATCCAGAAATAAAGGTTAGGTTGTTTGTGAGTGGAGTGATGGAAAACAAAAGTGATATCGAGAGGGTTGACAAAAGAGGGAAGAAAAGTGGTAATGTTCTTTTTCCTTTTTGTCTTGATTTCTCAGTTTCTTTCCTTCCTTTGTCTTGCGTGCAAACCAGGTATATGGTATAGAACCAGCCGAAAATGCAGTTCTAAATGGAGGACAAAAAGGTCAGTCAATTGTCTTGCCCATACGAGTTGTCGCACCAAATTGATTGGAGCTGTGCTATAATTTTCATAATTGCAGATACTAGTTGAGAAATTGAGCACAAAATCTCTTTGTTCTTTCTTAAAGATGCATCTTTCCGTAAACACGAAACACTAGCACATCTCACTATCTCCTGATAAAGATACCTTGTATCATATTTGTACTGTTTTACTTAAGTATAATTTTTACACCAAAAACGCTACCTCATTCATGTCGTTTGAATATTGCACTACCCTCTTATATTTATTATCTAGGTATTTCCGGCATGCACTGTATTCTGGCACTACTTGGACTATTCCTCTGCTTAATAAAGCTATTTTGTTAAAGACCAAGTACTGCATATTTTCATCCAAACTTTTCTGCTGCGAAAAGTTTCCTTCTTTCTGTGTCTTCCAGAATATCCAGCTAAATATAGAAAGTCATTAGTTTAGTAATATACCCTGGTTGAATAAACTGTTTTGCGTTGCAGTCTGTTTTCATCTCTACTTCTGTGAATTATTATTTGTCATAGACTGATGTGTGTAAATAAATGTGTTATCGTTAAAGGGCCACATAAAATCCAAGGAATTGGTGCTGGTTTTGTCCCAGCCGTTCTTGATCTCAGCATCCTGGATGAAGTTCTTCAAGTAAGGCGGTAAACCATATAAATAGCAATCAAATATTATAAACATTTAAATTTCTGCTCAATGTGTACAAGATTATTCTATCAAGCCTATGTATCTTACTGATAACTCTGTAATCAGATGATAAATCTGCTATGATCCGACTGACAATATCAATTTGGTTGAACTAAAACTAATGCATTTGCGACTCACATAAGCATAGATATAAAGTATGGGAACAGAGGCCAGATATATATGTAGTGTAGGATAAAGTATTTCGCAAATTTTCAATGTAAAAAGTTTCCAGCTAGCTCTATCCCTGAAAAATATCCATTCTCTTAAACAAAGGGCAGCCCGATCACAAAGCATCCCGCCAAAGTAAATTCGTTTGGCTTCCACCGGGGTTACTTGCTATAGTTCCTGGTATGATGACAGCTACTGCTTTTAATTGTATTCAGGTATCTAGTGATGAAGCTATTGAAATGACAAAGCTTCTTGCATTGAAAGAAGGTTTGCTGGTAGGTTCACCAGTTCATAAGGATCCTTCTGAGTCTACACGTTGTCCTCTGTTTCATTTATCATGTGCATTCTGATGTGATCACAACTATACTTAAGTTTCCTCCTGGAATATTTTCAGGTAGGAATATCCTCGGGGGCTGCAGCTGCTGCAGCGGTAAAAGTAGCAAAAAAGCCAGAAAATGCTGGGAAACTCATTACGGTATGTTGGATTTGTTGCAGCAAGCTGATAGCACTTCTCACTGTCTAATTATTCATTTAATGGGATGAATGTGAATTAGTTGGTTCTGTTTTCTTTTCTTTTCCGTTTTTCCTCTCTTTCCTATACAGTTATTCGTTCTTGGACTGTTCTACTCTAAGCAGGAGTATTTTACTTTGTATTCCCTCTGGTTCATTCCATATGCGACTAGTACTTGGCATGAAGGTTAATGCTGGAATTTTCTAGTAATTGTGCCGCTATCATTAATTAAAAAAAAGTAACTTTTACCTGTTGGATAGGAGTATGATCTATAGCTAGGAAAAATCTATTATAGCTGAACTACAATGCTTGAAAATTGAATAGACACCTCTTATAGAAGAAAGAAGCAGCTGAATATTTTAACACAAAGAAGATGATAGGAAGTCATTTTGTATGCTTAGAACATGTTGCTGTAAACATTTACTAGATAAGAATGGGTAAGTATTATTTTTTATTGTCATACGAGTCTCTGCTTAAGCATTATTCAGGCTCTTCTTATATATGATGGAATTTTTATAATCCACAACCGGTGATATTAACTTGATCTAACTTCAAATTCCCGTATATCACGTGCCAGTAGAAGCATCATACAGAGGTGCTTGCAGCTAAGCATTGTATTGCCATTCTCTATGCAGGTTATCTTCCCTAGTTTTGGGGAGCGTTATCTCTCCACCGTGCTGTTTGATTCAATTCGAGAAGAGGTGGAGAACATGACTTTTGAGTAACTTTATGCTTCTTTGGACCAAGCGATTGGGAATTGAAGGAAGTTATATGTTGTAACTTGAGGTTAAATAGAAAATACAACTAAGTGTTTCCTCCTAAGTAGGTGAACTATTGTTATCAAATACAAATATTCTTTCCATGTGAAAGGTATAAAGAATAACTATTTCTTCGTGTACGGCTATCAGCCTCTCTTGTGCTATACAGTGGTTTGTTCTGAGTTCCTTAGTTCGCCCTTCCAGTCTCTACGGGCTCAGCAGTAGGTCTTGGGCTGGGCATCCAGCTGAGGCTATTCGGCTATTCCTGAGGCTGGACTTCATCAGTCTAAGCTATGTTTGTCTTCTTTGTAATTTACATGACAATTACTACTCCTTTTAACCTCTTGTTTTTGCTTTCAGTTACATTTCCCCCTCAAACTATCTTTTACGGGTATTTAACTTCCTTAGATTTTTTAACAGAACGGAAATTTGCAACAAAACTTGTCACGGCAAAAAGAAAGAAAGAGATGCTACGAATGAAACACTTTTCAGATTGTAAGGGAAAGTGAAAGCTTTCCAGCAAACTGTTTGGAACTATATAATTACTTCTGTACAGCGTATAACATCGCTAGCTCGAGTCAGTAGCGAGAAGTACATGTTCCTCAAAACAAAACAACTTCAAATACTCTTGAACCCTTGCACAAATGGAAATGAAAAGAAACTGACTATATAGACAGATTGTCCAAGTATTATTCACTACAAAATTACAATCCTATAAGCTAAGTCTCAATTTGGGCTTGTAACAATTCCTTGACCAAAAGGCAGGAGAAAATATCATATGGGGTTATACTTTTAAAAGACAGGAAAAAAAGAACAGAAAGATGTAAACTCTGGAAAGAAGACACTGGAGAAAATGTCGAAATGGAGAAGAAAATGCAGGATTAATTTATTTTTGAGAAAAATGCAGGATTAGATATTACAGTAGTTTACTCTGTCGTTCTAGTTTAGTTTTTGTATGAGATTGTTGCTGTTTTTATTATTGGTTGTGCTGGTTGTGGTGTGACTTTGGTTGAGCCTTGCAGCAGCAGCAATAGAAGCAGCCACACCACCAGGACGAGTGCACAAGTTTGGATCATTCCTCAGTTCAGCACCTATCACCCCCTCTGCATTTCGTGTCACCGGCTTATCCGCTGGCAATTTTGAACTTGCGTCCTGCCAAATAAAAATCAGCAGATTAGTAACCTGAAAAAAGGCAGCTTATTGTCACAACAAGTGAAAAGTTCTTTACATTATCAGTTTATATAATGTTTTGAGTTTTGACTACTCACAAGTAAAAACAATTTGATGAATGGGATGAATTTCACATTGGACCGGGATGAGACGTCTGGTCTCCTTATAAGGCTTGGTCAATCCTCCTTTAGAGCTAGTTTTTAGGGTGTGAGTTAGGTCCAAGGCTTATTTTAATATGGTATCAGCGTTAGGCCCTTGGTTGATGTGGGCCCTCGGAGAAGGGGGCGGAATGTCCCCGGACAAATTGAATGGGGTGGAATTACCCCCGGTCCATGATTGTGCATGCTCCGGACTAGGAGTGGCAAACGGGCAGGTCGGGTGTGGTTCGGGTCGAAAACGAGTAATGAAAAAACGAATCAATTATCCAGCCTCACTCATATTTAATACGAATAAAAAACGGATTAACTGGCTATCCATAACTTCTTGTCTATGATCACTTTTGGAGAATTCTTATTCTCCCTTACTCATGAACCCTCAATTTAATACTTTACAAATGTAAAAGTTAGACCCATTAGTTATCCCCTGGTTACTCATCGGTTATCCATTTTCTAAATGGATAATATGATGTTTATCCATATTTGACCCGTTTTTAAAAAGTTCATTATCCATACCATTTTTAGTCGATAATATAGGTAGTTAACGATTTTCTTTTAACCGTTTTGCCACACCGAAAGTGGATCTCCGGATAAAGAATGTCTGAATCTGGGTGTGAGGGCGGTAATGAATGTAATGAATTAATTTTCATATGGTAAAAACGACTATGGAATGTAGGAATTAACAGTTTAAAGAATTCCTACGGCGAGGATTTCAGCCAGTTTTGTTTTCTCTTTCTCTTTGGTAAGGCGAGCATTGCGGGTAGCTGTTGATTGAGCTGCAGCAGCAACTCCACCAGGGATAATGTTGGTGCGTCCGGTGGCTCTCACTTCTGCCGCCTGTATCACCGCTGCAGTGCCGGCTCTTGGATAAAGCCACTGAAGTCCAGGTTTTAGCCCCCAACTTTAGGGGCCCCATTTTTATCCTATAATTTATTTCTAAATTAAGTATTTTTAATTTTATTACATATTTCGGTAAAAACTGAAAAGAAAAATATTTATATTCCTTAAAATTAAACCTCTAATATGTAAATGCAAAATTTATGAAATGAAGTGGTTATGTCTTTTCCTCATTAAATATTATTTACGTAAATCTTTTCACTTTCTTTCTTGATTTTCATAAAAAAAATTTAAAGTTTCTAAGTTCTCAATCAAACGTTACGGCTATTATATTTTTCATTTGTGCATCCAAGAGATCCTATTGTTTTGTATTTTTCGTCTATCAAGCTAAATTAAAGCATGCGAGAAGTATATTGTGAAAGCAACAAATATTTATTTTCACGTCAAATTAATGAATCAGGTTAAAATCTTACTTAAAATCAACCATGGCACAAGAAAGATCAAATGGATTATGTATAGTACCGATTGAAAAGAAATTATTAGAAGAAATTTATATTAAGATAATTATTCATAATTTTGCATCTCAAAAAGTTAGAAAATAGTAGTATATAGTAAGTTTTTTTTTTTTTTTTTGAAAAAAGTGTTAAAGGCCTCTTATGCTAGTTTGGCTTTAGGCCTCCAATAGTGTTGAACAACCCTGCGCCGCTGCATTGCTGTAATCCACGGGCATGTTTCCGCCTGTGAGAGCAGTGGCTTCTAGGGCTTCACCTATAGTAATGTTTGTTTTTCCTGATGATACTGATTCTGAGCTAAGTGGAGCCTTTTTGTCTTGACCAAGTACCTTAATAATTATAATGGAATAAAAAAAAGTACCTTAATTCAAGTACATGTCATATTACAAGAAACAAGTAAAAAAAAATGATTTAATGTCACGCTTTACAATGCTTACACCTGGATTTCCCAAATCAAAATTAAGATTCGTTATTGCAAAATCATAGTTCGTGAATTCAATTGTTTCAGTAATTAAAATTGGTAATATCTCTTTGGGAAGAAGGAAAAATCAATAACTTGCATAATTCGTAAAATATTAATTTCAAACGTTCCTTGCATTGATGATTGTTTGATGAAAACCATCCAAACAAGAAAGTATTATACATGTAGATTCAAGAGTTAGTAATTTTACCACTTAAGTAACCAAGAGAAAGGAAATTAAAATCTATCCTCTTATTAGAATCACCACACCATTTATTGAATTGTTCGTAGTTTTCTCCCCGCCATTTTATAATTTATGATTAGTCAACAAAGAGGACTTAGGATTACTCTGAATAAAGTACTCTTGCATTAAAAAGGATAAAGTTACCACTTCAATATATTAATATATTGACATTTGCACATGCATAATACGTAATTGCTTGGACTAAATGTTCGAAAAGTCTAATTTTATTTTTTATAAAAACAAGTGGATAGTATTCTGACGGAAAGTTTGTTGTTTATGATATGATGTTAGTCAATGAGGACTCGTTGAATTGAAAATTGAATAAACTATATTAATATTTTGGACAACTTGCACATCACATAATAACGTATAAATACACCCATTTTGGTCTTTTGTTCATATGTGTTTTTGCGGAATGATAAGATAAGGAAGCTAGCTTACTTCAAAGCATCCACACAAGGTAATGTTTTTTCTCCCTACTATAACCACAAAATTAAAGAACCAAATTGGGTTCTTGAATTATTTCTTAACTTTCTAAATTTCTGCTTAACTAGTTGAATTCTTCAGAAAAAGTCCTGCTTGATTGGTTTATGTAAGTGGGTGTCTGCTAATTCAGTTCCATTCCAAGTTATTTTCTTGCAGTTTTTTTTTTTATAACTATAAATTACTTTGGGGTTTTCATTTTTGGCAGTTTTAAGCACCTAATGTAATTTATCTTATTTTTATGCTATTACTTGTGGAAAATATCTGGGGTTCCTCCTCAGTTTCATGCTACCTTATAGTTGCACTTGATGTAAATTTTATGTTAGCTGATATTCAGTATTACGTTTTGTTCATAATATTCATTTGTTGTTACCAGTCTTGAGAAGTTTATGGTTTTCATTTCAATTAACGGGACAAACTATGTCCTTCGTTGAAATGGGTTGTACTCTACTCTGATATCTCATTTGGTCTCCGCAAAAGTTAGTTAATCCATGGCGTTTGATTTCGGGTAAACATTTGCGATTTCTCGTCTATTGTCAAAGTTACTTGTCATCTATGTCAGTCCCTTCTGATGGCAGCTTAGTGCACGAAGCATCGATCCCACATGCGAGGGTCCAGGGAAAGGCATCACCCCAAGGGATGTAATATAGGTCCCTTCTGATGTGTTTCTTAAACTAATGGCCTCTCCTATTACTTGGTTCTCGTTTGAGGAAATGAGTTCTTTAAACAAATACTGGAGCTACAGTTTTGCTCCGCTTTTTGCTTGGGGCCAAGTTGCCTTCTGCATTTCATTTGTTTGCTTGTTATACCTTTCGCAATCCCCATTTTTACTAACAGTTTCCCCTAGGTATCTCCTGTTTAGATTGTCCACTTCTTTTATTTAGATGTAGGTTTAACCTGGTATTGCAGTGTATTGATTTTCGGGTTAAGTTGCATTGCCCAAAATAGATTTAATTAGTGAAGTGTCTTTACTTGCCTTTCAGAGAGTTCCTGAATTTATAGTTCCAGTCTTCCAGATAACTGTGTCCTTGTTTATTCATAAAGCTCAGTATTTCTTTATACCCACACTTCATCTTCCTCTATCTTGAAAGACTAATAAAATCTATGTGGAAAACATATCTAGCTGGCTTTGTTTTGCTGATTACGTCCTATTTCAATTGATTCATTTCTTCTGTTTCCTTCTTGTTCTCCTCTTTAAGATACCTGATCAGCTTCTTCATTTGTGTTGGCTAATAGTATCATATTCTTCTTCAACCTATTCCAACTTTAGTGTAACTTGTAAAGTCCATGATTTTGTTGTGGTTTCACTTCCAAGAGAGTGTCAAAGATCAAATAGGTTTTTTCTTGTATGGTTGTTATATATAACACATTCCTTATTTGGCTCATCATATGTTGTGGCTTCACTTCCTTGATAGTATAGTTGGTTAAGTAGGTTCTCTTCGTCATATCCTTGACTATGTGTAGCTCTTACCTTAGCTAGCTCTTGTTTCTTGTTGCAGCAAGTCAGCCAGAAAATATGGAAGAGAAGAGTGATATTGCGAAGGATGTAACAGAAGTAGTTCCCTTTCTGAGATTTTTCGTGCTACTCTTTGCATCTTTTTTTAAGCATCAAAGCATCTCATTTTTTTGTCCCCGCAATGTAGCTTATTGGAAACACCCCTATGGTATATCTCAACAAAATCGTGGAAGGTTGTGTTGCCCAAATTGCAGCCAAGTTGGAGTCAATGGAACCATGCTCAAGTGTCAAAGACAGGTGTTTATCTTTCAATCCCCCGATCCAGTTTCTTCTTCAGAATTTTTCTTTTCTTCCTGTTCTAGTGTGTACTTCGTTCTTATCTGAATTGAAAGGTTTACACAATTTTTCACCTCAGTTACTGTTAGAAGCTTCCTCCAACTTGGTTATTGATGTAAGCAATGACATCAATAGATGGTAGGTGAGGTAGGTGAGATGGGAATATTGCAAATTGATCCTTCTTGATAGGTGAGATTTGCACTTTTGGTCCCTATCTCAAAACTATAAATACCCCACTCATCTCATTGTTTTAAACACACCAAAAACATTCAATAACTCAAGTATAAGAGTTAGAGAGAAAGAGAGAGTTTGTTTTTCTTTAGGAAGTTTTTTCTAAAGGGGGAGTGACAAAATAGTGAGTAAAATACTAGTCGGGTATTTTCGGGAAACACTTTTGTGTGCGCCACTATTTTGGGTAGAGCTCGGGAAATTGTTGTACCTCCAAACTATTGGAGAAGTCTCTCTTTGTAAGCCTACTAAAAGTTTTAGTGGAAGTTGGTGCCGGGTTTGTGGACGTAGCCTAAACATTTTAGGTGAACCACGTTAAATTCTTTGTGTCATTTATTTTTCGTTGACCATTTATTTTTCCCGCTGTGAAGAAGTGTTTAGTGCCACCGGGTCCTAACAAGTGGTATCAGAGCTTTGGTTAGAATACTATTCATACGTACCACACTATTTATACGTACGATTACTATTCATCCATACGGACACTATTCATACCTACGGATACTATTCACCGTCGGGAATATGGAGGCAAGGACAAGCAAGATGGTCAACCTGAATGGCACAAATTACCACTTATGGAGAAACAAGATGAAGGATCTCCTGTTCGTGACGAAGATGCACCTGCCGGTGTTCAGTGCTCAGAAACCTGAAGACAAGTCAGACGAGGACCGGGAATTTGAGCACAACCAAGTGTGCGGCTACATACGACAATTTCTTGAAGATAATGTGTACAACCACATTTCTGGTGTGACACATGCAAGGTCGTTATGGAACAAGCTCGAGGAGTTGTATGCCTCTAAAACAGGTAACAACAAATTATTTTACTTGACAAAATTAATGCAAGTAAAATATGTAGAAGGAACAACTGTGGCAGATCACCTTAATGAAATACAAGGGATTGTCGACCAGTTGTCGGGAATGGGCATAAAGTTTGATGACGAGGTACTTGCTCTTATGGTGCTGGCAACACTCCCAGAGTCATGGGAAACCTTGAAGGTTTCAATCACCAATTCTGCACCCAACGGTGTGGTAAACATGGAGACAGTCAAGAGTCTAAATGAAGAAATGAGACGCCGATCACAAGGATCATCTTCTTCATCAGAGGTGTTGGCTGTTACGACCAGGGGGAGAAGTCAAAACAAGGGCCAGAGTAACAGAGATAAGAGCAGAGGTAGATCCAATAAATTTGCACATGTTGAGTGCCATTACTGCAAAAAGAAGGGCCATATCAAAAGATTTTGCCGACAGTTCCAAAATGACCAGAAGAAGAACAAAGGCAAAAAGGAGAAACCCGAAGAAAGCAGTGATGATGAAGCGAACTCCTTTGGTGAGTTTAACATTGTCTACGATGACGACATTATCAATCTGACAACCCAAGAGACGACATGGGTGATTGATAGTGGAGCTACCATTCATGCAATGCCACGGAGAGAACTCTTCTCATCTTACACACCTGGAGACTTCGGTCGTGTAAAAATGGGAAATGCCAATTTCTCAACAGTTGTAGGCAAAGGAGATGTTTGCCTAGAGACCATGAATGGGATGAAGCTATTTTTAAGAGATGTCAGGCATGTTCCAGATATGCGCCTGAATCTGATCTCCGTCGGCAAGCTTGATGAGGAAGGTTACTGCAATACCTTTCATAATGGTCAATGGAAGCTCACGAAAGGCTCATTGGTGGTGGCGCGGGGCACGAAGCAGTCAAAGTTATACGTGACCCAGGCGAGCATCTCCCAACAAGTTATAAATGTTGCGGAGAATGATAGCAATATGAAGTTGTGGCATAGACGTCTTGGCCACATGAGTGAAAAGTCAATGGCGCGTTTGGTGAAGAGGAACGCCTTACCAGGTCTAAACCAGATCCAGTTGAAGAAGTGTGCTGACTGTTTAGCTGGGAAACAAAACAGAGTTTCATTCAAAAGATTCCCTCCTTCCAGAAAGCAAGACGTGTTAGATCTGGTACACTCAGATGTATGCGGGCCTTTCAAGAAGTCCCTCGGTGGTGCCCGATATTTCGTGACCTTTATTGATGATCATTCACGAAAGACATGGGTATACACGTTGAAGACCAAGGATCAAGTGTTTCAAGTTTTCAAACAATTTCTGACCTTGGTGGAAAGAGAGACTGGTAAGAAGTTGAAGTGCATCCGGACAGACAATGGCGGTGAATACCAGGGTCAATTTGATGCTTATTGTAAAGAGCATGGTATTCGACATCAGTTCACACCTCCTAAAACTCCACAGTTGAATGGCTTGGCTGAGAGGATGAACAGAACTTTGATCGAGAGAACCGGATGTTTACTCTCTCATTCAAAGTTACCAAAGGCTTTCTGGGGTGAAGCACTCGTTACAGCAGCCTATGTGCTAAACCATTCACCCTGTGTCCCTCTTCAGTACGAGGCTCCGGAAAAGATTTGGTCGGGAAGAGATATATCTTATGATAAATTGCGGGTATTTGGCTGCAAAGCCTATGTCCATGTTCCGAAGGATGAAAGGAGTAAACTTGATGTCAAGACAAGGGAGTGTGTATTCATCGGCTATGGTCAAGACATGCTTGGCTATAAGTTCTATGATCCGGTGCAGAAGAAGCTTGTCAGGAGTCGAGATGTTGTGTTCGTTGAGGACCAAACATTTGAAGACATTGACAAAGTAGAGAAGTCCACTGATGATTCTGCTGAGTTTGAGTTGCCTCCAACAATGGTGCCGAGACAAGTAGGAGACGATGTTCAGGATAATCAACCTGAAGCCCCTGATCTTCCAAATGAAGATGAACCAGCAGATGCTGAAGGTAACGAGGATAATGGTGATGATGATGCAGACGAGGAAGATCAACCTCAACCACCAATCCTCAATAACCCTCCTTATCATACAAGATCTGGAAGAGTTGTGCAACAGTCTACCAGATATTCTCCACATGAGTATGTGTTACTCATTGACGGGGGAGAACCCGACAGTTTTGAAGAAGCTGTTGATGATGAACATAAGGAGAAATGGATAGAAGCCATGCAAGACGAGATGAAATCCTTGCATGAGAACAAGACGTTTGAGCTGGTGAAGTTGCCGAAAGGCAAGAGAGCTTTGAAGAATAAATGGGTGTTCAAGATCAAGCATGATGAACACAGTTCCTGTCCGAGATTCAAAGCAAGATTGGTCGTCAAAGGTTTCAATCAAAGGAAAGGTATTGACTTTGATGAAATATTCTCACCAGTTGTGAAAATGACCTCAATACGCACGGTGCTGGGATTAGTAGCAAGCCTCAACCTGGAGGTTGAGCAGATGGATGTAAAAACCGCCTTCCTACACGGTGATTTGGAAGAGGAGATATACATGGAGCAACCAGACGGTTTCCAGCAAAAGGGGAAAGAGGACTGCGTTTGTAGATTGAGGAAAAGCCTCTATGGCTTAAAACAGGCACCAAGGCAGTGGTACAAGAAGTTCGAGTCGGTGATGGGGCAACACGGCTACAAGAAGACAACTTCGGACCATTGTGTGTTCGTTCAGAAGTTTTCTGACGATGATTTTATCATCCTATTGCTCTATGTGGATGATATGTTGATTGTTGGCCGGAATGTTTCCAGAATTAATAGCTTGAAAGAGCAACTAAGCAAGTTCTTCGCCATGAAAGACTTGGGGCCAGCAAAACAGATCCTTGGGATGAGGATTATGCGAGACCGAGAAGCCAAGAAGTTATGGTTGTCTCGGGAGAAGTACATCGAGAAGGTACTTCAACGGTTCAACATGGAGAAAACTAAAGCAGTTAGCTGTCCTCTTGCTAACCACTTTAGATTGAGCACCAAGCAAAGCCCGTCAACAGATGATGAGAGAAGAAAGATGGAACGAATTCCATATGCTTCAGCAATAGGAAGTTTGATGTATGCCATGGTTTGTACACGGCCAGATATCGCTCACGCTGTAGGAGTGGTAAGTAGATTACTTTCTAATCCAGGAAAGGAACATTGGGATGCTGTTAAGTGGATTCTCGGGTATCTTCGAGGAACCTCCAAACTATGCTTGTGTTTTGGAGAAGACAACCCTGTGTTGGTTGGCTATACTGATGCAGATATGGCCGGAGATGTTGATTCAAGAAAATCAACTTCAGGATACTTGATTAACTTTTCAGGGGGAGCTGTGTCATGGCAATCAAAGTTGCAAAAATGTGTTGCACTATCAACTACTGAAGTTGAATTCATTGCAGCAACGGAAGCTTGCAAAGAACTGCTGTGGATGAAGAAGTTCTTAACTGAACTTGGATTTTCGCAAGACGGTTACCGGCTATTTTGTGATAGTCAAAGTGCTATCCACCTTGCGAAGAATGCCTCATTCCATTCCAGATCCAAGCATATTGATGTTAGATATAATTGGATCGGGGATGTGTTAGAGAAGAAGATGTTGCGGCTAGAAAAGATCCATACAGATGAAAACGGATCAGACATGTTGACCAAAACTGTACCAAAGGGTAAATTTGAGTTCTGCAGAGAAGCATCAGGGATAGGAGACTCTCCAAGTAGTCGGAAGGGGGAGAATTGTTAGAAGCTTCCTCCAACTTGGTTATTGATGTAAGCAATGACATCAATAGATGGTAGGTGAGGTAGGTGAGATGGGAATATTGCAAATTGATCCTTCTTGATAGGTGAGATTTGCACTTTTGGTCCCTATCTCAAAACTATAAATACCCCACTCATCTCATTGTTTTAAACACACCAAAAACATTCAATAACTCAAGTATAAGAGTTAGAGAGAAAGAGAGAGTTTGTTTTTCTTTAGGAAGTTTTTTCTAAAGGGGAGTGACAAAATAGTGAGTAAAATACTAGTCGGGTATTTTCGGGAAACACTTTTGTGTGCGCCACTATTTTGGGTAGAGCTCGGGAAATTGTTGTACCTCCAAACTATTGGAGAAGTCTCTCTTTGTAAGCCTACTAAAAGTTTTAGTGGAAGTTGGTGCCGGGTTTGTGGACGTAGCCTAAACATTTTAGGTGAACCACGTTAAATTCTTTGTGTCATTTATTTTTCGTTGACCATTTATTTTTCCCGCTGTGAAGAAGTGTTTAGTGCCACCGGGTCCTAACAGTTACTGATTTGTAGGATGGCGTACAGTATGATCAAAGATGCAGAAGATAAGGGCCTGATTATTCCTGGAAAGGTTGGTGGACTTCGTGCAAGAATACCTACTAGGAGGAAAAGTAACAGCTTGAAGAGATGTTATATGATTCCCAAATACTTCTTCAAAAAATTTGATATGATGATTAAAATAGGCTCAACATAGTTTTTCATGTATGTCCATTTCTCTTAATACCGGGTTATTCAAGTTCTATCTTAAGAGAGATGGAAACTTTTACATTTAGTTCCTTGTTCTCTTAATGATTAATTGATTATTTGCCTGAAAGGCTGAACTGAATGATTTCCTTGTTTTTCCAAATGTTGAAATAATGACGGTTGAAGACAGTCCTTCTTGAGGTAACCAGTGGTAATACCGGCATTGGTCTTGCATTTATTGCTGCTGCTCGTGGCTACAAACTCGTGGCAGTCATGCCAGCATCATACAGTCTCGAGAGAAGGATTGTTCTTAAAGCATTGGGTTCTGAGTTATACATCACAGATCCAGCCAAAGGTATAGATGGTCTGATTCAGAAGGCTGAAGAGATACTAGATAGGACGCCAAACTGTCATTTCTTTCGTCAGTTTGAGAATCCTGCCAATCCAAAGGTATCTCCTATATGGATAACTGTTCATTTGTTATAGAAACATCATACTTATCAAGCATCCATGTGTAGATCCATTATGAAACAACTGGACCTGAAATATGGAAAGGCACAGGAGGGAAAGTTGATATCTTTATTGCCGGGATTGGAACTGGAGGCACAGTGACGGGAGCTGGAAGGTTCCTTAAGGAGAAGAATCCAGAAATAAAGGTTAGGTTATTTGTGAGTGGAATGATGGAAAAAGACATGGGTATCAAGAGGGTAGACAAAAGAGGGAAGAAAAGCAGTAATGTTATTTTTCCTTTTTGTTTTGATTTCTAATTATTTTGTCTTGTGCAAACCAGGTATATGGAATAGAACCAGCCGAAAACGCAATTCTGAATGGAGGACAAAAAGGTCAGTCAATATTTTTCCCCATACTAGTTGTCTCGTCAAATTGATTGGAGCTGTGCTATTATTTTCATAATTGCAGATACTAGTTGAGGAATCGATAACAGAATCTTTTGCTTCTTTCTTAAAGATGCATCTTTCTGTGAACACGAAACACTAGCATCTCACTATCTCCTGATAAAACTGTAACTTCTATCATATTTGTATTATTTTACTTAAGTATCATCTTTAAACCAAATGCTACCTCATTCACATTATTTGAATATTTGCACTAAAAGGACTATTCCTCTGCTTAATAAAGCTATTTTGTTAAAGACTAAGTACTGCATATCTGCATCCAAACTTTTCTGCTGCAGAGGTTTCCTTCTTTCTGTGTCGTCACAGAATATCCAACAAAATATAGAACCTTATATGTCATTACATTAGTTCTATACCCTCATTGAATAGACTGTTTTGCCAGCTCATCTCTTACACACTGTTTTCATCTCTACCTCTGTGAATTATTATTTGTCATAGACTGATATGTGTAATTAAATGTATTACCGTTAAAGGGCCACATAAAATCCAAGGAATTGGTGGTGGTTTTGTCCCAGCCGTTCTCGATCTCAGCATCCTGGATGAAGTTCTTCAAGTAAGGCGGTAAACCATATATATAGCAGTCAGATTTTATAAACATTTGAATTTCTGCTCAATGTGTACAAGATTATTCTATCAAGCCTATGTATCTTACAGATAACTCTCTAATCAGATGATGAATTTGCTATGATCTGACTGGCAATATCAATTTGGTTAACATAAAAGTAATGCATTTATGACTCACATAAGCAGAGATATAATGTATGAGAACATAGACCAGTTATATATGTAGGATAAAGTTAGATATGTCATTTGTTGACAGTCTTGTCTGAATTTCCAGAATATTTCCCGAATTTTTGATCTAATATTTTTCCAGCTAACTGTATATCTGAAACATATCCATTCTCTAATCAAAGTAATTTCATTATTGCATGATTGCATCCTCTTATGTTTCTTATGCCGTTGATCTTTTTGGCTTCCTCTGGGGTTACTCGCTATATTTCCTGGTATTGACAGCTAATACTTTTATTTGTGTTCAGGTATCTAGTGATGAAGCTATTGAAATGACAAAGCTTCTTGCATTGAAAGAAGGTTTGCTGGTAAGTTCACCAGTGCATGCATATCCTTCTGAGTCCAGGCATTGTCCTCCGTTTCATTTGCGATGTGCATTCTGATATGATCACAACCATACTTCATTTTCCTCCTGAAATATTTTCAGGTGGGAATATCGTCGGGTGCTGCAGCTGCTGCAGCTGTAAAAGTAGCAAAAAAGCCAGAAAACGCTGGGAAACTCATTACGGTAAATTGGATCTATTTCAGTAAGCTGATAGCACTCTTTCTGTGTTTCCTTGAAAGTTTTCACTGTCTAATTATTCATTTAATGGGATGAATGTGTATTAATCGGTTCTGTTTTCTTTTCTTTTCCGTTTTTCCTCTCTTTCCTAAACAGTTATTCTTTCATGGACTAATCTACTCTAAGCAGGAGTATTTTACTTTTGTACTCCCTCTGGTTCATTCCATATGCGACATAGTACTCGGCATAAAGGTTAATGCTGGAATTTTCTATTAATTGTTCTGCTATCATTAATTAAAAAAAGAGAGAGTAACTTTTACCTGTTGGATAGGAGTATGATCTATAGCTAGGAAAAATATATTTTAGCTGAACTAGAATGCTTGAAAATTAAATTGACGCCTCTTATAGAAGAAAGAAGCAGCTGAATATTTTAACGCAAAGAAGATGATAGGAAGTCATATTGTATGCTTAGATACATGATTGCTGTAAAGGTTTACTATATGTTGCTCGGACTCTCCGAAAATGTGGCCGGATACGTGTACGGATCCTCCAAAAGTAGTGTATTTTTTTAAGGATCCGACACGGGTACAACTACATTTTGGAGAGTCCGCGTAACATAGGGTTTACTAGATAAGAATGGGTAAGTATTATTTTTTACTGTCATACGAATCTCTGCTTAAGCATTATTCAGACTCTTCTTATATATGATGGAATTTTTAGAATCCACATCCTAGTTTGCAAAACAGACGCCAACCAGTGATATTAACTTGATCTGACTTCAAATTCCCGTATATGACGTGCCAGTAGAAGCATCATACAGAGTTGCTTGCAGCTAAGCATTGTATTGCCATTCTCTATGCAGGTTATCTTCCCTAGTTTTGGGGAGCGTTATCTCTCCACCGTGCTGTTTGATTCAATTCGAGAAGAGGTGGAGAACATGACTTTTGAGTAACTTTATGCTTCTTTGGACCAAGTGATAGGGAATTGAAGGAAGTTATATGTTGTAACTTGAGGTTAAATAGAAAATACAACTAAGTGTTTCCTCAGTAGGTGAACTATTGTTCACTAATTCAAATATTCTTACGAATGAAACACTTTTCAGATTGTAAGGAGCAAAATTCAAAAATATCCAGATTTATAACTGGTCATTCAAAAACAAAAACGACTCAGTTTCAAAAGTAATTGAAATTTAGCAAGTATACCGGTCCAACATAATATACTGGAGTTTGGAGCACCAGTGCTCCAGTCTCCAGTATATTATACCGGAGTCATCAAAGTATACCGGTCCAGCATAATATGCTGGAGTTCATATACATGTGCACCGAACTCCAGTATATTATGCTGGACCGGTCTTTGTTGCAGCAAAATAATGGCTATTTTTCATTGACTTGGTAAACACTGGCTATTTTTGAGTGACCAATCCGAAAACTGGTTATACCGTGCTATTTTTACAAATTGTAAGGAAAACTGAAAGCTTTCCAGCAAACTGTTTTGAACTAGATAAATACTTCTGTACAGTGTATAACATCGCTAGCTCGAGCCAGAAGCGAGAAGTACATGTTCCTCAAAACAAGACAACTTCAAATACTCTTGAACCTTTGCACAAATGGAAATGAAAAGAAACTGACTATATAGACAGATTCTCCAAGTATTATTCACTACAAAATTACAATCCTATAAGCTAAGCCTCAATTTGGGCTTGTAACAATTCCTTGACCAAAAGGCAGGAGAAAATATCATATGGGGTTATACTTTTAAAAGAAAAAAGGAACAGAAAGATTTTGAAGTATGGAAAGAAGACACCGGAGAAAATGTCAAAATGGAGAAGAAAATGCAGGACTAACTTTTTTTTGAGAAAAATGCAGGATTAGATATTACAGTAGTTTACTCCGTCGTTCTAGTTTAGTTTTTGTTTGAGATTGTTGCTGTTTTGATTATTGGTGCTGGTTGTGGTGTGACTTTGGTTGAGCCTTGCAGCAGCAGCAATAGAAGCAGCTACACCACCCGGTCGGGTGCACAGGTTTGGATCATTCCTCAGTTCAGCACCTATCACTCCCTCTGCATCTTTTCGTGTCACTGGCTTATCCGCTGGTAATTTTGAACTCGCGTCCTGCCAAACAAAAACCAGCAGATTAGTAACCTGATAAAAGACAGTTTACTTGTCACAACAAGTGAAAAGTTCTTTATATTATCAGTTTATATAAGGTGTTGACTACTCACAAGTAAAAACAATTTGATGAATGGGTTGAATTTCACATTGGACCGGGATGAGACGCGCTTGGGCAATCCTCCCTTAGAGCTAGTTTTTAGGGTGTGAGCTAGGTCTAAAGCCTATTTTAGCATGGTATCAGTGTTAGGCCCTCGGTCGATGTGGGCCCCAGAGAAGGGGCGGAATGTCCTCGGACAAATTGAAGGGGGTGGAATTATCCCTGGTCCATGATTGTGCATGTTCCAGACTAGGAGTGGCAAAAGGGCGGGTTGGGTGTGGTCCGGGTCAAAACAGGTAATGAAAAAACGAATCAATTATCCGACCTCACTCATATTTAATACGGATAAAAAATGGATTAACCGGTTATCCATAACTTCTTGTATATGATCACTTTTGGAGAATTCTTATTCCCCTAATTTGATGTTTTACAAACGTAAAAGTTAGATACATTGGTTATCCGGATTATCCATTTTCTAAATGGATAATATGGCTTTTATCCATATTTGACCCGTTTTTAAAAAGTTCATTATCCATCCCATTTTTGGTGGATAATATGAGTGGTTAACTGTTTTCTTTTAACTATTTTGGCACCCTACTCTAGACCAAAAAGTGGAACTCCGGATAAAGAATGTCCGAATCTGGGCGTGAGGGCGGTAATGAATGTAAGGAATTAATTTTCATATGGTAAAAACGACTATGGAATATAGGAATTGACAGTTTAAAGAATTCTTACGGCGAGGATTTCAGCCAGTTTTGTTTTCTCTTCCTCTTTGGTAAGGCGAGCATTGCGAGTAGCTGCTGATTGAGCTGCAGCAGCAACTCCACCAGGGATAATGTTGGTACGTCCGGTGGCTCTCACTTCTGCCGCCTGTATCGCCGCTGCGTCGCTGTAATCCACGGGCCTGTTTCCGGCGGTGAGAGCAGTGGCTTCAAGGGCTTCACCTATGGTAATGTTTGTTTTTCCTGATGATACTGATTCTGAGCTAAGTGGAGCCTTTTTGTCTTGTCCAAGTACCTTAATAATTATAATGGAATTTTAAAAAGTACCTTAATAATTATAATGGAATTAAAAAAAGTACCTTATACATGTCATATTACAAGGGAAAAAATTTGACTAAATGTCACGCTTTACAATTCTTAATCACACCTGGATTTCCCAAATCAAATTGGTGAATTCAATTGTTTCAGTAATTAAAATTGGTTATATCTCTTTTTGGAATACGGAAAAAAATAATAACTTGCATAATTCGTGAAATATTAATTTCAAACGTTCCTTGTATTGATGATTGTTTGATGAAAACCATCCAAAAGAGCAGTAAAAATAAATCATCACTATCAACATCGACCTGATCGTTATGAGATGTGGAGCTAAAATTTTAATTTTATGAATTCTATATTATAGAACAACGACTTCAAATGCTAACAATTAAAAAAATTACTTGGTTCAACCACAATTGTATTTAATCGTCTACCACTGTCACTGTCACTTATCACTAACATATAAAACATTGATGTGTGTGTATGCACATGCTCAAAAGAAAATGGTATCTATGATCAAATATCCATTCACCATTCTTAAAATTAAAATGAAACATAGGAGAAAAAGTATAAAATAAAAAAAATGTGAAAAACATATAGTAGTAGTTTAGAACCTGTCCACCAATTGACTCAGCAACAGCTTTCTTCCGAGCAAGCGCTCCTTGAACATCTACCACAAGATCCTCATGTTTGACGGTTTCTTGCTCGGCTTCTTCTGGCCTTTTTGGCTGTTCCTGGCTCATTTTTAATGATCTTAATTCAAGAATTAAGTAAATGTGGTATTATGGTTGAGGAAATACGTAACACGTCTTGTATGTAAATGGTGTTAACGTTTAGTATATGAGAAGGAAGTAAGGTTGATATAGCGTAAAATACGCATAGAAAAGATAATTTCTATGCATAAGAAGCGTCGACAAAAGTGGAAGTGTAAAAGGTAAACACGTGGTAGGTGATTTTGTGTAGTATGGATTAATATTGTTAGGACAGAAAAAGAGCTATTTTGGTGGAGATGGGAGGCCCTAAACTTATGTATTGAAAAAACATTCTTTGTGACTTTTTCTTTTGGATGTGCTTGTATCTTTAGTTTGGATAAACTATTTGAAGGGAAACTGTTGTTTAAATGTGATCGTGATGTTTTAGGAAATATATGTTTACTTTGTTACTTTATATGCGATTAGGGGTGTCAATGGTTCGGTTCGATCGTTTATTTTGTAAATTTTAGACCATATTAATTTTTCGGTTATTCTGTTAGGTACAACCAAAATTAAACTTTTCAAAATCGTCCCAATTGTATCGGTTCCTCTTCGGTATCGGTACGGTTCGATTAATTTTCGGTAATCTTTTATAAATATAATTAAGTCACTAGTAGAAGTAGAATGCAATAACATACATAAATTTATATGATTTAACAAAACTCTCTAGATATTTTTACCTTTTAAAGGGTGATGAATTAAAAAAATATAAAAGATGTCTAGAGTATAGATCCATCAACTACTCAACAACAATATAAAAGAAACTAAACAAATTAATATAAAGAAATATAAATCATACGAGTGGAAAGATATTAACCAATCTAGGACTATAGAAGATTAAATATTAAAAAAAAATTAAATCATATGAAAAGAAACATAATTAATACATTGTAGCTTGCTACTCATAACCGCTACAATACCTTGTGTCTCGATAGTGAATATGCTGGAAAATAATTAGTTTCAATGGGAGTAGCATAATAGGTTTAAGAATTATGGTTTGCGATTATTACTTGTTGGTGTCACGCCTCCTTTTGGCGCTGACCCGCGAGGGCGCGAATGGAGTTTTTCCAATTAAAGGACAATCGAAACGAGATTTATTTAATTAATTCAGAGTCGCCACTTGGGAGATTTATGGTGTCCCAAGTCACTGGTTGAATCCCGAGTCGAGGAAAAGAATGACTCTGTTTAACAGTCCGCAAACCAGAAATCCGGATAAGGAATTCTGTTAACCCGGGAGAAGGTGTTAGGCATTCCCGAGTTCCGTGGTTCTAGCACGGTCGCCCAACTGTCATATTTGGCTAAAGTACTTGATTTTAATACATATTATCCTATTTGTGCATTATTAGAATTAATTACCGCTTTTTGTCAAATTATTTCATTTTTAAGAAAATGAACGTCGTTTAAGGACATGTTTTTAGATCACGTTACATGAAATGCACTCGGATCCTCGACACATTCTTATTCGACATTTTTGGATTTGGATTTGGGTTGCACGAAATGCACACCGGTATTTAGGAAAGTAATTTTATTAAAATCGTGCCTAAAGATTCTCCGTCTTTGTTAGCTTTTGGAAAAGACCGTGAAATTCGCTAAACGGTCCACCCGAGTCTAAAATTTTTATAACAATTCGTTGAGGGCCCCGTGTGTTTTGTTCTCTAAAAGGAATCCTAAAGCACTACATTTCTATTTATTGGTTATTGTAAAAGGAAATAATTTTAATTGTTCGGCCAATAATTTTATAACCGAAATGGAAACTACCTTATAATTTTCAGTCCAAACGAATAAGTTGGACTGCCTTTAGCACGTTAAAGGCCCAATATGGCGTGAATGATAACTATTAGTCAACTAGGCCAATAAGTTTATTTGATCCAGCCTAGGCAAACTGCTTTGTAGTATTCACATTAAAATTAAATGATCTCAATTTACGCCTATTTAAGGTTGAACGCATAACTGATTATAAATTGTCAATATCTGCTAAAGTTAAACACAAATGATAAATAACAGAAAACAGAAATAACAGAATTATTATTTACCAATTTTACTTTTAAGTCTAGTTTTCAAATGACTAGTTATAGACATTAGCTTAACACTGAAATCACCATTTGATAATTATTTGTATATAAAAAGTCTATTAACGCTTAACTACATGTTTAAGCAAAACTAACACTACTAATTCAACTATTTAAGGCATGTCACTAAATACGTTTTAAAATGACCAGAAATCACTAATTCAACTATTTGTTGTTTCAATATTTAAGGCTTGTCACTAATTCAACTGTTTGCTGGAATTAACACTATTAATTACACAATATTTTTTACTAAGTCACTAAACAATAATAAGTTAACAGTTTCATAACAAGTAAACAATAACAAGTTAACAACTATTCAAGGCCTCTAACTTTATCATAGCTAGACAATTTCACGATCAATAACAAATTAACAGTTTCAAATCTCAACAATTAAAAGTCCTGTTAACAGTCCATATTTAAACTAACAATCTTGGAGATTTACTGCATATAGTCTAACTATTTTTTATATATAACAGAAGGCTAAAGAAACAGAAATGATAAAACTGCAACGGCATAACTTCGAAACGGCTTTTATTTCCATAAGCTTTGGAGATTTACAAGACGTGTACCTGGTATATGAATTCAAAATAAGATGAAGATTATTAAAGGCAGCAACAAAGTGAGCAACCGAACAGCAGATTCAACAGCCAACTTCCACAGTACCAAACCAATCCAATCAAGGAATAATTTTTGAGAAAAAGAACAAAGACCAAATTGAGATTATTGGAACAAATTCCAGCAGTAAAGCAACAATGATTTCTTGTTTTTTTTTTAACGCACTCTAAGAAAAGGAAGCTCAAAGCTTAAAATGAAACAACAGTTTTTTCTACAAAAAGGCTCACTATCAATCTTAACTCTTAGAATTTTCAAATCTGTTTTTTGCCTATCTATCTCTGTCTGTTCTTTTTCTTCAGTCCGTGTCCCCTTCAATCTATGAAAGTCTCTCATTTTTTATTCCATTTTCCAGCATTATTCATAGCCTTAAAAGTATAACTAGCAGCCCCTTTTTTCAACATCCTACAAAAATCTACTCTCCACTCATTTTAATTAATAATATAAGTGTACCCTTCTACTCAAACTAGCAGACCCCTACTTTTTACAACTCATAAGAGCATTAAACCCATTAATTAAGCATTTTTCCCATCAACTCCACTACCATATGTTTTGTTCCCCATTAACACTTATCTTTTCTTTATTTAATTCAAAAGATATGGGTGAGTTTGTTTAATCAATCCCTTTACCTTCCATTATGCTTTGTTTCCCACTAACACATTAAATTAATGGTTAATTAAGTACTATAGTGACAGCCCACTTAGCTAGACCATTTGCCAAACTGTTAAACCCCAAAATACCCCTGAAACTTCTGAAATTACTATCCTACCAGCTATAACCAATTCATCTAATGAGGAGAACTTAGCTAATTCTTAAGAACTGAATAATCTGATTCCTAATTCAACTGGACAGATCACCAAGCTTTAGTAACAAAAACAAATAGATCTCCCGATAACTAGACAAACAAATCACAACAAGGGAAACCAAACATCACCTTAATATCCCACAGAATTTTACCAGAATTAGAAGCTATTTTCGACTTTTATAACTTAAAGATCAAGTCCAGTACTTCATTCAACTCTTCACCAAATGATTTCAATCATTGGATTCAACTCATACTAAAACCATAAAAACAAGCATTTATCACAAATGAAAAGCTTTGAAACGTTAATAACACCCTAAACTGGAAATGAATCTAAATGCACAAATCTGATAGTAGAAACCAAACCTACAGCCATACTGATTCGTATAACACATACGACTAAACACATACGAAGTCAACAAACCACGAAGATAAATTAAAACACAGAAAAAATGAATCAGAATCAAATCGTCATAACCACGACACCAATACTGATTTCAAGCATATATACTGATATCATATCAAAAAATCGAGCAAATTGAAACTTGGATAAAAGAAATATAACTTGAAATAGCTGACATTTTATTATCGAAAATCTGGAGCAACTATACCGAAAACAGAGCTCTAAGAATAGAAAAATTCTCGAGCGCGCTACAGTAGTCATCTAGACCGGAATCAGCGACCTGAACTGATGACGGAACCACATCGAGTCGAATTCCAATTAGCAAACCCTCGAACAACCTTCTTCTTCGATCTTTGTCTCCTTACTGTTCGAGTGTGCATGATTTTCAGGCCGGTTTCCGGCGAGTTGAAGAAGTAGGGGACAACTCGAAATTAAAGGGTCTGTTGTTGATGGAGTTCATAAGCAGATGGGTTTCTTTCTCCATATTTAACGGTTGTTTTTCTAGGATGAAGCTCAAACCAAGAAGGGAGGTGAGGGTTATTCGTTGATTCTCCATTGATTTTGAAGAATATCCAAACATATACTTCCATCTGCATAAATGTTAGGATGAAACATGCGAGAAACAAACCGCACTATTGGTGGCTTATTGGGGTAATCTTCAGAGAATTGAAGTGTCAGCTTGAACGTACCACCATCCCAAGGAGTGTCATCAGGACCAAATATCACGGCATTCCACAGCATAATGTTGTTGTCTTGAGGCGCACCATTAATACCAGCAGAAGGATCCCGCTGCAACCTCTTGAAATCTCTCATCAACCTCTTTCTAGCAGGAGTCGACGTTGTAACCACCAATACAGAGGAAACAAGGCGGTGAGCTAGGGTTTTGATTTGATTAGCATTGAACTCCTACTTGTGCCCCTGGAGTTCGCAAAGCGGAAGATGAGAGAGAGAAGAGAAAGAGGGACGGTCATTTGGTGTTCTTTTGATTTAAGGTTAGGGAGAAAAAATGAGAAGGGGGGGGGGGATCGTTTGGTTTAGGGGCAGACCGGGTCGGGCATGTGGGTCGAATTGGTTTTGGGCTGGACTAGGGCGGTTTCAAGTGTATTTGATTGTGTTTGGGTGAATTTAGCCCAATTCCGGGTTTTTCTTCCATTTTTTTTGTTTTTATTGATTTCCTTTACATTTCTTTTCCAAAACTAAAATTCTAAAAATCCTAAATTAAATTACAAAACCAAATTAACCTATCAAAAATATTAATTAACTTTTAATAATAATTATCACACATAATTAAATAACAATAAAATCGCACAATTAGGACATTAAATGCTAAAAATGTAAAAGTACATATTTTTTTGTGATTTTTCGTTTTCGTAAAACAAGCTTAATTACTCTTAATTGCGAACTATATATTTTTGTATTTTTATTCATTTAAACGAATAAACATGGACACACTATTGCAAACAATAAGAGAAAATAACGTAAAATCCACAAATATTGTAATCAACACAAAATTATTTTATTTTAAATTTTTGGGAGTGATTCTCATATGGGGCAAAAATCACGTGCTCACAGTTGGCTTTTAATTATTTTCATAATTCCAAGACCTAAGAAAAATTTAGTATTTTATCATTTTTATAAGAAAAATTTAGTATTTTATCATTTTTGAACTTAATATATAAATATATTTTTCACATGTAAATTTATTCGGTACGATTCGATATTTTTTCTATTTATTTTCATAAAATAAAAAGGCTACCCTAATTGTCGGTATGGTTATAGATTTATATAAAAACCTATAGTTTTGTTAAAAAAAAACCTAAAAATCAGTTCTGTGCGGTACGATTCGGTTGATTTAGTCGATTTTTAAATATCCATTGACACCCCTATATGCAACCGAAACTATAGTCATGTGACACAACTTTGGTGTTTTATTATGTAAAGAATTGATCTCTTATCATTAGTTACTTCCTTCGTCTTAATTTATGTGAAGCGTTTGACTCAGACATATAATTCAAGAAGCAAAAAATTATTTTTGAAACTGGTGGTCTAAAGTAATTATTATAATTTGTATAAAATCATTTCATTAAAAATAAAGTGATCATTTAAAAGTTAAAATATTACCAAATATAAAAAAGAAAATATTCGGCTGAAAAAAAGGGAAGGTAACATAGTATACATTAGGACATGAGGATTATAATTTTAATAAATGGCCCTACAAATTTGATAGAAATGAGATAATACAAAGTATTATTTTCTTGTACACATATTGACCACGATTTTTTCAATTACTTTTTAAATATTTTGAATTGTTATTTTTTGCAATTTATTATATAATTTTTAAATATATAATTTTATTCCGAAAAACTTAAAAAATTTATATCTGAATTCATGGTCAAAGTTAAAAAGTGTAACTCTTAAAATTCAAAAAGTTTCATACTTATACGGATAGAAGGATTTTTTTTTCTTCCAATACAAATATTATGTTTTTCTTTCTTTTTTTCCTTTTGTGTAAGTTCTAATCAGTTATAAATAAATATCTACAATAAATCTTAATTACATACTTAATAAAAATAATAAATTATTATAACATGCTACATTGCATTATTAATAATACAAAAAGAATAACACTATCAATTAGAATTTACCTTTTTCTCTTTGTTAATTGATACTGTGTAACAATGGCGAGAACTTTTGCGCTATTGCCATAACACCCCTTTTATAAACCTCTAAATCAGCTTCTTCCCCAATCTTCAAAACCACCTCCGTCTCCAAATAAAATCACATTTACAATTTCTCCTTTCGAGCTTTTCCATTTCCACACCTAAAAATGGCTGCAAATAGCATCAATTCCTTCTTCCGCGTCAAAAAAGCTCTCAGAGAATGCTGTTTTGCCTTCCAGAGGCTCCTCTCTCTCTGCTGGCTACGATCTCTCCAGGTTTCCTCCTTTTCTTTTTGACGAATTTTATGAACTCATCTCATAAAACTAGATCTATCCCTCAATTTGGAGTATAATCAATTTTGGGAATTTGCAACTTTTTTCGGTAATTTATTTTTATTTACTCCATTTTTTTCCCACTTCTGCTGCAGTGCAACGGAGACGAAAATGCCAGCCAGGAGAAAGGCTCTAGTGCCCACAGATCTTAGTATCGCCGTTCCTGAAGGAACCTATGCCCGTATAGGTATGTATATTCTTCTTGCTTCCTTTTTGTTCCACTTTTATCATACCAAACACATAAATAGAAAATAGAAAAGATGATTGATACAAGTTTCAAAAGAAACTCTACTTCATATATGCACCTTAAAGAGTTCACGATTTTGCATAATGAATAAATAGATACATTAGCCGGAAGATAGTTATTCTTACTTTTTAAAATTATAAACACCTTGGTTCCTTCAACTAACTCGATTAAATTTTCAATACTAATTGAGTTCACATTTAAATATATGTTAATATTTAGTGAATTATTCTATCACATATACATTGTTTGGACAAAATCTATTGATTCATGTGAATCCGTAGATTGCAAGGTGAATCTGCCCTGTATATCCTAAGTATAACGAATTATTAGTTATTAGGTCATTATTACTTAATTGTAGTAACTTTTTATTTTTATTTTTAAGAGCATAAATCCTACAAGTATATATTTTTTCGGTTAAGGCTGCACTTAACATTCTTGAATAAATGTGTGTGAGGGGAAAAATAATTTAGTTTGATAATCCATAAGTTGTAAGATGTTAATTAGCGTAATGTTCTCGATTTTATTTTAGGCTGGGTATTTTGAAATTTCATGCTAAATTTTCTAGAGGATTAAGGGTTTATTAGTTTGTGACTTTTTCTTTTATAGCTCCAAGATCAGGATTGACATGGAAGCATTCAATAGATATTGGGGCAGGTGTGATTGATGCAGACTATAGGGGACCAGTTGGTGTTATTCTTTTCAACCATTCTGATGTTGATTTTGAAGTGAAAATTGGTGACAAAATTGCTCAATTGATCATAGAGAAAACCATAGTGCCAGATGTCGAGGAGGTTGATGATTTAGACTCGACAGTTAGAGGCTCTGGAGGCTTTGGATCAACCGGAGTTTGAAATCTATGGCTTGAATTAGAACTATTGATGTGTAAATTTTTGTTGCTTAGTACGTTTAGTCATGGTAATTTGGTTATGTTTTTAGAGATTGGAGCATTTTGGAAACTTCAAGATGAATTAAGTCTTTATGCTTCGTCAATGTTGAGCTCTGTGTTTTATGATTGATTGTTTAATTCATGATGCGAATTAAGGTTTTTTGTCGGCATAAGTATGTGGCCTAGCGATCAATGAAGTGATTAGAGACCGTAGTTACCTCTGTTATATAACCATGTAAATTCTGTGATGGCAAAGGTCCTAATGTTGAATGATTCGTTCGTAGGCATCTCAGTATATAGACGTAATGCCATGTCTAGCGGTTCCAGCAGTTGAAGATAAGTGACAACATACTAAGATGGTTGGAGATAAAGTATACTTATCCTACTTGATTATTCAATTTTATCTGGAAAGTTGGGAGTTGCAATTAGTGATATCATTCTGATTGATATCAAGTACAATTTCATTGCATATCACATTTTCTTGGGGTTAATTTCCATGATCTAGTTAGGATATATCGAATTTAAAGGAATTGAAAGTACAACAAAAAGGCTATAAGTTAAACATTTTGTAGATAGAGCATGACTGAATTTCATATCAATTTAATTCATTTCATCTTATTTACCATTTCCCTTTAAGTTCTAGAGTTCTTTTAAGTATTTTATTTGAATTGTAGTATGATCTTTGTACGTAAATAAAAAACATATGGCTTTCAAAATGTAAGTTCAAAAGTTCATAGTCAATAAGTAGTACCGAATATTCATAATTCATTTAATTAAGCGATTTATAATTATAAATATCTTGTCCTATCAGAATATTTTATACTAGCAGTGTTGTATTTTGTGTGTGTGAATGAACTTGAGATGAACTTAAATGGAGATATATAACCCGTAATAATTCACATAAGCCGATCCCAATTTATTTAAACTTGACTTAATCTATCCTTGTGTATAGATATTCTTCATGCTTGTGTTGTACTTTGTACATAAATCTAACTTTAGGAAAGAAGTATTGTACTAAGGCAAAAAGTTCCATTTCTGTTACTTTTGGGGCAAAAACGAAATTTCACTAAAAAGACCGTGTTGAATCGCTTATGACGTGTGCTGTAAATTCACTCAACTCCATGCCCTTTTTAGGTAGCCTCATGTCCACCCTCTTAAGTTTCCCTCCTCCCCTCTATACCTTTGTCTTTTTACAGTCAACAGTGAATAGTCTGGTGGACTTTATAGAGAGAGAAAAAGTGAGTGTGAAGACTAACAGTAGTTGTACATACATATATACAATATAGAGAGAGAAAGGAAAAGTACCGTATGATATAGAGAGAGAAACTCAACGAACGATGAAACACATTTTCAAGAAGCTTCACCATCCAAATCGATCGAACGACGCTCAATCTACTTCATCCGCAGTATCGTCATCTTCGCCGGCGGCGGTATCATCGTCGTCATCGGCGTCATGTGCTACCGATAACCGGAATTCGAGTTCTGTTGCTCAATCGCCGTCGACTCCTTCCACGGCGTTGAGTGCCTCCACGACGGCCGCTACTCCGACGAGTGCTGGTGGCGGAGGAGGGAATATATCGACGATCAATCGGCAGCAGGATTATTATACTTCGGAGGAAGAGTATCAGGTGCAGCTTGCCCTAGCGTTGAGTGTGTCATCCTCGCACGCTCAGGATGCTTTCCCGTGCGATGTTAACTCAAGCAACGGTCAAATACTCGGCGGAGGGCGAACTGCTGCTGACTTGGCACGTGATAGGGAGGATGCCGCTGCTGACTTGTTATCGAAGCAGTATTGGGTAAATTTTGAGCTTCCGTTGTTAAAAAATTTGCTTCCATGCTTTTCGCATTGCTAGTTTAGCTGATGGTCTTATAAAACTTGCCATCTCTGATTAGTTGAAGTCAAGTGAGAAAATCCCATATTTGCCGTTTCTATACCCTTTTGCAGTGTCATGGTAGTGCAACGTTTTGAGCTATAAACTTTGCAAACAGTGTAATTTTCAGAAAATATTAGATTGGATAACTAATGTGAATTGTGAAAGCTGTAAACTTGCAATCAGTGTAACTTTCAGAAAAGATTAGATTAGATAACTAATGTGAATGTGAAGTAGCATAGCCTTTTTCAAGTGAAGTTAATAAATATTGATATAACAGATAAATCCTGCATACAAAATTAGGAACTGAAGAAAGAGAAGTACATGATTTGGATGCTCATGGAAGACCAAGATTTAGATTAGTAGTTGACATTACATGTTTTCAAGCAAAACTGACATGCTATTTTTTGTTTGAAAGACACATGATTTTCTTTTAGGATTTTATTTGTTATCTGTCGTATGCTTAACCTTGAAAGATTTGAATAGGCTGTGTTCCTCACAATACTTTATCGAGAGTGTTTTTCTTTTTTCGGCCTCCACTCCAAAAGCTTAATAATTTGTATACTTTGCTAGTTCTTGGGGTATGTTCTCTATTGAAGATGGATTTCAGTTTGGTTCTCATAATTTGGTTTCTACTTTTTTCTCACTTACTTTACCCTCTTATCAGGATTATGGTGTGCTGGACTATGAGGAGAAAGTTGTTGATGGTTTTTATGACGTATATACTCTCTTCACAGATCCAGCAAGTCGTGGGAAAATGCCATCTCTTACTGAACTTGAAACAATTCCTGGGAGTTCTGACTTTGAAGGCGTGATAATTAATCGGAGAATTGACCCCTCCTTGGAAGAGTTGATGCAGATTGCACATTGTATTACATTGGACTGCCCTGCCAGTGAGATTAATCTGTTAGTACTGAGGCTTTCGGAACTTGTAACTGAGCATTTAGGTGGGCCAGTAAAGGATGCAAATATCATATTGGCCAAATGGATGGAAATAAGCAACGACTTGAGGACATCACTTCACACAAGTGTACTGCCAATTGGATCCCTAAAAGTTGGGCTTTCACGTCACCGTGCATTGCTTTTTAAGGTGATTATCATAATTAAATGTTATGCCTTTTTAAGAGCGTAGTAAATCTACCTAGAGATGGGCCTTATCTCCCGAATTTACTTTGCTTCATATATCTACAAAGCTTTTGTTACCTTTATTTTAACCAGTACAATTGCAACTCAAACCATGCCCATAGTCTTCTGTACTTGTGACTTCATTCAGCTGGCTTTTGACTCATTGAACTTTGTAAAGGTACTATTTGGGAAGGGTGTGGGCTTAACCAGATATCAATCTGAAATAGCGGGAACTTTAGTAGTGAAGTTTGTTGACATTATGCTCTTGTAGCATTTGAGTGATTACTCTTTTATCTATTAAGATGTATTGTCATCATTGCTATTGTTTTACTGGAGGCAGGTACTAGCTGACCATGTTGGAATACCCTGTAGACTTGTTAAAGGGAGCCACTATACTGGCGTCGAAGACGATGCTGTCAACATTGTCAAGTTACCAAATGATAGGTGAATTGCGAAGTTCCATATCTTTTCTTAAATTTAATTAGGAGGGAACAAGTATATCCTAATTTGACTTGTTGCAGAAAGTATTGTACATGTTTGACCATGATTAATTCTGTTTACAACTCTTTTTGCTGTCGAAGTTATTGCGAGAGAGTCTCATATTATTTGCGGAAACGAGTTTTGTCCTTGCATTCTCTTGGACAATCTTCCCATTATGAGCTAGCTTTTGTGATTGAGTTAGACCAAAGTCCATTTCTTAACATTCGTGAAATTTAAAAGTACTTATGGGTCCTTTTTGTGTTTTACATAAACTGTTTCTCAATATTATGTAGTCCATTGGTATTTGACTAACTACTTTTTGAAACTTTTATTTCTATGCCTTTAATTTAAGTTTCTTAAAGCATTTTTGTCTTAATATTTATAAAGTTGACAGGCCTCAATCTCCTCTTTCCGTGTATTTTGTGGAGTTGTTAACACTACTTCATGTCAATATTTGTTTTTCATTGTGTTGTGCTATTTACGTAATATGGGTGGACCCTCCCAATTTATTTGAAAGGTCAAGTCAAAATTTGCTTTTTTTTTTTATCAGGGTAGAATGTTATCTTTGTGAAAATTTGTTTACCTTATGTTGTTATATTGACTAATTCAAAGTTTCTTTCTATAGCTAGACAGAAGGAAGAGAATAAGTGCTTCTTCTAGTCTAAACTCCTAATAAATTTTTTTGATAAGGTAAATTATATTAATCAAAAGGGAGAAAAATCCCGTATACAAGAAGTATACCAAAAAGTAGAGAATTTACATCAGAACATGATTTTCTACAAATGACGTTCAATTTTCTATACAAGTAGGGGCTATATGAGTGCACCAAAAAGCGATCAAACATAAAAGACTATTCTTAAGATGTGAAAAAGGAGACTCAATCCCCTTAAAAGCTCTCCTATTTCTCTCCCCCAAACTATCCACGTGAGAGCTAACGGGGCGAACTTCCATGCCTTTTACTTTTTTTTTTTCTACGGAAAGCGATCCAGCTATATAGCATTTCCTTTATAGTACTTGGCATTGCCCATTGAACACCAAAAGATTTAGGATTACCCTCCACAAACCCAAGTACACAGGGTAATGCAACAAAAGATAGTCAACTTCCTTCCCTGAGCTTTTACACATGTACCACCAAGTAACAAGTGTAATTCCTCTCTTTCGTAGATTTTCAGCTGTCAAGATCACTCCCTTCGCCGCTAGCCATGCAAAAAAGCACACACTCGTAGACGCCTTAGGAATTAAGATCGATGAGTATGGAGAAGTGACATCCCCTCTCACTAACATACTCTGGTAAAAGGATTTTATGGTGAACAAACCATCGCCACGCAACCCCATCTCCAAGAGTCACAAGTTGGCTGGGGCCTGTCTTACCCGTATAGCAGTGCCAATAAATCTTGGAGCTTTGCAATCTCCCAATCTTGCATGTTTCTTCTAAATAAGAGGTCCCATACTACCCCCTTCATGCTCCTTGCGAATTTGTTGAACCATCAATTCTTTTTGGTTTGAAACTATGAAGACGTGGAGAATGAGACCGTCAGAGAATTCTTTCCACACCACTTATGATTCCAAAATGTGATTTCCATCTCCCACACTGTAAGTGATGCTGCCATTGAAGGCTTCCTCATTCTTCATAATGCTCCTCCACATGCCACACCTGAAAGGTGCTGTGATAGCCTTGGAGAATACTCTAAAATATTTTACTCCAAGTCCACCCCACTTTTTTGGGGAAGTGATTGTCTGCCATTTCACTAGATGAAACTTTCTAGTTTCATCCGCTGGATCCCAAAGAAAATTCCTTTGAAGTCGCTTCAGTTTTTCTGTGATGCTCGCATGAGTTTGCAACAGGGACAAGTAATAGGTGGGCATACTTGATAAGATGCTTTTAATAAGCACTTCCTTACTGCCTTTTGACAAGTATCGTTACAGCCAGCTTGTTAATCTCTTTTCAATCCTTTCGATCACTGGATTCCAAATCGGAATATCCTTATGTGATGCGCCCAATGGGAGACCCAAGTAATTAGTGGGAAGAGAGCTCACCTTACATCTAAGAACATTAGACTAGCAACCTCACCTACCGGGAAAATCTAACATTTGCTGAGGTTGATTTTGAGTCCTGATACTATCTGAAACTACTGCAGGACCTTCTTCGGGTAGGTTAATTGATTCATATTGGCATAACAGAAAACCAGGGTGTCATCTGCAAAAAGCAAATGAGAGACTCTTTAAGCTCTAGGCTCCCCGATCGGAGCTGAGAATCCTCGCAAGAAGCCTCTGCCCACGATCCAATATTTTATTCAAAGCATCCATTACTATAATGAATAACATGGGGGATAGGGATCACCTTGCCTGAGACCCCTGGGGTTGCCGAAGAAACCACACGGGCTATCATTAACCAGGACAGAGAATCTGACTGAGGAAATATAGAACTTGATCCATCCCGTCCCTTTTACCCAAACCCTATCCGCATCATAATGAAATCCAGGAACTCCCAATTGATATGGTCGAAAGCCTTTTCGAGGTCCAACTTGCATAGTTAGCTGGGTTCTCTATTTTTTCCTTCTGGAGTCTACACGTTCATCTGCCACCAAAGCAGCGTCCATGATTTGCCTACCTTCCACAAAAGCATTATGGGAGGACGAAACAGACACGTCAAGAACCTTCGTGAGTCTGTTGAAAAGCACTTTAGAAATAATCTTGTAAATGTTTCCCACAAGACTAATTGGCCTGTAGTCTCAGATACAAGATGCACCTTCTTTCTTTGGCACAATGGTAATAAATGAAGCATTGATAGTTTTCTCGAAAACACCATTAATGTGAAAGTATTCAATGGCTTCCATCAACTTCCCCTTAATGGTGTCCCAACAGAGCTAGAAGAAGGCCAAGGAGAAACCATCAGGCCCGGGAGCTCTATCACCAGCACAACTCGACATAGCCTCGTGCACCTTCTCCTCATCAAAAGCTCTTTCTAGCCACTCATTGTCTCCTTCCCCTATGTGCTTGAACTCTATTTGCCCTAAAGTAGGCCTCCAAGTAACTTCCTATTAACTTCCATAAGTAACAATACCCCCCCCCCCAACAGAGCTCCTTTCTTTCCTGTCACACACCCGACCCCACCATTACATTTCCTAAATTATTTTGCTTAACACCTTGACCTAGCACCCTCCTTGTACCATCATAAAAAGACTGCTGCCCAATCTCCCTCTGTGGAAAGAGTAAGAAACTTGAATAATTTCATTCATGTTTTTGAATGTCATATACATGGCTTTATATTCAAGAAGAGGTTAGAAACAAAATCCCATAAAATCTAACAAATCCCATAAAATCTGGGATTATACAAAATAAAATAAAACAAAGAATCAAAATTTGATATGGAAAGATCTTAGAGAAACAAAACTTGATATGGACAAATCTTAGAGGATCAAATCTTGATATAGAGAATATCTTCTTGGAAATCCTCTATCATTCAACACCCTCAATATTTCTAACACCTTATCTTCCTTCCGTTCAAAATAAACACCTAAAACTTTCCAAAGTTAAATAGTTTATCCTCCATCCAGAAGGACACATCCCCTCCTCTAATCTGTGATGAAATAGGACATGCGTCTTCTATATGTACCTTTTCCTTGCTCCTACCAAAGGAATATAAGACCATAGCATTGTTAATAATAGGAACTTTAGGTGCCGGAAGGATCTCACAAAGTTGGCAAATCCATCAAGAAGATCTGGAACATGATACCAGCATGCATTTTTTGGGTAGTATGTGCAGAAAGGAATCGTAGATGTTTTGATGGTTTATCAACTTCAAATCATGCACTCAAGGCTAAATGTTTTTTACTACTTTTTAGTTGGTGCAAACTACAACAACAACAACAACTACCCAGTATAGTCCCACAAGGTGGGGTCTGGGGAGGGTAATATGTAGACAAGCCTTACCCCTACCCAAAGGATAGAGAGGCTGTTTCCAATCGACCCTCGGCTTAGAAAAGGAAAGGGAAAGCAACAACAAAAACAAAAACAAAAGAGCATTAGTAATTCCGGCAGAAATCGCATAAATAGTTATCTTAACATAAGAATTATACATAAAATGACATGCAATAATATCAAACAGTAACTACCATAAATAACTACCATAAGGGGGACACAATCCAATGCACGAATCATCTATGAGTCGCCCTGACAAGCCTCACCCAACCCCGGGAAAGGAGTACAAAAATTCTAGGGGCCCCTATCCTACAACCCTGATACTAGACCTCCAGACTTTTCTATCAAGGGCCATGTCCTCGGAAATATGCATCCTAGCCATGTCATGCCTAATCACCTCTCCCCAATACCTCTTAGGCCTCCCTCTGCCTCTCCTCACGCCGACCACCGCCGGTCGTTCACAACTTCTCACCGGGGCATCAGGACTTCTCCTCCGCACATGCCCGAACCACCTGAGCCTCGCTTCACGCATCTTCTCATCCACCGGGGCCACCCCCACCTTCTCTCGAATAACTTCATTCTTAATCTTATCTAACCCGGTGAGTCCACACATCCACCTGAGCATCCTCATCTCCGCAACCTTCATTCTCTGAACATGAGAGTTCTTCACCGGCCAGTACTCCGCCCCATACAACATGGCAGGTCTAACCACAGCTCTATAAAATTTTCCCTTGAGTTTCAGTGGCACTTTCTTGTCACACAGGACTCCTGATGCAAGCCTCCACTTCGACCATCCCGCTCCTATACGATGAGTGACATCCCCGTCAATCTTTTCGTCCCCATGAATCATCGACCCAAGATATCTGAAACTGTCCCTCTTAGCGATGACCTGAGCTCCAATCATTACGTCCCTGCCTACTTCGCTCGGCTCGGCGCTAAACTTGCATTCCAAGTATTCGGTCTTAGATCTGCTTATTTTGAAACCCTTAGACTCGAGAGTCCTGTCTCCATACTTCTAGCCTCTCATTCACACCGACCATCGTCTCGTCTATCAATACTATGTCATCAGCAAATAGCATACACCAAGGCACATCCCCTTGAATATGTCGGGTTATAACATCCATCACCAAGGCAAACAAGAGAGGGCTAAGCGCCGATCCTTGATGGAGCCCCATAACCACCGGGAAATGGTCTGAGTCACCGCCCACCGTCCTAACCCTAGTCTTAGCTCCATCGTACATGTCCTTGATTACTCTGATGTAGGCTTCCAGCACGCTCTTCGCCTCCAGGCACCTCCATAGCACTTCCCTTGGGACCTTGTCATACTCCTTCTCCCAGTCGATAAACACCATGTGCAAATCCTTTTTCTTATCCCTGAACTGTTCCACCAATCTCCTGACAAGGTGGATAGCTTCTGTAGTGGAGCGACCCGGCATGAAACCAAACTGGTTCACCGATATAGATGTCATCTCCCTCACCCTCGCCTCGATCACCCGCTCCCATACCTTCAGGGTAGTGCCATAGAACGTTCTTTATAAGTTTTCACTCTTTATGCTTGAGTGTTTGTACATCACACCACCGTACTCCACCTCCACTCCTCCGGCATCCTTTTAGTCTTGTAGATCGCATTGAACAACCTGGAGAGCCACTCCACTCCCGACCTACCCATGCATTTCCAGAACTCCACCGGGATCTCGTCAGGCCCGGTCGCTCGGCCCCTACTCATCCTTCGCAAAGCCCCTATGACCTCATCCACCCTAATGCGCCTACAGTACCCAAGGTCTCTATGGTTCTTTGAATGCCCCAGCTCCCCAAGCTCTATGTTGCGATCCCCCTCCTCGTTAAGAAGATCTCGAAAGTACGTCTCCCACCTCTGCTTGACCCGAGACTCACCCATCAAAACTCTACCATCCTCGTCCTTGATGCACCGAACTTGGTCTAGATCCCGCGCCTTCCTCTCCCTTACTTTAGCTAACTGGAATAACTTCCTGTCCCCGCCTCTCTCCCCTAATTCCTCGTACATGCGACCAAACGCCGCGTTTTTAGATCCGTAACCGCCAGCTTTGCTTCCTTCCTCGCCACCTTGTAGGTCTTCCTGTTCACTCTCCTTTCATCCTCGTTAGTGCTCCCTGCCAACTTAGCAAACGCCGCCTTCTTTACCTCCACTTTTTCTTGGACTACATCGTTCCACCACCAGTCACCCTGATGTCTACTAGAATAGCCCTTGGCTACCCCGAGCACATCCCGTGCTACCTCCCTAACTAAGTTCGCCGTCTCCGACCACATTGCGTCCGCTTCCCCAGAACTTCTCCAAGCTCCACCATCAACTAACCTCCTCTCAAACTCCTGGGCTTTCTCCTTAGTCAGAGCACCCCATCTAATTCGCGGTCGCCCCCGAGCACTCCTCCTCTTCCTCTTCACCCAGAGGCCGACATCCATCACTAGGAGTCTATGAAGGGTCGAAAGGGACTCCCCCGGAATAACCTTGCAGTCCTTGCATAAGCCTCTATCGCTCCTTCCGAGAAGGAGGTAATCAATCTGGGTCCTCACCGCCGAACTTTTGAAGGTGACCAAATGCTCTTCCCTCTTCTGAAATGTCGAGTTCGCAATTAGGAGCTCAGAAGCCCTAGCGAAATCAAGCAGTGAAGTGCCTCCTCCGTTCCTAACCCCAAAGCCAAAGCCGCCGTGAACCTCACCATAACCACCAGCATCAGCCCCAATGTGACCATTAAAGTCCCCTCCAATAACTAACTTCTCGGATTGGGGAATACTACTCACCAAATCGTCCAAGCCCTCCCAAAAGCGCCTCTTAACCTCCTCATCCAAGCCCGCTTGCGGTGCGTAAGCGCTGATGACGTTCAGAATGCAACCCCAAATAACCAACTTAATAGACATTAACCTATCATTCACTCGCCTAACCTCAACCACGGACTCCCTTAGATCCCTATCCACCAAGATGCCCACACCATTCTTACCTCTCACGGCCCCAGAATACCACAACTTAAACCCGTCCGCATTCCTCGCCTTCGACCCTTTCCACCTAGTCTCTTGGACACAGGCTATGTTGACCCTCCTCTTCTGAAGAACCTTCGCCAACTCAATAGACTTTCCCGTCAGGGTGCCTATGTTCCACGACCCGATCCTTAATCTAAGAGCGATCGCTACCCTCTTGCCTCCCGCCACTCACCCCTGCCAACACCCCCGCCCCCCGAGGACATGACCTTACACTACCATCCCCCGTCGCGGCCACTATCCCTCCAATCGATTACGGAGGACAGTTGCACAAACGTACTATTGCGGAATACGCAAATTAATGCAAGTTAGGAATCGGCAAAGTAAACCACACACAGGATATTTAGCTAGAAACGTAAAAGGTGTACAGAGTGAATACGAGGCCGGGAGGTACCAACTCCCGATGGAAAAACCTGGAAGTACGCTTTGATTCGCCCGATATCAACTACCGCTAGCTCTTGCACGTTTCGTCTGGTGATACTTTGCTCTTCACGCCGAAAGCTCGCCTTGTCCGCCGTGGCTAGTACCTGAAAATCACACACACAACAAACTCCAAAAAAGCGGGGGGGGAGGGGGCTGCCTAGCTCGGGAAAGGGGAGGGGTTGCCTAAAAGTCACAAAAAGAAGAGGGTGGGGTAGGGGGTGTGAGAGAAGGGGGAATAGGGAGGAGATAGTGTGTAGAGGGGAGAGAGGAGAGGAAGAGAGGTAACTTGCTGGGGGGGGGTCGCCGGAGAAAGGGGGGTCGCCGGAGGGGGTCACCGGGGTTATGGGTGGCAGGGGGCAGGTAGTTGGTGCAAACTCTCCCTGTAAATTCCCCTGAGCTTTTTCTGGATATTGTTAGCTCCCTAGAACTATAGTTAGTCTATTCTGGAGCTAACACTCATCTTTTGTACTTATCATCTTGCATCTTCTTAGATGCCATTAATGAATCTTATTACTTCATAAAAAAGGATCTCACTATTTCCTTGAGAGGCACCAACCTCTGAGGTTAACACCCTGCTGCTATAGAAACGTACAGAAATGCCAGCAGTGTATCGTGAAGGAAGAGAGCATGGAACCCTAGGTAGCATTGCTAGCAATTAGAACTTTAGGTGCCGGAAGGATCTCACAATTTCCTTGAGAGGCACCAACCTCTAAGATTAACACCCTGCTGCTCTAGGAAAGTCCAGAAATGCCAACAGTGTATCGTGAAGGAAGAGAGCATGGAACCCTGGCAACATATTAAGTGGAATTGCTGGTCCAACATTATCATCAATTGGGGCATGCGCAAATATCTTTCCAGAAGAAGGAGCTTGAAGTGTAACCTTAGAACAAAAGAAGCTAAGGCGGCGTTGGAGTTGGGTCTATCAGAGGCGGAGGCCATGAAATAGCACCACCACCTTTAGCCGGTATTATGAAGCAGTGCCCACCGAAGAGGGGCGCTTGACAATAGAGCTCGGTGAAGAATACTACTGTGTGAAGCACCATCGACAACAGAAGAAGGAGTGGCTGCTCCCATATGCTCAGGGGCCTTAGCAGGCGCAACTTGAAATAATTTGGACTCCTTGGGATCAATTCTAATAGAATTGGGTAAAGTTGTTGGGCCCATATGTGGAGGCCCAGGCATATACTAGTTGAAAACTTGTCCGGTTCTATGATAATTAAAAGAGGATTAGCCCATTCTGCCTTTCCAGCCCGCATACCCAGGGGCATTCACGTCTTTCCTTCTGATAAAGTTTTGTCTTCTTCTCCCAAATTAAAAACCCCCGTCTCTTCTCGATCTAACTTTTGATTCCTGCTTAGCCCACTGATATGGCGAGCCCTCCCCTCCCTTCAGAGATTGATTCCCCCCTCCCCCCTTCTATTGGATCTTCCCTTTTCTTCCGCCACTATCACAAGCATAAAGATAGGGCGAAATTCAGGGCACAACCAAACTTTTAAGTCAAGTAGCCATCTTCCACCATAGTGGAGATAGGGATTCTGCCCCCTTTCTTCACCACAATCCTCACTCGCGAGAGATCGTGTAGGCTGCATGTAATATTAATAAAACCCCACAGATTTCCCCGATCTTCTGTGGAGACAGGGATTCTGCCCCTTTTCTTCACCATAATCCTTACTAGTGAGGGATCGTGTAGGCTGCATGCGACATCAATAAAATCCCCACAGATTTTCCCAATCTTCTTAAATAGGTCTAGACACCAAAGATGCACCAGAGGAGACCCACCATGTTGACTACCAATGTTTCGCAAGTGAAACGAGGGTCGAGACAATCATCGTGCTCCACCCATCTGTCTAGCTTTAAGAAGTTCCCATCGAACCACCTGTGTCCTCTGACAAGAATTTTTGAAGCTTAAGACTCGTCGACAAATCGAAAGAGATATTGCGTGTCCCGCAGTTTTGATATTTTCAACCCGTCCTTGACGTTCCATGCCTCTGCTGTCTAGTTCCTAACAGTCTCTCGAAAACTAACCCATTTGGAGAAAGATCCCATCAGACAAGATTCCAAGAAACCCTTGCGCCTGAGAGTGTGCTTCTCGGATAGCGAGAAGTGCGGTTCCAGCCCTATGTCAAGCTTTAGATGGCATCTTCCCCAAGTTTTAGGGCTGGTCAAGAGGCAACTTTGATGAAAGATACGTTTTCCAATTTTCTAGATTCTAGGGAGAAGTAGGAGCTTCTCTCTAAACCATAAGCCTCGCCAGGAGGCTGACTGAAGAAGAGGAAGTGAAATATGGCAAGAAAACTCCACATCCATCGCCGAAAAATAGTAAAAGTGGTCGGAATTTGGACGTTGGTGGATGGGTGGGGTCGGAACAACCTTGCGAAGAGGCTAAGAGGCTGTCCGAAGAAGTGAAGAAGAGGCTATGGTGTCACACCCGGTGCGTGGGTTAGAGGTCGTCGGAGCTCTGCCGGGTATGATGGCGCGTGGGGTTCAGATTCCGGAGTTTTTTCTGTGGTAGTGACGTGTCAGTTTTGGCACTCGGATGGTGGTGGTGAAATCCTAGGATTCATGATTCTCGGGTGCCTCGGGGAGAATGCCTCAGAGCATTTTCTCTGTTTCTGCTTTTTTTTTAACTCGTAATTAATAATTTGAACTTTTCAAATACTCCTCGTCTCAAATGAATGGCAACATCTAATTTTATGATTATTATAAGAAGAGATGAGAATGTGTATTTGTTAACCATTTGTTGTCACCTAATAATATTTTTTAGCGGGAAGTACACAATAAAAAAAGGGCCGACCCAGTTCAATACCCACTTCGTGGGTGTATGGGGAAGGGAATACTCTAGGCTGCTAAGTGTTGTCATCACATGTCAACACAATAAAGTAGAATCATATTTTGATATAAGTAGTAAAGGTTCCACATAACGTTATATGGTTTCTAATGTTACTCCTCCGTCCTACTATTTGTTAACTTTCTATTTCGTCCCAAAACGGTAATTTTTATCCTTGAATTTAATGCATTTTCTATAATCTAGTAAATCATGTAGGACAATGTTTACTCTTCTCACTGCAACTTCTCCTCTAAACATGAAGTCTAAAACGTGTAACATGATACATTGTTGTAGGACAACAAAATAAACATGAACAATCTGTCCGTAATAAATGGAGTAGTTGTCTTAACGTGCTTGCATGTCTTTGTGTAATTGAGTTTGCTTTTCATGAATATCATCTGATCTATCTTAGACTGTATCCAAAGTCATTTGCTTTAAGTGTTCCGAACTATAGTCACCTATGCAATCCCATGAGATACATGATCTTTCTTCATCTGCACTCAAATTTTGTTACTCTTACAACCCGAAGCTTTAGTTGCTTCAATTGCATAATTGCGCACACATGCATGTATTGCAACAAATGTGATTATTTTGTCGAATATCTCTCTACATTTTCAGCCTCTAAATCAATTCTTTGCCTTCAGCGAGTTTTTGGTTGATCTCATGGGAGCACCTGGCACACTTATACCAGCTGATGTTCTGAGTGCGAAGGATGCTTCTTTTAAATCATATGGTCCAAAATTGAACAAGATTCCAAGTTTTCCGTCCAATAATGATTCTGGAGTTTCTTACCCGAGGCCGAACTTGTTATCTGGTCAAAATTCTGGATTAGGAGAGGATTTTTCTAATAGGTCTAAGCCCGAGAAGATAGAATCAGTTCATTCAATCTCAGATGCAGCTGGTAGCTCCACCCCTGGTTCTTCAGCAATCAGTAAAAGACCATCTTCTTCAAATCAGGTCGATTGGACTTCGCCATTAGCAATTGGAACTTCTTTGTACAAAGGGGGCCGTGGACCCAATGCGGCCGGTGATGGCTTGAGGTTGAATGTAAATGTGGTTCCTTACGATCAGAATAACCCAGAGGACCCAAAAAATCTTTTTGCTGATCTTAATCCGTTTCAAGTAAAAGGCTCTGGCAATACATTGATGCAGAAAAACCCTGCAAGAAACAAAGTCAGTGAATTACAACAGCCGAAAAATACTTTGGTCACTGGACGACCTCCTGCCCCTATGATGTGGAAAAATCGGTATGCACACAATGAGGTCCCCTGGAAAAACGATTCTGATTCTGAGGCACTTTTTCCAAAGAAGAGCTGTGGATCTAGTGGCTATAATACATCATCAATAGCATCTACCAGCTCAAACATATCACAGAAATCTTCACCTGATACCTCCAGGTTACATGGAAACTCACATCCTGCCTATAGAGGAAATGAAGGGGTTACTTCCACCCAGGATAACAATTCCAAATTATCAGCTGAACTTGAATTTAGAAGGTTGTCTTTTCAGGACAGTCAAAACAATAATAGAGAAACAAGTCAATGGGAGGGGCACATTTTGCAGACTGATGAGTTAAATAGGACACAGGCACATGGACAAGCTATTATCCTGGAAAATGACCACATAAGAAATTTGCAAGCTCAGTCAATCGAAACAAATAAAAAATTGAAGGAGCCAGAATATCCAACTTCTTCAGGCGATTTAGGTCGAAGTCAGGTTGATCCTGTATTTGATGATGTTGGTGATTGCGAAATTCCATGGGAAGATCTTGTCATTGGCGAGAGGATTGGTCTTGGTAAGCCTTTGTTTGCCCTGAGTGACCCCTGACTGAAGTATCTTGCAATGGTAGTGCTGGATGATATTGTGCAAATGCATTAAAACCTCATTCATTTATACTTATACAACAACTACGTCTCAGCCTGAAGTTTTATTAAGATGTATACTTCCGTGTGTTTGTGTGGGGCCAATAAAAACATTTAATTTTACCATATACATTTTTACCTCTGTATTCCATTCCCTTCCATATATTGGATCGAGAAATGAATATTAAATTTGAAACGTTTTCTATCTAATGTTTGTCATGGAGGAGTGAATAGAGAGTGGCTGTCTGTTTATTACTTAATTTAGGTTTAGTATTTTTTTGGAGATACTCAGTTGCTTGGTTAACAAAGGTGAAAAGCAAAGGGCCTCTACATACTTTTGCATCTCCATCTAAAGGGATGCAATCATGCTTTATCTGCTTAATTATTTGTTTATACGTCTAGATTTTCTATTGGGATATTTCTCTGGAAGCAGTCATAATTCTGATATTCTGTTCTTACTTATTTATTTTTAAATATGCTGCATGATATCCACAAAAATGGATGGTAGAACGCTGGTTGGTAAAATTGTGGTTTTACTCTTAGTATGTCTTCTTCATACTGAGATTTCTGGTCCCATTTTCAGGTTCATATGGGGAGGTTTACCATGCAGATTGGAATGGCACTGTAAGTGATTTTATATAAAATATTCCTAGGTGCATTTTGTTTCATCTTCCTATTCATAAATTGTTAATAGCCATGTTTTTTTTTTCGGAAAATAATTTTACTAGCCATGTTACTACAAGTGACTTCAAGTTCTGAGTTGTCAGTGTGTTCTTTTTTATATTTCCTCTATAGCTGGCCCCACATTTCATCACATTCCAATGTTCTAATGGCGCCCTCACTTTCGGCTGCTAAGTTGTCATCATCAGCCCCCTTGGAATAATATCTAGTTTTTGTAGTACCAAACTTTTGCTATCAATAAGCGAAAGCTTTGGTATTGATGTAAATAGCTTTGGTATTTATGCAATTGCTTGAGTCTATTGATAGTGAATTCTTTTGCTTGAATCTAAAATAGGAGGTTGCTGTGAAGAAGTTCCTCGATCAGGATTTCTCAGGTGCAGCTTTGGCTGAGTTTAAGAGAGAGGTCTGGACTCTGCACTGTTATACTTATGTACTATTTGATACCTGTGTTGAGGTTTAACCAAAAGAGCATTAGAAACATGTTCTTGTTGAGTTCCCCCCCCCCCCCCAATCGAGGTACACTCAGACCTCTTGTTAAGATAACATAAATACTCCCATAGAAAGGGGGATAATATTACCTGCCTACCTGGTCCTTTTAGGCTGAATCTATAAACCTGGTTAACCACAGGGAAGATTAAGTAGCTCTGTTATGTTTGCATTTACAGGAGTATGCTGGCATAACCTCTTTAATAACATTATCGTGTTCTTTTTGTTGGAGTCCATTGTAGCTGTATTACCCTCTGTCTATTTTCAAGAGTCTTGAATTGCTTGGCTACAAGTTATATTAGTGTGAACATAAGTCTGTCTGAAGACAGTTTAAGATGTTAATATGACTTATATGTTATATTTGTACCAACATGAATCTCTAACAGTCGTAATCATTTTTTTTTGGTTATTTTGTGAATGGTAACAATTTTCATATATCAGAGCACAAAGGCTGTGCAAAAGAAATATATAAAATAGTCGTAATCGATTCTCTCAATCTTTTTCAGTTTTATCCTGTCAATAACTTTCAGAAGTCTTGCTAGACTCTCAACGGTCTGACTGTCAGAAATTTTCGTAATCGTTCAAATGAGTTAGGCTTTATTGACCTTGAGATTGAATCTGGCCGGGGTATGCTCTCATGTAAATTTAAAATTTTGCTATGCCAAAAATAGTAGAAATACAAAGAAAATATTAGAGTTGTGGTTGAAAAATGAAAATTAGTTTGACAGAGAATACATCAAATCAAAGTTTAAAATTTGAGATTGTTTAGAATAATACTATTAAGGGAACGGTGTCAGAGATTTTGTTAAGTACCAAAAAAAGAAAAAGAAAGAGTGTCCTATAAATTGGAACGACGTACTTTGAGGATAATTTCCTCCATTCTCTTTATCCAAAGACTGTATCTATTCTATTTAGATGTGAAAATTAGTTTCATTGAGCATCTTCATTGTCTTTTGTGCCTAACAAAGAGTATGTATAAATATTTTTCATTACAAATAAGCTTGTGTATTTTCCTTTCTTGTTTCAGCTTTAGTTTGTAAGTTTCATCATTTTGGTAAGTTTGATGAGAATCCTAAGTCTGATTGTTTTTAGGTTAGATGCTAATCAATGTTTTTCTGTCTTCTCATAGCTCTGTTAACTTAAACTGTACTTTTGAAGAGATATTCCTCAGACTTAATGTTTGCACTTCTCCTTTTTCTTTTGTTTGCTGCTTAACTTTCTTCTTGTTGAAATGCATCATTAATTAACGTAATGGTATTTACTGGCAGGTGCGTATCATGCGTAGGTTACGGCATCCAAATGTTGTTCGTTTTATGGGTGCTATAACTCGGCCACCCCACCTTTCTATTATCACTGAGTTCCTTCCACGGTATGTTTGTATTTGGATTCGCCTTCCCTTTTTCCTTCAAATTTTGCCTTAAAATGTAAGTTTTTGGCTATTATCACAATCAACTTATTGAATGCTATGCTACATGGGCGTCTCTCCTTTGATGTACTTTTGTTGAAAATATATGGCGCAAGCCCAAGCACTAGATGCAAATTCTTTACTACACATAAAATATCACTTTCAGATGAAATATTGAATGAACATCTTAATGATTTTAAAACTATGTACTAGCTTTGAATGAATCAAACCTAGTAAGTGTTTGTAGGGGGGGGGGGGAGAGAGAGAACGATACACTTCATGAGCTGAGATTTGAATGATCCAGATCTTCATTTAATTGAAATAAGCGAGGCTTACCGCCTAAGTCTTACGTCCACTAAGCCATAACATGAATATTCTTTTAGGTGTCTTTATTAGCATTTTGTGGATAGTCAATCAATGAAAAGCAGGTTTACCATTTGGATTAATTTCTATTTAGAATAAACCTTTGGTTATCTCACCTTATAATTATTTCCATGTGATGAATTTTTTGAGAGCCCTCCCTAATATGACATGAAAACTACAAAGATGAATGCTATATTCTTTCGTGATTTGTGTTTGATATGTGGTTCTACAAGTGCTAAGTGTTAAAGTCTCTTTCAGCCAAACATTGATTAGTCATCAAATAATATCTAATTTTGGCAAGCAATTAGTGCTTTTTGAAAATTTTCTTGTGAAAGAGGAAGTACTCATCTAAAAATCATGCTTTTCAGAGGTAGCTTATATCGGATAATTCATCGTCCTCATTGTCAAATTGATGAAAGGAGGAGAATCAAAATGGCTCTTGATGTGGTATGATACAGCAGCATCTTTACTTGATCATTACGGCTTGGTGCTTCGGACCAATTGAGCAGCATTTCTTTTGCTTATGGTGATCTTAGAGGTTCCTCTTGTGCAGGCAAAGGGCATGGATTGCTTACATACAAGCAATCCTACAATTGTTCACCGTGATCTGAAGTCACCTAATCTCTTGGTTGATAAGAACTGGACTGTTAAGGTAATTCACTTTCAAATGTCTGTATCTTCCTTCTTTTTACCTTGCATGAACTTATGTCATTGGCGAGCGAGCAAAATTTATTATTTTTGCCCTTGGTGTTTGGTTCAATATTGAGAGCGCAATGCATTATGTGTGGATAAGCGCACTTCACGAGTTTGAACTCTGTGGTGGACTAAATAGTCAGTTATTTAAGTGGAGAAAAGGGGAGGGATGGACCCATTATCCGTCGAGTTTTGAATTGTGTGCCAGCTGGCCCTCAAGGAATTATCGGTTATCAAAAAAAAATTGATCTTTCTTATTTTGTTGAGCTGGTTGTAAAGCTGTATTGCTTCAGTGGAATGATCACAAATTGCGGTAATCTTTGAGCAAACAGTTATAGCCCCTCTTTCTTTTCTTTTTCAATTCTACCATTTAGGGCAGAAAAATGAAAAGAAACTAATGCACTAATGTGATTATTTTCATTTTGAAGGGGAGTTTACTTGGTTGTGGTTGTTTCTATTAGTACCTCTGAATCTTCTCTGATGTATTTCTTAATTTATGGGATGTCTCGGGAGGGATGTGACTCTGAATCTTGAAATGCAGGTATGTGATTTTGGCTTGTCTCGCTTGAAGCACAACACATTTTTGTCATCCAAATCAACAGCTGGAACGGTGAGAACAATATATCTTCACTTGTTTAGATGTGTTACCTTTACCATTAAGTTTGGATACTAATTATCTTATTTCTTCACTTCCTTTCTTATTTTCTGACCTAGTTCTTTTTCATTCCATAGCCTGAGTGGATGGCGCCAGAAGTTCTTCGCAATGAACCTTCAAATGAGAAGTGAGTTAAGAATTACTCTACTAACTCCATGTTCTCGCTCATAGCTTGTGCTAGATATTCTTGTAGGTCTATTTTCTTTACAAATTGGAGCCTTTTGTTTTTATGTCAATCTTCATTTTAAGCATGCTTGTCATCGTTCGTCTTGTTGTTACTGCTTGTAAGCTTTGTTAAGAAAATAGATTTTGGGCTCAACATAAACCCCAAAAGCTAGCTCATTACTCATTAGTGAGGATTGCCAAAGACCATAAAAGGAGAGAACAGCTCATTGCATTGACTAATGTAAGACAATCTAATACCTCGACATGCCCAGGGTGATACATCTTGATCATGGACAATATATGATAGCAGTTAGCACTTAAGGAAATGGACTTAGCTAACTCAAGCCCAGAGCGAAAGTTCAAGGATGAAGTTTCCCCAGACCATAAAAGAAGACACATCCCTTTCACTCTGTCAACGTGGAACAATCAAACAACCTATAGACTATAGTACATTGGATATGACCCAAAAAAGGGGAAAGTTTTTCATTAAATACTATTCCTACTTGGCTGAAAGTTGAGTTTCGGAATAGTATTAATGCCCATGGAGCTGGACTATCGTAACATCTCTGCAAATGTGGAAAATGAACTCTTTTCATCACCGCCTGGGATCCAAATGCCAGCTTTAAAATTATTTTATATATATTCCAAAATGGGGTCATTCCTTTTCAGAAAAAAATGGGGTCATCCAGGATAGAATACTTGGTTATGTAGTTCCGAACTTAATTGAAATAGCTAATATAATAACCTAATGACACGTAGTGGCATAGTTGTTTGCTGAACTCTTTTAACTTGATCATAATATTTTGAACTACACATGGTTTCCTGAATGAACATTTTACTTTCTTCTGGAATTCTTCTTGGTTTCATAGGATGGAATTATTGGTCACATAGAAAGGAAGTGATCTCATATATCCTTCTCCAAAAAGAAATGAGCTCATAGATGGGAAAGCTTGCAACCTTCATCTATTTTACAGCAGGTTTTGTAGTGCTGAGTTCTATGCTATCATCAGCTTAACATTTTGGTCACTTGACAGGTGTGACATCTACAGTTTTGGTGTCATTCTATGGGAACTTGCTACCTTAAGATTACCTTGGAGCGGGATGAACCCTATGCAAGTGGTGGGAGCTGTTGGCTTCCAGAATAAACGTCTCGAGATTCCAAAGGAACTTGATCCTATTGTAGCAAGAATAATATGGCAATGTTGGCAAACGTGAGGGTGACATGCTCCTGTTCTATTCTTTATAATTTTGTTTATTTCCTTCAAGACACGAAATGCTAATTATCTTGTACATGTTTTTTTCCAGTGATCCAAACTTGCGTCCATCATTTGCTCAGCTAACAGTGGCTTTAGCACCATTGCAACGTCTTATCATTCCTTCCTATGTGGATCAGCCCAGCTCCCATTTGCCACAGGAAATCTCAGTAAATTCTACCCCGTAAATTTTCCAGTTCCCTAAGTGCTACTGTCGGCTGGTCATTTTATATCTGGGAAAAGCAAGGTTTGGTTTACGTTTCGTCCCTATGCAAGACGAAAGAATGGAGACTGTCTTTTGGGCAAAGGAGTAGATGGTGCTCCTCAGAAAGGTGCTTTAGGAAGAAAAAGTAAAGCGACCTTGGCAGCGCTATACTGCTATTGAAATGTGTCGTTTACATGTTACTCTTCTTGTATAGTGATTGTGTATAAGTTGATCCCGAAGGGAGCAGTTGTCCTTTTGAGTTGTATATTCTTAATGACATAAATTCCTTGGTTGAGGCCCCCTTGAAATAATGAGGTGGTGCCGGTAATCACTTATCGCATGATCCCTGTATAGTCTATACAACAGTGGCTTGGCTAAGTTGCCAGTTATCACGAATATATTATTGATCCCTTTGGCAAGTCGGCACTGTGTCAATACTTGAAAAACAAAAAAAAGGTAAATATCTTCAGGTAGCTTGCTCGTGTGATCATCTTCTTTTTTGATTACTGAGTAAGATGTGGTATAATTTGGTTATTTATTGGATCTTGCTTACATTTCAATTTAACAATGTGATATATGTCTTTGCTCTGACAGAAGACTAGAAAGAGACTTGGCAAATTCTAAAAGCCAATACAAGTAACAATCAACTAAGTTCATATTAGCGGGTTGGTTTCCCCTCTTTGAGTCCTTTGATATCGTTGTGTTCTATTCTTAGTTGAATTTGTATTTTTTCAGAGTGTGTGGTTCTTTTAAGTTAATTTTTCTCTGAGATCAGGTTCCTCTCTCTTCTTTTAGCACATTTGATCGTCATAATGTATGAACTTTTTAAGATGATTTTATCTCATCTTCTCTTTGATGCCTTCTTTTTGCACCGTTTGTCGTATGTAATGATTTCTAATCTTAGTATGAAGACATATCCTTCTTATTGTCCACATTTTTATGACACTTGGATATGTTTCCCTTGGATTATCTTACAGAATTTACCTCGCATTAAGGTAATCTTGCTATTACATCGCATTCCAATAGGATTCCTCAATTTCAATCATTTTTTTGGAGTTTTGTATTATATTTTTGTTCATCATGTCATTTTATTTAAAGATGGAGCCCTGATGTGTGGATTGTTACATTTAGGCATTACAATTTCGTCTAGTCGTACTTCACCTTAATTCTTGTTATGGGAGCTATTTGATGTAGTGCATGTACATGTCATCTCGCCAAAAACGCTTTTTTTGAAAAATTATTTTGAAAAAAAAAGATTACAGCTAGAAGTACTTTAATAAATACGACCAAACATTAACTATCACTCAAAAGTATTTTTTTAAAATTAATTAGTTAAGCAATTTTTTTTTCCACCAATAGTACATTTTTAAAAAGCAATATCAAGTAAAGCACATTTTAAAATAAGCAAATTTTAGAAGCTTGGCTAGACAAACCTAAATGACCTTTTATTTCGACAGTAAAACTCTGGTGAGTTCTGGTCAATACACAAAGGTCCTTACATAGTAAAGAGCAAAATCAACTTTTTTTTTAATCGTGGTTTTTAGGCATCGTTTTGTGAACCTGACTAGTTGTATCCATCGGATTCAGCTGTTTCAAGGCGAGTGCACGGTTAATTGTACGTGACCCTGGAGATGCGGTCGATTTGTAATGCCTCCAATGGTCCTGCGGGGCTCGAACTAAAACATGACTATTAAATATCATACTCAGTGGATAAGAGACTGTACATCACCAGATCCACAATTTTCCCCTTGTGGTAGCCATATTTTCTCAATATGCCCTCTTTTATGAACCCAGCCTTCTCCAATACCCTTTGGGATGCCTTGTTCTCAGCATCAGCCAATGCCTGTAGCCTTACTATTTCAGGAAAGTCATTATACACTTGAGGGATTGTCATTTTGACAGCCTCTGTAGCAATCCCCTGTCCCCAATATTCAGCTGCAATAGCATATCCTATATCACCTCGGCTTCTATCATCACCTGATTCAGGGAATTCAAATTAGTCGGATCAATAAATTCCGAATACTGAATCCATAAATAAGAAGGAAAAAATAAGTTCACCTGATCCAGGAAATACAGATATAAACCCGATCGAGCGATCATCGATGCATCTTGAATTAAGATATATAAATATACCAAAAGTATATATAAAAAATATTTCTTTCATAAGATTGCATCTAACATATAAGATATAGATAACAATACATCTTATATTAGAGGTGATATATGTATACATAAAATACATCTTGGATTAAGATTGCAGTTGACATATAAAATATATAAAAATATACTCTAAAATACATCTTAAATAAATTGACACTAGACATTAAAATACACAAAATATATACATAAAAAATACATATTGGATTAAAGTGGCACTTGATATTGTTGGTATATTTACAAAATAATTCTGGTATATTTCATACTTGATTAGCAATATATAGTTATATAAATTACAATATAATGGTATAATGTATATGAATCTGTGTATATTTCTTAGAAAATATTGTTGGTATATAATATAAAATGTATAATTTGAAAAAAAAATGATTTTTGAGTATAGAACTTATTTATTTATGTTAATAAATATGAATATTGTGAGAATAATATATCAAAATCTCTCATTCCAATAATTACTCTTCACTCGTTCTCATAGAAGTCGTTCCTATTTTCTCGCTCATGGAGAAAGGAATATGGTATTAGGGATAACTATTTAAGAGAGAATGGGAATAGATAAATTTAGGGTTGAAACTGATTCCTAAATTTAAGCGTCATTAATTATTTTCTAAAAGATGCTTGTATGTAAAAAAAAAATGAAGCATGCTATAATTGTTAATAAATTTGTTGTTTCTGGAATAACCTAAAATTATTGCCATTTATTTAAATAATTCTTGGTTAATGACCAACAGTGTAAAAATCTCTTTTTTTTTTTTTTTAATATATGTGACAATGGGCTGTGGGCACCTAAACCAAGGGCGTTGATCTGAATTGCCGAAAGACCGGTTGACCGTTAAAATTAGGAAAAATATAATGTATAACCGCTCTCAAAATAAAGGTCGAAAAAAGATATACATATTTTTTGTATATGTTTACTATTTTGTATGTTATATATAAATTTTATATAATTTTGCAGCCACCAAATATGAATAATTTCGGTCGTGAGCTACAAGCGGGGTGTTCAAACCGAACCGGAAAACCGCACCAAATCTAAAGACCAAACCAAACCGATTAAAAAATCCGACTAGGTTTGGTTTGACTTGGTTTTGTATTGAGTAAAAAAATCCGAACCAAACCGACATATAAAGATATAAATTTTATTTATATTTTTAAGACTTTGTAGTGATTTTTCTTTAGAAAATATAGAAATATTTGGGATCCTCTCTTGTATTATCCTTGAAAGCTAAACTAACGAAAAATTACTGTTAGACGACTAAGAAAATAACTGTCATGCATTACTAAAAAAATTGCTCATTAGGTAATAGATCATATGTTTGTCAATTTTTTCCATATTTACTAAATATATATTCACCTATCAAAGCTTTGTCTATAATTTTAATAACATACGATTGAAATAAAATTGATGTAACAAAAAACCTGAAAACCCGAAAAAACCGACAAAACCGAACCAATCCAAACCGATATAATTAGTTTGATTTGGTTTTGATAAAACCGAACCAACCCGGTCCATGTAAACCTCTAGCTGCAAGTAATCTTTGTCCTTAAAATTACCGGTATCTATCTATGTGTCTTCGTTGAGAAATCAAGGGAAACATTACTTTATCGTAACCCCCGTTTATACTCAGTCAAAACAAATGAAATGCAACAGTGGGAAAATTGAAATTAGGTCAAGCAACGTAAAGTGGGCAGGGAAAATGTTGAATTATTTTCCACGAATTATCCTTAAGGAGAATAATTTCACTTGATTTCAACAATTCACCATATTTTGCTATACCTAAAACCTTATACTCATCAGCCAACAATCCCAGTGAATTCCACAAGAAATTGCTAATTCAGATTGAAAATCATATGTTGCATAATTGAAAGAGAGATTTAAAGCTTGAAACTTCAAAAGTAGTGGTAGAGCGAGGAGTTCTAATGATTAGAAAAATGCAAGAATGTCACACCTGAATTGCACCCAAACAAATAAAAAAAATTGGGTCTTGATCAAATGGTATCAATGTACCATGACTTACATAGATGAGACAGTTGAAAAAAGAAGAGCACATCAACAACAAACTACAATATAAATCCAGTGTGATTTTACATGTGGAGTCTGAGAAGAGTGAAATGTACGTAGACTTTACCCCTACCTTGTGTGAGGTAAAGAGAGGTTGTTTCAGATAAACCCCTGATTCAAGAAAAATGTTATTATAATGATAAAAATAATAGAAATGAGCTTTAAAACTTTGAAATTCATGGATTTAGAGGGATGTTATCTGTAGATAGAAAAGTGTAAACTGCACCAACCACCACAATTTCATTTCCATTGATCTGGACTTGATGTGTTATTGAACCTTGATATAGAAATCCAGCCTTGTCCAATACCCTATGAGAAGCCTTGTTCTCCAAAAGAACAAATGCTTGAATCTTTACTATTTCAGGAAAGTGACTAAACACTTGAGGTATTGCCATTTTGAGTGCCTTTGTCGCAATCCCTTTACCCCAATACTCAGCTGCTATAGCATATCCTATATCTGCAGCAGCTTCATTCTTCTTCTTGCTATCAACACTTCTTCCTGGATTTATCACCCATAGGAATCCGATCGATCGATCATCGATGCATATCGATACACGCCAAGGGTAAGGTATACACACTTCATTTATGAAGTTCAAGGCTTCTTCTTTTGAGGTCAATGTCTTCCATCTTGTGGTCCGAGTTACTCGATCATCACTGCCCCATATCATCACATCATCAACATCAGTCACTTTGAATGGACGCAAACTAATTCTTGATGACTCTATTGACATGATACGACAACGACAACAAACCTAGTGTAATTCCACAAGCAAGCTAAGTCTGAAGAGAGTAGTCGTGTGCACGCATGCAGACCTTACCCTTACCTTGTAAATGTAGAGAGCTCGCTTAAGAAAAAATGAAAAAGAGGCAAGTAGCAACACACAATTGACATGATGTTTCAACTATATATTCCTAATTAATTAACGAGCTTAATTTGGAGCTTTAATGAGTTGGAGATCCTTGTTTTCAGGACAGAGTTTGTAAGCAGACTTGGTAGTAATTAAAGGCTGTAATTCCATTAAATATTATCAACTTGTGGCAAATTAAAGTTTGTGGTTTATATATTTATGGAGTATGTATATCTTATTCTGAATGCTATATATATATATATATATATATATATATAGTTGGTATAGATCGTAAGAAAGGGCGCTTAAATTCCAGGAGCCATGCATTTTCGGTAATAGTATCCAAAGTTACGAAATTCTCTCCTTTCTTGATTTGTATTTCCATGTTGTAATTAATGAACGTTGTCACGTAAGTATGATTAATATAATAAAGAAAGACCAAAAGGAAGTAAACAATAGAAAATGTCTCCCTAGCTATAGGAATCTTTATAATAAAAGAAATAAAATAAAAAATCTTATAAGACGCTGCGCTATGTCTCTTTCACGTGGCTTCACATTAGGGTCTATGCCTTTTGATTTAGAGACAAGTTACGTATGGATTAATAATAAATATAGATTAAAAATGTATGAATAAATGTAATATTATACCTTTATTTTTTTATAGATGTTTGGCTAGCTATATTAAAAATTGGCGAAATATATAATAGCCCCTCCAAGTTATCCACAACGGTCGTTTGAACACCTCACCAGACCTATTTATCAAGTAGACACCTCAAGCTATATTTTAATGTGTCTCTTAAACCCTTCAAACTGACATGGCACGTGTGTAGTACACTCGCCTTGAAGCAAGTGAAGCCTTTAAAAATTATGTTTATTTCTTTTCTTTTTTTAATTTAACTGGTAGAGCCCACTTATCCACTTTTCTACAAAATTTTCTTCCACTATCTTTTCCACCTTAACCCATTAATCTCAACACCACACTTCACCATTAAAAGGAAGTCCCAGCATAATTAAAGTTGTTCAACATATAAAATCCATTCATAATTCGTCATGTCTTTTACTCCATAAATTGTTCGACATTTAGTTTTTGTCTTCTCTTGAAGGAAATAATCTTTCAAGGTACCGATACAACTGCACTACTAACTGAATGGGTAATGGCAGAATCAGTTTTGAACCAAGAAATCCAAGAAAAATTTCACAATGAGCTACAAACTATAGTAGGGAATGAAAATGTAACAAATGCACATATTGCCAAATTGTCCTACCTTCAAGCAGTCATAAAAGAAATTTTACGACTGCATCCTCCGGGCCCACTATTATCGTGTCTCGGCTATCCATCTCCCATGTCCACCTCAGCAATATCACGATAATTCCGGTCAACACGACGGCAATGATCAACATGTGGACCATCATACATGACCCTAACGTGTGGGAGAATCCGTCAGTGTTTATGCCGGAGAGGTTCTTAGGGATGAATTTTGATGTTAGAGGTAATAATTTAAGGCTTGCGCCATTTGGAGCTGGAAGAAGAGTTTGCCCTGGGAAGAATTTAGGGTTGGCTACTGTGAGTCTTTGGGTGGCTAAGTTGGTGAAGAATTTTGTGTGGGTTGGAAATGAGACTGAACCTGTTGATCTCAATGAAGTTCTGAAGCTTTCTTGTGAAATGAAGCAGCCACTTTCTGCTATAGCTGTTCCAAAAAATGGTGGAATAACTACCGCGGATGTGTCCGAGAAGAAGATTGGAAGTGGAAGGGGTATAACCGAAAAAAGGGAATGGGGGATTGGGAATTGCAATTGGGTTTGTTTGGGCAGAAGTTGGGTTTGGATTTTTTTTTAGTTTATTAAATTTCTGTTTAAATTATTGTTCACCATTTTAATTTAGCATTACACGTGTTATTATCTTATTGGTTCATTTACCTTGTACCAACGATTGCATTTCATGCATGTAATCTGTTGAGCGAAGATGTCCAAATGACACATATATATATTCGGTAAAGCGTCTGGTTGGATATTTCGGTAGTTGAGGTGTTTAAATGACCGCTGTGGACAACTTAAATAGGCTATTTATGTATTTAGCCTTAAAAATTACTAGTATATAGTGTATTGAAAAATATGTACTATTTAATTTTAAATAGAATTTACTATTGCAAAAGTTAGAGCCCGTTTGGATTAACTGATAAGCATAAGGGGCTGAAAAGCACTTTTAAGTGCTGAAGCTATTTTAATAAATAAATAATTATGTGTTTGGATACAAGTATTAAAATTGATAATAAGCACTATTTGATGTAAAAAAGTTTTGATATGCTCTTTTTTCTGTTAAAATAACTTGAATAACCTTGGATACAAATGCTGAAATTGATAATAAGGTGCTGCAGTATTTGATATAAAAAAGTGCCGATAAGCTCTTTTTTCTGTTAAAATGACTTGAATTATCTTAGAACTGTTTACACTTATAATGGCGTAATTTCTTCAAAATTTTAAGTTCGAGATCGACTCAAATACAGAATATTCTATTCTATTTGTCATTTTATTTTAAATACAACTGTGATTAGATAAGATAATCTTTATGATAACTATAATATATTTTATGATAATCATATAATCAAAAGTTATAATAATTAATAAATTGATAAAAGTTTCTCAGTAAAAGAATAAACCGAAATAGGATAAAATATTTGAAGAGAAACATTGTCTTCATCACCACAACACTTAGAAAGTAATCCCCATTTATTACATACAGTTCAAAGATAAATACACAATCACATAGATACAAATATGCAAAGGAATAGAGAATTTTCTTACCTCAAATAGACAATGAGAATTGCAGACTTAAAGAGGCAGAAATTTTAGGTTAAAAAATACGTGAGGTAGTGAGTATCTATGATGACCCAAAGGGCCATATTTCGCTTTAGAATCCGATTTCGTATTCCGAGGCCTTGAAAACCTCATTCATTCTCTCCTCAATTTGCATGCGCCCATATGTGAAAAACTTAAGAAAAGATAATTTTTTGGCTTAAAAAGATGATTTTAGTTGACTTCGGTCAATATTTTAGGTAACAGATCCGGCCCATATGTGAAAAACTTAAGAAAAGATAATTTTTTGGCTTAAAAAGATGATTTTAGTTGACTTCGGTCCATATTTTAGGTAACAGATCCGGACCCGTATTCTGACGATCCCGGAGTATTCGTAGTAAAATATAGGACATGGGGCTATGCACGGAATCGAATTCAGAAGTCCCTAGAAATAATTTTTTGAAGAAAATTGATAAGATTGAAAGTGCAATGATGTAAATTATTGAACTTGTTGGTATGGGCTCGTATTTTGGTTCCGAAGCCCGGTACAAGCCCGTTATAATATTTAAACCTTATCTGTGAAACTTGGTGACGAAATAAGTGATTTTACGTGATTCGGGCCTTTGGTTGAGAAAATAAAAATTTTAAAACTATCTTGAAAATTTCACATGTTTTGCTGTTGAATTCATAGTTGTAGATGTTATTTTGGCGACTTGATCGCGCGAGCGAGCAAGTTCGTATGATATTTTAAGACTTGTGTTCATGTCTGATTTGGAGACCCGAGGGCTCGGGTGAGTTTTGGATAGGCTAAAGAGTGTTTTGGATGTAGTAAGAATATTGCTGGTATGCTTCAGCTGTTGCAGGCCCCTGATCTCGCAATTGTGAGATCAGGCATCGCAATTGCAAGCCCTGCAGGGTCAGTATTTGCGAGCCTTTCTTCGTAAATGCGGGTAGGAGGATGGGCCAGTAGAGTTCGCAAATGCGAACAAACCTTCGCAAATGCAAAGTAGTCAGGGAAGGGGGATCATCGAAATGAACCAAAGGTTCGCATTTGCGACAGTGGCTGAAATGAGGCAGGTTTGCATTCAGGTCGCAAATGCGACATCTGCAACTGTGCAAAAAGGGACTTTCACGGGATTTTTGATTCATTCTCCTATTTTTCAAAACCTAAAGTTCGATAGGCGATTTTTCAAAGACTAGTTCTTCCCCAAATCATAGGTAAATGATTCTTAACTCATTTCTTTCAATTTATTTCATCTTTTTTACAAGATTTTATCGTAGAATATAGGGTTTTTCATGGTGGAATTGGATGTTTTCGCGAAGAACCTAGGAATTTTGAAATTCGGGGATTTGGACCTTAATTTGAGGTCGGATTCCAAAACTAATTATATATCCAGGCTCGGGGGTAAATGAGTAATCAGATTTTGGTTCGAATTTTAGGTTTTGACCAAGCAAGTCCAGGGTCGGCTTTTGACTCTTTGGAAAAAATATTAGGAAATCTAAAATTATGCATTAGAATTAGCTTCTTAGCGCATTGATGTTATTAGGTTAATTATGGATAGATACAAGTGGACTGGTCATGGAATCGAGAGGTAAAACGGTATTTGAGTTTTGAATTACCCGTTTGCTTGAGGTAAGTGTTTGGTCTAACTTTTACTTGAGGGATTAGGGATCCCCGACTTGCTTGCTATGTGAAATATCATGTGTGTAGCGTATAGGAGTGGTGACGAGAACCTATGCGTCACCAAATTATGTGTTTAGCTTGTTCCCTTTCCCCGTTTCCCTGTATATTGCTTTCATGTCTTACTTGCTATTTGCTTATTGATGCTTCCATGTCTAATTGCTTCTTGTTAAATGTTGTTTCTCTATTGGTGTTGTTATTGTTCCATTGTTCCATTATATCACATTGTTGGTTTATTGGTGCTTCATGGTACAATTTGGTTGGTCTCTCTGTGTAGTTTTAACTAGTGAAGTTTCATAATTGTAGTGATATTCCATTGTGTTGGTCTGAGGTATAAGTGTTGTGGAGGATTGAGTTAACTTGTGAAACACTTGTCTTTATTTTGTGATTAGTACTTATATATATTGGGATGGGGTTGCAGGCCGTAACATGAGGAATAAGCGTAAATGTAATTGTATGGTGGGGTCAGGTTCCCCGCCGCAACAAGGAGTAATAATGGTGGACAAGTGGGATCAGGTTGCACGCTGCAACATGAGGAATAACAGTGATATATTGAGGAGTAATAAGGGTGGACTGGTAGGATCGGGTTGCACGCCGCAACAAGGAGTAACAAAGTTGAATATTTATGTTGTTATTGATTACATGGTAGGATCGGGATGCGCGCCGCATCAATTGTTATTCGTGTATTGTTCTTCTTCTACTGAGATCCATTATTGTGGTGTTGAAATTCTCTTAAGTATTGGTTATATTTGAGTAATCGTAAAAAGAATGAGTTCAGTGTTTATGTGTTGCAAGCTACTGTTATAATTCATTCTATATTTCTTTTCTGTCTTAGTATAAACTGTGCAAGTTATATATTGTTATGCCCCGCCTTAGCCTCGTCACTACTTCGTCGAGGTTATGCTCGACACTTACCGGTACATGGGGTGGTTTTACTGATACTGCACTTTGCACTTTCTGTGCAGATTTCAAAGCTAGTGGCTGGTCGAGAGGTTGGTTGCTACCATTGCATTCAGGAGACACAAGGTAGTCGTGCTGGCGTCCGCAGGACCTAGTGTCCCCTCCTACCCTTACTTAATTTATGTTTTACTTTCTCCAAGACCGATGTATTTTCTTTCAAACCATTATTTGTTGTATTCGTAGATTGTTCGTGAGTTATGACACTAGTTTTTAGGTAGTATCTACTTCTGATTTCGTTAATAGTATAAGGGTAATTGGTTAAATCAAGTACTTTCGCTTTTCTTTCCGCCAATTCAGTCGTGTTAAACTTTAATTATAAAAAGGATAAAGGAAAAAAGTGAAATATTCTGTAACGTTGGCTTGCCTAGCGAGTGCAATGTTAGGCGCCATCACGGTCCCGAATGTGGAAAATTCGGGCCGCGACAGTATCGATGCAGGAGTTTTGTTTTGGAAAGTAATATTTTAGGAATAAAATAGTAAAAATCTTGATCAAACTTAACATGCTTATAAGCTAAAAATTCATAAGTTTATGTGATCAACTTATGACTTTTGACTTATTTTTGGCTTATAAGCACTTAGCTAGCTTATAAGCACTTTTAACATTACCAAACGCGTAGATAAGCTGAGTGCTTATAAACTTAGCCAAACACACTCTTAGTTTTTGTAATTTAACTGTTTAAATTCATAAATTGTTATACCCTCATTCCTATTAATTCACCTTACCCAGCTAGTTCTTCTTTTCTAAGTTTGATTTGATATTTTGAACGACCAAATTATGAAAAGAAACTATAGATCAATGCAACAGGGGAAGATCACATAAATACCAATTCAACACTATTGCAATTACAGTTCAACAGACTTGTCCTTGAAGAGAACAAAAGAGGGGTTCAAGAAAATGATGTTGAATGCACAGATCTTGAAAATTTATGTATCTAATGAAGGTACAGAATGAGTGGAAAGTAAACTATACAGTACAACATCCTTAATTTCCCCTTTAAAGTAAAAATATTTTCTAAACATACCCTCCTTAACAAATCCAGCCTTCTCCAACACCCTATGGGATGCTCTATTATTAGCATCAGATAATGCTTGCAACCTTACTATTTCAGGAAAGTCATTGAAAATCAGAGGGATTGCCATTTTCACAGCCTTAGGAGTGATCCCTTGTCCCCAATACTCAACTGCCAAAGCATATCCTATCTCGGCTCGACACCTGTCATCATCCGATCCGGGGCGCGCCACGACGATTCCAATCGAACGGTCATCGATGCATATGGATCGACGCCATGGAATGGAGGATTTTTCAATGAAGGTCAATGCATCTTGTTTGGAAGTCAAAGTATTGAAATGGATTGATCGAGTTACTCGATCATCACCTCCCCATAATAGTAGATCATCAACATCTGATGATCTATATGGACGGAGAGTGATTCTTGATGATTCCATATAAGACTGTAGCTGCTGCTAATTTCTACTAGGCTGCTGTTATATGAAAAACTTGGTATTACTTGCATTATATAACTATAAAAGTTACTATAGTATTATTTAAAAACCTGTGGACATACTTTTTTTAGGGGAGATAAGACAAGTCAAACATGGGCTAATTCTTGGCAGCATGTGGTATGCACCTAAGTTGCTCGGACACCGGTGCGGGTGTCCGAAATGAGTGCATATCTAAAGGTCGAATCCTTCAAAAAGTAAATTTTATGATTCAGGATACCGATCCTAGCACGGATACGGGTACAAGGATCCAACTAAAAATAATTCAAAAAATATAAAAATATCTATAAATTATAAGAAATTTTGTGAAATACATATGTATAGATTGTAAAGTGTGGATTTTTTTTTCTCAAGTTGTAGATAAGTAAATTATTGATTTCCTACATAATGTATGTTATTTCTTCAAATTTACTCTAGTTTTGGTTCTGATTTCGGGAATCAAATTGTATCTCGTCTTGAATATTTTCTTCCGTCGTGGTCAAAGTACCAAAAATTATTTGACTATATCCGGTAGGGATCCCATACTAGTGTCGTATCGACACGGGTGCATCACTTAAACTGCCGTGTCGGAGCAACTTTGTTATGCACAATTGGACAAAGCTCCAATATGTGTTATAGTCGTTCGAGGTGATGAAAAGAAAAATCACACATTGGTGGTGTTGTATGTGCTCGAGGAAAACAAGATTTGATCTAATGTAACTGTTTCAAAGGAGACTGGACATAGATCACATTGACCGAACGAGTACAAATTTTGGTGTCTCAGATTATTGATTCTTGCATGTATGTCTATAGTTAAAAGAGCGTCTCTTATCTGCAGCATCACCAAATAATTGCACTTCAAAAGTTAAGAATCTCAGAGAAGTCATAGTTTGCAGAAATTTAACAATTTAGTCTTACCATTAAGTTTATATAGTTTTGAAACTATATAAACTTTTTGATAAAAATTTTGAAAAGAATTTGATATGGTAAGGATCAGCCTAAGGGTGTGCATTCGATTTGTCGATTCACCATCCACTCTTGTGATTTTTATCACCAAGTTTTGAAATATTAACGAACAGCCAATTCACCCTCCACTCAATTAGCTTTGCACTTTAGATGTTGGCTCCTCAATATATTCAGACAATCTTCTAGGAAGAAGACATCCTTGATAGGAATTTTTATCCACACAGTACCATGAAAGCTTCTGCCAACAAATATTCTGCAACAGTAATCAAGCAATACTTTTTAAGTTTAGTAATGCTCTGAAGTTAAAAGATTAAAAGTTTCCACTTTTTCTATCAAATCATAAGCAGAGATATCATGGCAAGGTTCCTAAGATGTCTAACAGGACTTACAGACAAGATGAAGCTACATATTGAAGACACTGAAATGTTATCATCAGTAAAAACATGAAGCCGCGGGGTTAACTCTAAAACAAAATAATTTTCCTTCTTCAAGGATACTCTCAAAGTCTAAAATAATGCAACACAATTCATTCTTCAATAATCAATTTGACCGAGTTTCAGATCAAGTGTGGGAACATTGAGCGGATCTTATTTATGTGCAGATACCGGACTTAACTTCATGCAGGAACAAAGATCACCTCCAAACTCCAAGAGAAAGCAGTACTCAAAGATGCAGCAATAGGGAATAGTAGGAGAAATCGAATCTGCTACTTCGGATTGGGATGAACATAGCTTACAGATTATGTGTGGATTACCAACAATAATGAGCAATGATTTGGCCCGTGTAATTGCAACGTTGAACCTCCTGGGATTACTGAGGAAACCAATGGAATATGTTCTGTCAAACTCATTGTGCTTGACCGTGGATCGGACAGTAGACACAATATTAACATACCTTTCTTGTCCCTTAAACTGCTCAACACTTCCAACTTTAACATCAAATATCTCTAATGTTTCAAGGACCTGAGATATCTTTAGTATACTTGCTGTCTGTAGGGTGCTATAATACCTATATCAGTTTCTTTAACATCTCCCACTTGCTCTGAGCTTTTTAATAAGATCAACTACCTTGTTTACCTCTATTCTCTTAAACCAGGACGGGTTATTTCCTTCTCTTTCGTCACATCCTTGAATTCCAACAAAGAGTATCCGAAAATCTTTACAGGGAAGAAGCTGTAGCAAAGATTTCTGATACGATGTATCCTCTTTAGATGCAATAAGCTATCCACTATAAAATAGCCTGGGGGGAGGTGCAGAATAGTAGGGTGACATCGATAATTATTAACAAGCTTCGTCATGAAATTTTGATCCCCATTGCTGTAGTGTTCACATGTCATTAACCTCTCCAAATACGATACTCCGAACCCAAATTTCATTGCATGTTCTGAGCATACAGCTGGACCTAATTGCTTAGGATCTCCAGCAAGTACGACTACTGTGTCCTGACGGCAAAGATTAGCTTTTCTGGTTCGGATGCTTGGCCAGATTCATCCAAGAAGATATGGAAGAAGTGTCCAGGTTTAATCCCTTCTGCTAAAAGTAGAGATGTAACTCGTATAGGTAGAGATAATGACCCTATAACACAACAATGCCTTGAGTGGAGGACACCTAAAAATGGAGTTCTCAAAATAGCAATAACGAAGAAAATCATGCTTAACATCTTCACATTGACGACTAGAAGCATTTAGCCTGAAAACTTAGTTATCTTTCACTTCAGCAGTTATGTTGCTAACAATTTTCTGGAGTATGTGATCTGATGCACTGTTGGAAGCTGCACAGACAAGAATCCGCACATTTTTCCTTTTAGTGTAAAGTAGTAAGATTGCTTCCACTACTGTCATCGTCTAACCCGTACCTGGAGGCCCATGGATCACATAAGGTGGTGCGCCCTTGCAACCAAGAATCATTTCAACAGATAGTAGCTGCTGCTCATTGAGAGATGCAAATGGAACTAAGGGAATCTTTAGTTGACCGTTCTATTACTTCTGAAGGAAAGAGTAGATTCAGGCCTAGACCTTCAGCTGCTTGGACAGCTTGGTATAGTCTCCTCATGGTAACTCTGTTGCATGAAAATTGAAGAAGTTCCAGGGATGATGTTGCATACGAAAGTCCTCACGACATTTCATGAGAACTTCATCTGCCTCGATCCGGTATATGTAACCCTAGAAATCATCACTTGTTGTTAGATTCTTACAAGGTATTTTTAGTGGATCGTCTGCTCAAGTATGCTAATATTACATGATTATCCTGCTTCGAACGTACTGAGTTTTGCTTGGTCTCATGTTAGATAAAGATGGACAAAGATACAGAAAATTCAAAATTCAACTGTTCGAATGAAGGTTGGGACAATAGCCTAAAAGATAAGATTCATTTGCAAAATCGTTTCACCAATGCTGAGGCAAGAAAGGTAACATGCCATGTGAGTATAAATAAAAATAATTATTTTAACTACTTTCCTCCAAATTGCAAGTCAAAGAAACAAATACATAATACATGAAATTTGAAACATAAACAATTAAATAACTTTTGACCTCAAAACAAGCTACTCTATATACTAAGCATATTAATTATGTAAGCTTAAAATTTGGTCAGAAAGTAAAGCAAGTGTATAACTAGGCCTGATTGTAGGAGTGAAAATAATTTGTAAATTTAACTTAAATTGCTTCTTGCAGTAAAGTAACATATTTTCCCTTGAAATGAAAATATAAAGGTTAACCTGAAGTGTAGGAGTTGAGTGATTTGGGTCTTCAAAGGTAAGTCTGGCAAACACAAAATCTCCATGCACAAGCGGGGCCTGGGAGTTCAAGAGCCAATAAGTGATTCCTTCTGGTTTTTATTTTGGCATTCAATGTATCATAGTTTCTCATTTCCTTCTGAAATAAAACAACATACCATTCATATAAATCACAATACAGATAAACTACGAACCACAACCTAAATAATCAAGGACCGCAATTTACTCTCATGCATACTACAGATAGGGACTAATTTTACCTCCAAATATAATTCTTCCATGATAAGTAGAGTGCTGAAGTAATCGGCATATTTCTCCCTCTTCAAACCTTCTCGAAAAATTTCAGGAATTTTCTTGTTTGTCAATAAGTTTCTAACTTCTTCGGGGATTTCAAACTGAGGGAGCATAAAGTTGAACCCTTTACTCATCGCTTTAACATTATGTGCAGCAGCCACAGAGAACTCATGGGCAGCTTGTCCGATCTTGGAGTTCTTGAATATGGTTTCCTGGAAGACAACGATTGAGAAACTTTATCCTCAGCCAGTAGAAAAACCACGCGTTCAATCCTGTCATCTCCAACATCAAGTTCCACAATAGACGTGTGCAAACCGATTTCCTTAGGTTTGCAAGTTAACCAAATAGTTAGACGCCGCTGTGGCTGGAGTGTTATTTCATCAAGAGAAAATCCCTCTAAAAACCTTTGAATATAATCTGCATCTGAATCAACTGAAGGGGGTTTAAGTAACGATAAAGTGAAAGAATCAGCAGGATTTGAACAGAAAATCTTCACTCCCCAAAGTGGCAGCGACTCTCTTGTTGTATTCTCCAAAGTAATGGGGAATGAAGATGTTTCTCCTACAAAAACCGATTGAGGCTTTCCTCGTACGAAAGGAAATGGATTCGAGATAACAACCGGTTCATCTTCATTTGGCTGATAGTTGCAGACAGAGTCATCATCCACAAAATCAATAAAACTAAACTCCTGCTTGTCTCCAGTGATAGAATATTCATCATCTCCATGGTCCCTACCAAATTTATCCGTCTGTTCAGAAACAAGAGGCGATGAACTCCTGACTTTCTGCAAGAAAAAGATTTTTATGATCGTTACAGTATAATTAACACAGAGTCACTAGTTAGAATGTTTTACCAAGTTTAGGCACAATAAAGAATGGAATGAAACTAAAATCTATCTATTGTTTTACCAAGTTTAAGAAGTTTGTGTTTGGAAAATAATTTACTAACTCAAAAAGAAATATTCAAATTAATATCTTGGTTCATTTAACATTTTAAATATACTTGTAATTGAAAATTAGTTTAATTTTGACTACCTTAAATGATTGTTTCTTGAAATTATTTTATTAGCCGTTTCATTACGTTAATATCAATGTTATTTGGCTCATTAATGGAGTAATTGTCAATAAATATCTTTGATGATTACTTTTGGTTTTGTAAAAGAAAAGTACTAATGTCTTAGTTATGATTCAAACGTTTGGAAATTTAAAAAGCCTTTATGGCTTTGATTCTTTATACGTTATAGTAATGCTTGGAAATGATACGTTTTTATTGGTTTTTAAAAAAGCCTTTATGGCTTTGACAGTTTTACAAATCAAAGTGTGCATTTTCTTTGCACTATATATATATATATATATATATATATATATATATATATATATATATATAAATATATGCTTACTATGAAAGGGAACAATTTTTTCTTCTTCTTTCCTTTGTGCTGGGTTTTCTCCTTATATATCTTTGTTGTTTCTGCTCCTAGTTATACTAGAAGAGCTTGTTGAATCCTGGGGGATACGCCTAATATTATTCATCTCGGTGTGGGCGAAATATCCTTAAGGACAATGTTCTTGACACGCCTCAAGCTAAACCTTTTATTCTCCATAATTCCTCAAATTTTTCCAACAATCTTAAGGATATTTCACGCTTTAGTCTTACGGAGAATACAAATTGCAATATTTTGGCTGATCCATTTACACATGATGCACAGACTAGTTAAGCTATTGTTGACATATCAATTTTTTCATCAATCTTCTTTTCTTCAACGCAGGTAAAGACAAAAAGAACAAAATGATATAGCCGGGATGACAAAGGAGTTTTAGCATGAGATGGTACTAATTTTATAAATTCGACTTCAAGTGTGTCAAAAGGTTAGATTTTTTTTTACTTTATGAAAGAAGATGTCACAACTTGGCAAGGATTCCGAGTCACGCTATTATTTGGAGAAATTGAAACATTAGTTGATTGATGTTCCTCATGAATATTATTATGATATAATCTCTAATCTAATTATTGGGAACTTATATTTTAGAATATATGAGATTATGCATTGCGAGGACACAAGAGAGTAAACTAAGATTTACTAAGATTATATTATTATATATGTTGAGTATTAAGATTGAGATATTATATAAATTTACCACATAGAAGTGTTGCAAAAAGCATTTGGTGCTATTATATACTATGGATGTGGTTAAATTTATTATGTCGTTGGATTCAAATGTTTTCTTTGATTTCTTTTGAAGAAAATCAATCAAGAGCGTTGATTTGCATTAGAAAGAATTAATGGAATTTCTTATGAGAAATTAGTAAAAGCTTTATGAGTTGTGAAAGTATTATCTCCTTAGCTTGAAATTTTCTAAAATGTGGGGGATCGGGTACCCAGAGTGTTATAGCCTGATCATAAGAAGGAAAAAGGTGGGAAAATTATTTATCAAAATTATAATGAGGCATTACAAAGTTGAGATTGTTTGCGGTGAAAATTTATATTGGAAGATCAAAATATATTGTATTTCTGGCTTTGAAAAATTATCTTGCTTTGGGTCTCTTAGTAATTTGGATGAAGAAATTATTGAATTATGGCATGTTTGATATTAATTTGAGATATTTCTGCAGAAGTTAAGATTGCTTCTACATTCAGAAAATTTTACTTTGGTATTATAATATGGAAGATACCAAAAAGAATATTAATTTCTTATGTGTTAAAAGATGTTTCAAAATACACTTGTACAGAAGTCAAGTTTTATTTCATTTGAGATGATCTTATGTTTTATTTGAGAAATACTATGAGTTAGTATTTTGCATGAGAATCTTCCACTGTATTAGAAGGATACAGTGATGACATCGAATCCTTGATTCAGATGAGAAAAAACTAGCTAGTTGTTGTGTGATCACCTTTTGGTGATTGTTACAATATTGAAATTATCTGGCAATGATGTTGATTAAGCAACCTCTTGGAGAGTTAAACCGACAATAATTATGTCGATGAATTGTGATTGCCAAAGCGCAATATTCCACCAAGAGTTAAACCGACAATAATTTGTCGATGAATTGTGATTGCCAAGGCGCAATAACCATTGTAAGAAAATAAATCTCTCAATGGGAAGTGTATATATCTCGAGACGTTATGTGATAAAGCAATTGCTTAGATATGAGAATTTTTTTTATATGTATATTATGTGTAGTCAAAAGAGGATTTGGCCGATTCTTTGACTTATAAGTGAAACATCGAGGGGTTGAGACTTTTGTCAATTTGAGATGTATCAACAATGATGGTAACCCAACCTATGTGATTGGAGATCCCATGAAATAGGTTCATATGGGTAATAACAAGTCTTTAGTTGATCAAATGTGCACTATTAAAATATGTCTCTTCCTATGGTGTATGTGTACATAGTGCAAGACTGCAATGAATGTGAGGTTGAGTTATTAAACTCTTAATCCAATAGTCCATAACCTTTTGTAGGTGGTGTATTGCACTGCAGAATACACTTGATGGATGGACCTATATGAGTGTGGAGTGGGGCCGCTCCTATGAAATTTGTGGCGAAATTTCTAGAGCACTCATGAAAACCAGGCGCGCGCATGGCCTATTAGCGCAAAACCGCGACAAACAACAAAGTGTGTGCGGTATAATGTGATAGATAAGACACTAAACTTACAAAAGAATTTTTGGTTCATAGAAGTTTTGAACTTCACCATTTATTCTGTAAGTTTAATCTTATTTTATCTAGGTCTGGTTCATAGTCCAAGAGACACCAGATTCGACACATTATGCTCATTTGTGAAAACCCAGCAAAACTTTTTGTTTCACTTTATTACTTATTATTCTTTTTGAGTTATGTTTGTTGAAAAATAATTTACTAACTCAAAAAGAAATATTCAAATTAATGTCTTGGTTCATTCTCTTAATATAGTATGTTAATGAGCCTTTATTATAATAACATTTTAAATATATTTGTAACTGAAAATTAGTTTAATTTTGACTACCTTAAATGATTGTTTCTTAACATTGATTTAGAAATTATTTTATTAGCCGTTTCATTACGTTAATATCAATGTTATTTGGCTCATTAATGGAGTAATTGTCAATAAATATCTTTGATGATTACTTTTGGTTTTGTAACAGAAAAGTACTAATGTCTTACTTATGATTCAAACGTTTGGAAATTTAAATGGCTTTGATTCTTTATACGTTATAGTAATGCTTGGATATGATACGTTTTTATTGGTTTTTAAAAAAGCCTTTATGGCTTTGACAGTTTTACAAATCAAAGTGTGCATTTTCTTTGCACTATATATATATATATATATATATATATATATGCTTCTTCATAGTGAAAGGGAACAATTTTTTCTTCTTCTTTCCTTTGTGCTGGGTTTTCTCCTTATATATTTTTGTTGTTTCTGCTCCTAGTTATACTAGAAGAGCTTTTTGAATCCTGGTGGATACGCCTAATATTATTCATCTCGGTGTGGGCGAAATATCCTTAAGGACAGTGTCCTTGACGAATCCGGAACCGAAGTATTGTTTTTATTAAAATTAGTAACAGAACTACGTTTAAAAAAAACGACATAAGTATATACAACGCCACAATAAGTGGCGTTGTATATAACGGACGTTATGTTACAACGCCACTTATTGTGGCGTTGAACTTGTGTTCATAAAAAATTATGTTCAACGCCACTTATTGTGGCGTTGTACCTACAACTATTAATTTTTTAAGTTGGTCATTTGTTTTATTTGATTCGTATGCGACAAAAACTCTAAATATTTAAACACGAACAAAAACATAATATTTAACTTAAATTTAAATTACTAGAACATAAACACAAACATAAATTAATAGAACACAAACACAAACATAAATTAATAAGAAAGACAAACATACAAATGAACTAAACATAATAAGAAAGACAAACATACAAATGAACTAAACATAATAAGAAAGACAAACATACAAATGAACTAAACATATAGTAGGAATTATTTAGTCCATACTTCCATTTATTCTACGTTCTAACCACTTAAATCGTTCAAGCAATTGTTCTTTTTCGTCTTCTAACTCTTTTACTCTCGACTTAAGCTCCGCAATTTCCTGTTTATTTTTTTGGTTTTCTCCCGTAGTTGATGCCAATTTCCATTCTGCTCTCAGTTTTTTATTCTTTTCTTCCCTCACCTCGTCCCTGAGTTCTATCCTTCTTATATTGCTATTGTAGCTGCTTTCTGCTTGGGCTAACCACATATTATGCAGATTAAGCATTCGTTCTCTATAGTTTGCTTGGAGACATTGTTCCTCAGCCCATTCATTGAACTCACACATTGGTTCATTCGAATTTTTGTAGCAATCCATCTGGTTCATGCACATCGAGTAGTTACGTCCAACATCATCACCTTCCCAACATGTTTGTTGCACACATTTTTTCCACAGTAACACACTGGTGTACCATATTGAGCCATTTAGTTTTACTTTGGAAAAATCAAAGTTTTGAAGAAATATTCTGGTTTAGTAATTTTTTTGAGCGTATGTGATAACGAAATGAGCTCTGTATTTATAGATGAGTGAATTAACATACAACGCCACTTCTTATGGCGTTGTATGCACAACGCCACTGTTAATGGCGTTGTATGGTACACGACCAGCTTTTACAGACACTTTATGTCAGGTCTACTTTATGCATTGATATGTTTACTTTATGTCATTGATCGGTCTACTTTATGTCATTGATATGTCTATTTTATGTCATTGATATGTCTACTTTATGTCATTGTTTTCAGCCACTTTATGCCAGCTTTTTCAGTCACTTTATAACTACTTTAATGCTTTATGTCATTGATAGGTCCCCGCAAGAAAATTCTGGAAAACGAGCTCCACTAGTCATTTTGAATAGACCATAACTTTCACTACGGAGATCCAAATTACAATTTATTTAGCTTTCTACAAAGTAGACATGAAGGTCTACAACTTTCGTGTTTTGAAATTTTCCTGATTTCTTATAGATCAAAAGGTATAGGCCTTCGAATTAACGTCTACAACATTAATGAAACATAATTGTATATCATAAATAAACCAAAATATACATTAGGAATAAACCAAAATACACATTACATATTATTACAACTCATACATTGTTAGGTAAACTAGAAGAACACCCACCCCGAGCTTGATTATTGTTGCCAAACAAAGGACATTTTCTACGGTCGTGTCCAGGTTGCGAACATATACCACATTTTTGCGTATAAACTGTATCACTAACATCCATTTGGTTTCGTATACGCGTTCTCTTCTTCACCCGAACCTTACGCAAAAACGACTTGTTACACACCATTTTAAATGGTGCAGGAGGCCAATAATGCTCAGCGCCCAGTGGTTGCAACTGACTACTATATGTGTTTACGTACTTAGAAACGCTATATTGTTGATCAACATAGTTTCTTGCACCTAAACTAACATGTTGAAAGCACTTGATTGCATGTGAGCAAGGCATGTGGTAGATGGACCATTTTCCACAAGAGCATAACCTTGCAGCTTCATTCGCAGTATGCACATTATTACCTCGATTTTGATGGATAGGAGTGCGAACTTCAAACACATTCCTGTCATTATCATACTGCAAATATGAATGCCACTGTGCTCGTCGTCTGTATTTCTCAAATCTCGCCATTGGCACAGGCATAAATTCAACACCACGTTCCATCAAAGACGTTGCAGCCGCAGATCTCTGAACAAACCTCTCTGCCATCTGCTTGAATGACATCCGCACCATGGCTGTAACAAGCAATCCTCTAGCCGACTTTAATAACCCGTTGAAAGACTCTGACACATTTGTAGTCAAAGTTCCCCAACGTCTACCACCATCCGCATGCAAAGTCCATTTTTCAGGATCATGTCGCATTAACCAACGATAAGCTGCCTCGTCCAGTTGCCTGATATATTCCATGTGCCTCCGGAATTTATGTTGTTGATGATCTGTTGCTGCCATCCACATCAAATCATGCAAAGCTTTACTGGGAAATGCCTTCTGGAAATTGGCTTTCAAATGCCTAACACAATAACGATGATAGACATTCGGTTCTTGCCATGCATGCAAGTTCTCAACAGAACTTAAGATGCCACCGTGTCGATCAGAGATTAGACTGTGACGGCCCAAAGGGTCCTCACTTATTTTATTAATAATTTCGAGCTTCCGAGGCCTTGAAAACCTCATTATATGTTGCCTCGATTTACGTGCACGATCCGAGCATGTAGCCGGAAAGATTTTGTGATAGAAAATATGAATTCTATGAGAAAATTGGATAAAAATGATATTAATATTGATATGGTTGACTTCGGTCAACATTTTTGGTAAACGGATCCGGACCGAGATTGGATGGTCCCGAGAGGTCCGTAGAAAAATATGGGACTTGGACATGCGTCCAGAGTCGAATTCTGAGGCCTAGAGCCCAAGTTATGAATTTTTATGTGAAATTGTTTTTGATGCAATTATTAAAGGAAATAAATTGATAGACATTGGTATCGGGCTCGTATTTTGGTTCCGACGCCCGGTACAAGTCTTAAATATTATATATGTGATTTCGTAAAGTTTGGTGACATTTGGATGTCGTTTGAGATGTTTTGGACCTTGAGTTCCAAGTTAAGAAGTTTTGAAAATCAAAAGTATGAAAATCATGAGTTTGAGGCTCGATTTGATTAAAACGAAGTGATATTGGCGATATGATCGCACGAACAAGTCCATAATGTGTTTTTGAGGTTGTGTACATGTTTGGTTTGGAGCCGGGGGGCTCGGGTAAAGATTTGATAGGCCGTTGGATGAAATTCTGAATTTTGAACTGCTGGTTTTTTTCACCCAGCTGTTGGCTTCGCAATTGCGAAGAATTTCTCGCAATTGCGAAGGGGACAATATAAGGCAAGGCTCGCAAATGCGAACAATTGATCGCAAATGCGAAGCCAGCCTTGTTCGCAAATGCGAACAATTGTTCGCATTTGCGAAGGTCCCCAGTGCTGCCTTGGTTCGCAAATGCGAACCATTGTTCGCAAATGCGAACGTCCCAGTGACTGCCTTGGTTCGCAAATGCGAACCATTGTTCGCAAATGCGAACAATGCCTTGTACAGCATGTGTTCGCAAATGCGAACATTAGTTCGCAAATGCGAGATGTTCGCAAATGCGAACAAATGTTCGCAAATGCGAACTTCCCACCCTTAGCTTATTTTTCAAACTCCGGAAATTGGTCGGGGTTCGCAATTGCGAACCCATGTTCGCAAATGCGAACACAGAGACCTGAAAAACACGAATTTCAGTCATTTCTTCACATTTTTACAAAACCAAAACACCCATTTGCGATTCTTCAAGGATTTCTTCTTCATCAAATCGATTGTAAGTCACTTTTTACTTAATTCTTTCAATCCCTAACATCATTAAACATGTTTTTCATTAGAAATCAAATGTTTTCATGGTAAAATTCTTGTTTTTGTTAGAAAATAGGGTTTTTCATAAATTTGGGAATTGGACCTCGAATTGAGGTCCGATTTTGAAACAAATTATATACATGAACTCGTGGGGGATGGGTAACCGGATTTTGGTCCTAACCCCGAATTCCGACCATGTGGGCCCGGGGTTGAAATTTACTATTCATGGCAGAATGTTGTAAAAGTGTTATTTGGTATTAAGAGTTAGTTTGTGGAGTAGAATTGATGATATTAAATCAATTGTGTATAGATACGGTCGAATTGGAGCCAAATTGAAAGAAAAGACATATCCACGGATTGAATTGTTCATAAGCACTCGAGGTAAGTGTTTGTTCTATCCTAGCTTGAGGGAATAGGATTATGTGTTATGTGTTATGTGATCGAGTGCGGTGTATGGGGCTGTGGTGACGAGCATCCATACACTGGCGTCTAGTATGACCGTGAGTCTTTGGGAAAATGATTATTTGAGATATTTACAGATGAATTGTTATTGTTCTTCCTTGTTAGGACTTGTTGTGAAGAAAATTATTGGTTGCCCTTGATGGGACGGTTTATGAATTACTGTTTCTTTCTTTGCCCTTAACTGTGATTGTTATGTGGGTGAGGAAGAGAGATAATGCACGAAGGGTGATGCCGTGCCATGTTTATTATTGATTATGCACGAAGGATCATGCCGTGCCATGTTTATTATTGATTATGCACGAAGGATCATGCCGTGCCATGTTTATTATTGATTATGCACGAAGGATCATGCCGTGCCATGTTTATTATTGATTATGCACGAAGGATCATGCCGTGCCCTATTATTGAACCATGTACGAAGGATCATGCCGTACTATGGATGTGAGGATGAGAGTAAAAGCACGAAGGGTGATGCCGTGCAACTATTTGCTATTCCTTGACTTGATATTACTTGTTTTTCCATTATATTTTATTTGGGTGATGACGTGCAACTATTTGCCATTCCTTGACTTGATATTACTTGTGTTTCCATTATACCTTGTTTTCCTTGTGAACTTATTAACTGTTGTTAATTGTTGAGTTCTTTGAGATATTCCTTATTGTGTTATTACTTGGTTAATTCTTGTTATTTGTGGTAATATGATTATTGATATATTTGGGAGCGGGTGGTACGCCTACCACAAGATATGATTATTGAAATATTTGGGAGCGGGTGGTACGCCTACCACAAGATATGATTATTGAAATATTTGGGAGCGGGTGGTACGCCTACCACAAGATATGATTATTGAAATATTTGGGAGCGGGTGGTACGCCTACCACAAGATATGATTATTGAAATATTTGGGAGCGGGTGGTACGCCTACCACAAGATATGATTATTGAAATATTTGGGAGCGGGTGGTACGCCTACCACAAGATATGATTATTGAAATATTTGGGAGCGGGTGGTACGCCTACCACAAGATATGATTATTGATATATTTGGGAGCGGGTGGTACGCCTACCACAAGATATGATTATTGATATATTTGGGAGCGGGTGGTACGCCTACCACAAGATATGATGGGAGCGGGTGGTACGCCTACCACGAGATATGAAATGAGAGAGGAATTGAGACATGAAAGTCAGATTTATTATGTTGATTAGATTATTTTAGGTATCGTGAGTTATTGAATATTATTTCAGAGCAGAGTATTTCCTTATAAATGTGTTATATATATATATATATATTGCAACTGCACAGGTTTATGTGGGTGTCTGGTCCTAGGCTTGTCACTACTTCGCCGGGATAGGCCAGGCACTTACCAGCACATGGGGTCGGTTGTGCTGATACTACACTCTGCGCTCTTTTTGCGCAGATATAGGTTACGGACAGCAGCAGCGGCAGCAGTAAGTAGATTGCGTGGGAGTTGATCATATTTGAGACCGAGGTAGCTTGTAGGCATCCGCAGGCCCGGCGTCTCTCTCTTTATCTATATTATTAGCTGGAGTCTCTTTGTTCCGAGACAAACAGAATTGTGTTATATTTCTTCAGACTTTTATGTGTAGTATTCCATAGTAGTTTGTGAGTTGGTGACTCCACATCTTGGGTAGAGGATTTTCGGTATGGTTTTACCTTGTGAATTGTTATTTCCATTTCGATAAAGTATTCCGCATTTATTCAATCAAAATTGTGTTAAAAACGGGATAGTATGAATACAGTGGCTTGCCTAGCTACCACGAGTAGGCGCCATCACGATCCCGATGTTGGGGGAAAATCCGGGTCGTGACAAGTTGGTATCAGAGCTCTAGGTTACATAGGTCTCACCACTCACGAACAAGCTTAGTAGAGTTTGAGAGGTAGGTACGGAGACGTCCGTGCTTGTCCTCCCGAGTCTATTGAGTTAGGAAAGAGTCTCTCATTTGTTCTTTCTTATCGTGCGAATTTGTTCTTCAAAGTGTTAAGTTAAATTTCCACTCTTGTCTTCCCACGAATGGCGTAGTCACGTACCGCTTATCCAGCAGAACAATGGCACAGACTGGTGATAGATCAACTATGTCTTCAAAAGTTTTACGGAGGACAGATAGGTTTCACCAAAGTCTTCGCTGCCACCTTCAGCGGTGCATCTTTTGAGAACCCACGAGATTGTGCTTGACAGTTCTTATGAGGAATTACAGAACGTGGGAATAGTCGAATGCGAGGAGTTTATTTTACTGTGCTACGGAAGGCACACAGAAGTAGTGGGAAGATAATGTATTTACCACACCAGTTATGGTCCCAACGGAAGACGCAATTATATCGGGAGATCACCTAATAAATCGTGTTGGGTTTCAACGGACCTTGACGTCCGGTCGATGTGTTGGAGTTGTGAAGGACAAATATGATGAGTTATTGGAATGTATATATATGGTATGGAAAGGTCCTCCAAATAATTTGTACACAGTTAAGGTTGGTTCTTTTCATGGGGTAAGAATCGCCCCCAGAGAATGACGAAGAGTATATGAGTAAATGGGGTAGCTCGGCAGTGTTAAGCCAACATAGGAAAAGAAGAAATTGGCCGTCGATGTTTGTGACAAGCCTACGAAGAGGGAAAACCGGCCAACGCAACGCTATCTACTAATCTCTGTTTTAAGAAAATGTTCCGAAGACGTCACCCCCGAGATTCTCTACAATATGTAGTATATGTGATCTGAACGGTTGTACCAGGTCACAATGACTATGTTCCGAATATATATTGCCATGAGCAATAAGTTAACTGATCCTTAAAGGAATTGTTGTGAATGTGGAATATTGGAGAAATACAATTTTAGGAAAGCACTCAGGCTACACGCTCCATTGCAGTTAATAATTATCCTACATGGCCAGCCAGATGTAGAGGTTATGATGTTAGAGGTGGAGGTGAAAATCCTAGAGGTGGAGACCCAGCCATTGATATAATTTTTATGATGTGAGGGAGGTCACTGCACAAAATGTGGTCATCACACGTATAATTCAGATTGTTATAGACAGAATAATTTTCCCTTAATTTGATTTGGTTTTTGAGAGAAAATTTAGGCGAGTCCTTTTAACATGCTCCATTCATGAGCGAGCATCGTAATCATCAAATCTACTTAGGGAAATACTCACGTTGAGATATTACATGAGGATAGACATCCCTATTATTAGGTGTTAGTCATTAAAATATCCATGAGGCTAAGAGTGACTTTATATTACTTATTACAGTGAGTTTTGATATAATTTTCGGGATAACTAATTTTAATCGTTAATTGTGCTCCCTATCAGTATGAGGGCTTATTTTATGTCGTGATTATCTTTGACGGACAATTATTGAAAGGAAGAAAGAAAGGAAATGAAAAATTTCGGATGATATGATGTGCAAGCACTGTGATTCAGAGTTGAGGATGAGATCCTCCAATTTTTGGCATAATGTGAAATATTTCTAAGCCGAGCTTCAAGTTGCGGTGGATATCATATGAGGACTGGGTCCTGGTAGTAAGAGTTTATGTGTTTAAAATTCTTCTTTTATGAAATTAATATTTTCGTATTGCATCCGTAAATAAGAGTCATGCCCGTTAGGACTATTTGACAATTCTTGTATAGTTTTTGTTCATATTTAGCCATTTCTATTTTGAAACCGTTGAGCTTAGCCCTTGAGACGGGCACCAGGTAAGGATAAATATGACGCATTAATTCGGGAAAATAATCACGAGGTCACCATACCTCATTCTGAGTAAAGTGGAATTTGTAGAATAAGGTATTTGATAACAGGGTTAATTGACGATGTTGTAATTTAAGAACAACTCTTATGGCCAGACTTCAGAGTCATGGATATGTGCATACGCATGAGTGTGTTCGTGCCTTATTTAGACTTGTTCGTTGTAGTCTTCATTGTTTCCATATTGACATACTCCTGCAGTCATGAGGAGCATGCACAACATCTCAGAGTGACTTTGCAGACTCTGAAAGATAGCCAACTATATGCAAAATTTTGAAGTGTGAATTTTGGCTAAGTTCAGTTGCATTCCTGGGTCATATTGTGACGGCAGCAGGTATTCAGGTTGATCCGAAGAAGATTGAGGCAGTCAAGAACTGACCTAGACCGACATCAGCCACAGAGATTTGGAGTTTCTTGGGATTAGCGGGTTATTATCGGCGATTCGTGGAGGGGTTTTCATCTATTGCAACCCCACTGACCAGATTGACACAGAAAGGTGTTCAATTTGAATGGTCAGATGAATGTGAGGCGAGCTTTCAAAAGCTCAAGACAGCCATGACCACAGCACCGGTATTGATTTTTACCCACAGGTACGGGACCTTATACTGATTATTGTGATGCTTCCCGTATTGGGCTTGGTGCAGTGTTAATGCAGGATGGCAAGGTTATTGCCTATGCTTCGAGGCAGTTGAAGATGCATGAAAAGAATTACCCAGAGCATGATGTAGAATTTGCGGCGATTATTCACGCATTGAAGATCTGGAGGCATTATTTGTATGGTGTATAGTATGTGAAGCACCGATCATAAGAGCCTTCAGTATTTGTTTAAACAAAAAGAGTTGAATTTGAGGCAGAGAAGGTGGCTGGTATTGCGAAAAGATTTTGATGTCACCTTTTTATATCATCAGGGAAAAAGCAAACGTGGTGGCTGACGCTTTGAGTAAGAAGTCAGCCAGTATGGGCAATCTTGTTTATATTCCAGTCAATCAGAGGCCAATTGCTTTGGATGTTCAGTCCTTGGCCAATCGATTTGTGAGGTTGGATATTTCTGAGCCTAGTCGAGCACTAGCTTGTGCGATCGCTCGCTCTTCATTATTGGAGCGTATCTGCGATCAACAATATAATGATTCCTATTTACGTGACCTTAGAGACACGGTTCAACGAGGAGGTGCTAATCAGGTCACCTTAGATGCTGATGGGATCAATTCCTGCCTTTGGCAGAGTTTGCTTATTATAATAGTTATCAATCGTGCATCCGGTTTTTCACGTATCTATGCTTCGGAGATACCACGGCGATCCCACACATGTGTTAGACTTCAGTACTGTCCAATTGGACAATGATATATCTTACGAAGAAGAGTCGGTAGCCATTCTAGACAGGCAGGTTCGACAGCTGAGGTCGAAGAGTTATCCTTCTGTGCGTGTTCAGTGGAGAGGTCAGCCTCCTGAGGCATCGACCTGGGAGTCCGAGTCTGATATGCGGAGCCGTTACCCACACTTGTTTCCTGACTCGGTACTTCTTTCTTTTGTCCGTTCGAGGACGAACGGTTGTTTTAGAGGTGGAGATTGTGACGACCCAAAGGGTCATCACTTATTTTATTAATAATTTCGAGCTCCCGAGGCCTTGAAAACCTCATTATATGTTGCCTCGATTTACGTGCACGATCCGAGCATGTAGCCGGAAAGATTTTGTGATAGAAAATATGAATTCTATGAGAAAATTGGATAAAAATGATATTAATATTGATATGGTTGACTTCGGTCAACATTTTTGGTAAACGGATCCGGACCCGAGATTGGATGGTCCCGAGAGGTCCGTAGAAAAATATGGGAGTTGGACATGTGTCCGGAGTCGAATTCTGAGGCCTAGAGCCCAAGTTATGAATTTTTATGTGAAATTGTTTTTGATGCAATTGTTAAAGGAAATAAATTGATAGACATTGGTATCGGGCTCGTATTTTGGTTCCGACGCCCGGTACAAGTCTTAAATATTATATATGTGATTTCTGTAAAGTTTGGTGACATTTGGATGTCGTTTGAGATGTTTTGGACCTTGAGTTCCAAGTTAAGAAGTTTTGAAAATCAAAAGTATGAAAATCATGAGTTTGAGGCTCGATTTGATTAAAACGAAGTGATATTGGCGATATGATCGCACGAACAAGTCCATAATGTGTTTTTGAGGTTGTGTACATGTTTGGTTTGGAGCCCGGAGGGCTCGGTAAAGATTTGATAGGCCGTTGGATGAAATTCTGAATTTTGAACTGCTGGTTTTTTCACCCAGCTGTTGGCTTCGCAATTGCGAAGAATTTCTCGCAATTGCGAAGGGGACGGTGTAAGGCAAGGCTCGCAAATGCGAACCTTGATCGCAAATGCGAAGCCAGCCTTGTTCGCAAATGCGAACAATTGTTCGCATTTGCGAAGGTCCCCAGTGCTGCCTTGGTTCGCAAATGCGAACCATTGTTCGCAAATGCGAACGTCTCAGTAACTGCCTTGGTTCGCAAATGCGAACCATTGTTCGCAAATGCGAACAATGCCTTGTGCAGCATGTGTTCGCAAATGCGAACATTAGTTCGCAAATGCGAACTGTTCGCAAATGCGAACAAATGTTCGCAAATGCGAACTTTACACCCTTAGCTTATTTTTCAAACTCCAGAAATTGGTCGGGGTTCGCAATTGCGAACCCATGTTCGCAAATGCGAACACAGAGACCTGAAAAACACGGATTTCAATCATTTCTTCACATTTTTACAAAACCAAAACACCCATTTGCGATTCTTCAAGGATTTCTTCTTCATCAAATCGATTGTAAGTCACTTTTTACTTAATTCTTTCAATCCCTAACATCATTAAACATGTTTTTCATTAGAAATCAAATGTTTTCATGGTAAAATTCTTGTTTTTGTTAGAAAATAGGGTTTTTCATAAATTTGGGAATTGGACCTCGAATTGAGGTCCGATTTTGAAACAAATTATATACATGAACTCGTGGGGGATGGGTAACCGGATTTTGGTCCTAACCCCGAATTCCGACCATGTGGGCCCGGGGTTGAAATTTACTATTCATGGCAGAATGTTGTAAAAGTGTTATTTGGTATTAAGAGTTAGTTTGTGGAGTAGAATTGATGATATTAAATCAATTGTGTATAGATACGGTCGAATTGGAGCCAAATTGAAAGAAAAGACATATCCACGGATTGAATTGTTCATAAGCACTCGAGGTAAGTGTTTGTTCTATCCTAGCTTGAGGGAATAGGATTATGTGTTATGTGTTATGTGATCGAGTGCGGTGTATGGGCTCTGTGGTGACGAGCATCCATACACTGGCGTCTAGTATGACCGTGAGTCGTTGGGAAAATGATTATTTGAGATATATTACAGATGAATTGTTATTGTTCTTCCTTGTTAGGACTTGTTGTGAAGAAAATTATTGATTGCCCTTGATGGGACGATTTATGAATTGTTGTTTCTTTCTTTGCCCTTAACTGTGATTGTTATGTGGGTGAGGAAGAGAGATAATGCACGAAGGGTGATGCCGTGCCATGTTTATTATTGATTATGCACGAAGGATCATGCCGTGCCATGTTTATTATTGATTATGCACGAAGGATCATGCCGTGCCATGTTTATTATTGATTATGCACGAAGGATCATGCCGTGCCATGTTTATTATTGATTATGCACGAAGGATCATGCCGTGCCCTATTATTGAACCATGTACGAAGGATCATGCCGTACTATGGATGTGAGGATGAGAGTAAAAGCACGAAGGGTGATGCCGTGCAACTATTTGCTATTCCTTGACTTGATATTACTTGTTTTTCCATTATATTTTATTTGGGTGATGACGTGCAACTATTTGCCATTCCTTGACTTGATATTACTTGTGTTTCCATTATACCTTGTTTTCCTTGTGAACTTATTAACTGTTGTTAATTGTTGAGTTCTTTGAGATATTCCTTATTGTGTTATTACTTGGTTAATTCTTGTTATTTGTGGTAATATGATTATTGATATATTTGGGAGCGGGTGGTACGCCTACCACAAGATATGATTATTGAAATATTTGGGAGCGGGTGGTACGCCTACCACAAGATATGATTATTGAAATATTTGGGAGCGGGTGGTACGCCTACCACAAGATATGATTATTGAAATATTTGGGAGCGGGTGGTACGCCTACCACAAGATATGATTATTGAAATATTTGGGAGCGGGTGGTACGCCTACCACAAGATATGATTATTGAAATATTTGGGAGCGGGTGGTACGCCTACCACAAGATATGATTATTGAAATATTTGGGAGCGGGTGGTACGCCTACCACAAGATATGATTATTGATATATTTGGGAGCGGGTGGTACGCCTACCACAAGATATGATTATTGATATATTTGGGAGCGGGTGGTACGCCTACCACAAGATATGATGGGAGCGGGTGGTACGCCTACCACGAGATATGAAATGAGAGAGGAATTGAGACATGAAAGTCAGATTTATTATGTTGATTAGATTATTTTAGGTATCGTGAGTTATTGAATATTATTTCAGAGCAGAGTATTTCCTTATAAATGTGTTATATATATATATATATATATATTGCAACTGCACAGGTTTATGTGGGTGTCCGGTCCTAGGCTTGTCACTACTTCGCCGGGATAGGCCAGGCACTTACCAGCACATGGGGTCGGTTGTGCTGATACTACACTCTGCGCTCTTTTTGCGCAGATACAGGTTACGGACAGCAACAGCGGCAGCAGTAAGTAGATTGCGTGGGAGTTGATCATATTTGAGACCGAGGTAGCTTGTAGGCGTCCGCAGGCCCGGCGTCTCTCTCTTTATCTATATTATTAGCTGGAGTCTCTTTGTTCCGAGACAAACAGAATTGTGTTATATTTCTTCAGACTTTTATGTGTAGTATTCCATAGTAGTTTGTGAGTTGGTGACTCCACATCTTGGGTAGAGGATTTTCGGTATGGTTTTACCTTGTGAATTGTTATTTCCATTTCGATAAAGTATTCTGCATTTATTCAATCAAAATTGTGTTAAAAACAGGATAGTATGAATACAGTGGCTTGCCTAGCTACCACGAGTAGGCGCCATCACGATCCCGATGTTGGGGGAAAATCCGGGTCGTGACAAGTCATATACCAGAACGTTGTTTCACAACGTGCTCTTTCAAATGGTTCAACAAGAGCGTCCACGTCTCTTGGCTTTCATTGGCACAAATAGCAAACGCAAGAGGAAATATCTGTCCATTAGCATCTACTGCCACAACTATTAATAGTTTGATATCGTACTTTCCATAGACATGAGTGCCGTCTATGGATATTATAGGACGACAATGCAAAAAACCATCAATTGTTGGCTTAAACGCCCAGAACACATAATTGAATATATATTCGGACATACCTACACTTCGCTCAAGCTTCCACTGAATAACCGTCCCGGGGTTGAAATGCTGCAATGCAGCCATGTATCTAGGCAGATCTGCAAATGACTTATCCCAGTTACCATACACTAATTCAAACGCTCGTTTGCGTCCGAGAAATGCCTTTCTTTTAGCTATGGTATGGCCATATTCCTGCTGGACAGATGTAATACAGTCATTGATTTTATACCTTATGGACTGTTCAACGTATGGAATAAGAACACGAGAAATCAAGTCAATATCTAAATTAAAGTGATTCCCGTTGAATGTGTCCATTTCGCATGTGTGGGTGGGAATGTATTTACCCACTTTCCACATACCTGTCTTCTTCTTTGTCGCACGCAGCATCCAATTACATGGCCAAAACCACCCTGCGACAAATAACCTTGTATACCATTGGACTTGACTCCGCTACCAGCATCTCATGACAGTCTTTTACGTTGTGCATTTTACAAGCCCTGATTAGGCGCACTTTATCAGGAAAAAACATCCCCTTTGCGAGCACCGTTGGTCTAGATTCATCCCATATTGCAGTCCGGATTTCATCAAAATCCCGTGTGAGAGCTTCCACATCCGGCATGGTTGGTAAATTGTCAATGTAAGAAATCTCTCTTGAATTAAACGGCACTTCAGACTCATACACTTTTTTACTTGGGGGGTCTCTGTTCAAACCAGGTTCTTCCTCATCATCCTCAGCATTACCATCCTCACAATCAAAGGGTGTCTCATCACCGGATTCATCCGCATTATTTTCGTAGTCACTGTTCTCTTCATCACTTTGTGCATCTGCCAGGTCCCGATGTAACACATCATTTTCGGGCAATTGTGTGAGTTCAACTTGCTCATCTTCACTGCACAATCAAAAGAAATATGATGAAATCCCATGTTTTATATATGATTTTCCTAATTCACATAAATCACTTAACTTACAAGTCATAATGTGATGAAATTCCAAGCTGGACATGACTACCGGATGGGCCACTTGTTAAATTCATATCTGGCCGGTACCCCCTATTAAATATGCGAGTGTTACTATTAAATCAATTTAATATATATATATATATATACGTAATTATCACAAATAATAAATATTAAATCAATTTAATATATATATATATATATATATATATATACGTAATTATCACAAATAATAAATAAAATTTACCAGTCGTCTTGTGAGTTATGGAAAGTAGACGGTGATAAGTTTAAATCCAAAGCTGTTCCATAATAACCGCCCGATGATTGGGGGTTATCTATACTACGCAGAAGTTCATTTTTAGGGACGTCTTCCACCTTCACGTACATCTCCAACATTGTGATTACAAGAAAATCACGACATTCGTCAGGAGTCCTCAAAAAATCATGTAAAGTTTCATTATCGTCGATGTTATACTCCGGGTAAAAAACAACCCCTTGCGGAGTGACGGAATACGGATATCTTTCGGTAACTTTAAGTATGACGGAACGTTTCCTCACACTCATTTTTTTGCATAACAACGATATCAATGTATCGTACTCCATTATCAATGGCAATTTAACATGACATTGGGCGGGTAAACTGTAGCTGACAGAGTTATTCTCCGTCATAATCTCACCACCCCAATATAAAGAAGTTCTTATCCTTCGCTCTTCAGACATAATGAAGAAATGCTGTAGAATTTAGGAATAATAGAGCAAGAATAGCAATAGAGCAAGAATAGCAATAGAGCAAGAAGAGTGTTATAAATTGTTTGAATGAATGAATTTGAAAAAAACGTAACACCTCTTTATATAGAAAATCTTGAGTCTGGGCTTGTGATACAACGCCAAAAGAGTTGGCGTTGTACTATTCAATAATTGAAAAGTGTACAACGCCAGGTAAAAAGGCGTTGTACAATTACTGACACATACAACACCACTTTAAGTGGCGTTGTACACTAACGGAGCCGTTACCGTTAGTGTACAACGCCACTTATTGTGGCGTTGTATATACATATGTCGTTTGTTTTTTAAACATAGTTCTGTTACTAATTTTAATAAAAACAATACTTCGGTTCCGGATTCTATCCTTGACACGCCTCAAGCTACACCTTTTATTCTCCATAATTCCTCAAATTTTTCCAACAGTTTGAACATTGTCTTTCACAATGTTAATGAAAACTTGGTAAACACAAGTACAGTCATGTTTCCTTATTTCTTCTTCCTCTCTTCTTAATACTCCATTTCTTGCTTTCTCCTGGTAGAAAGCCTATTGATCGAACAACAAGGACAAAAGGGTTCCAAGCATAACAGTGGATCTATTTTTGGATCCAGTTTTTAACCACATCAAATTAACTGTAATTCAATCCCAAAAATGGATGTCCACTCAGGAGTTAGGGTCCAACCTAATCATAAACTATATCAACTAACTAAGCTATAATCTGATAGATACTGAAAACCCAATCTTTTTCCTTGCTCAGGGCAGTCTGGTGCACGAAGCATCCCGCGTTTACGCAGGGGTAAGGGGAAGGGCTACACTTAAGAGGTGTGATGTAGGCGGCCTACCCTACTGCAAGGATCAGTAGCTGATTCCACGGCTCGAATCCGTGACTTATAGGTCACACAAAGACAATTTTACCATTGTTCCAAGGCTCCCGGCCTTCATCTTTTTCCTGCTCCAATGGAAAGAAAAATGCCATGGCTGAATTGTTTATCTATCTTACCACTAATCTTGTGCTATCAGTTACATGTTGCCTAAACTAAAGGAAGAACATAGCACTGTCAAATGGCATACACAAGTTATGATCAATAACAAAGCAACAAATTAGGCATATGCTAAAATGATGCATTTCACCTAAGTCCTCAAGTGATCTTCCTTCATTGACATCAAATCAACATACTCAGGGGACAAAGGCAAGTATTCACATCTAACCGAGATGGGTGAAAACTTTATCAAGATAACTAATGAAGTGACATTTCATGATTACCCATAGGAACCAGTGACAGAGCCAGGATTTTCGTTAAGCGGTGTCAAAATATAAAACATAAAATATATCGAGAAGTCAAGAGGAGTCAACCTATAGTAGATAGATATAAAATAAAAAAAGTTTATCTCACAATACTATATAATTTTCGGGTGAAGGGGTGTCGATTGACACCTCTTAGTTGACTGTGGCTCTGCCACTGACAGGAACCACGGTGAAGGTACTACTCCACAAGAATATAGACGGGTATACAGCATGTGTACAATGCGTCTAGTTGAACCCAATATTTCAACACACTAATACGTAACCAATAATTCTGGAAGTGCAATATGTTCAGTTTAAAGAACGTTAAAAATTGAACTCATCAAGTTTAAATTCTAAATCCACCTTCGCACAAGAAGCACAAAAGAAATACTTCTATATGGTTCCGGAAATTAGTAAAATTAGCCAAATGGCATAAATGCATTTATCATTTTTTCCGTATATGGAGACATGCAATATCTAAAATCAGTTGAAGAGAACATTATTTCAAGATTACCACCTAGCAGCAAACCAAAATACTTGTGATTCTTCAATATCAAGAAAATGGCGAGTTAGCACTAATGCTTAATTTGCATTTATCATATTTACGTTCAAATTCTATATTAAATTGATTAGAATGAAGAAACAAAAAGATCCACACAAAAAAAGTGTACCTACTGCTGCTGTGAGCTGATAAAATTAAACTCCGATAACTTACAAGGAGGAGACTTTCCTGGTTTGCAGTAGTACTTTGCTGAAGCTCCTTTAATAGTAGAATTTATTCCATATTGTTAAACATGAGCTCTTGATGTAAAACCATTGTACAAATAATCGCATTTCTCAATTGGAGAAGTTTTTGTTAAGCTTTAGAAGTTTCTACGAAGTCCAATACAAGTTTTATGAGCTTTTGTAGTGTCAATGAACAAGACTCTTTGTAGTAATTTAGCTCCTGTTTCGAGTGGTGTAGCAAATTTTTTTTATCATGGCCATGTAAAAATATAAATAATTAGGTACATCGAAAAAGTAAACGTATAGTAAATATATATAAAATTTAAAAATTTATCTAGCAATATAGTATAATTTTCCGGCGAAAGTTATAGCTTGACACCCCTTGATTCACTGTGGCTGCAGCACTGCCTGTTTCGCCATAGATTTCGTCTTTAATTTTTCAAAAGAAATTTGAAAACATGATTGTGTTTGTTTATGAAAAATTATCATGTTTTGTTAAAAAAAAAATTAAAATTTTCTAATTCCTAAAAATTGGTTTAGACAATTTTTTGGTGAAATTTTTTCTTTCGCTAACAAAATTCCAAGTTTTCTTAAAATAATAAAATGTATTTCCAAACACAGCTTTTAACTTTAAAAAAAAAATCAACATAATGTCATAAAATTGAAGAAGGAGTAAGAAGAAAAGGGCAGAGGATTAGGGAAGTGGGAGGGAATTTCGAATTTTCATTGATATTCAAGTAATCCACTAAAGTATTACAACTAGCTATTTATAGTATTCAATGCTAAAAATATAAAAGATTGCAAGAGGAATAAGCTGAAATGAGCTGCAACATCTAAGCTTAACAACTGCCCTTCCCGCCACTAACTAAAATATTAATTTAAACTAACTAACATAACTAACTTTTAAAAAGGTTGTTTCTTCAAAAGGTTATTCCAGCAATTGGCTTCCAACTGGCCTACTCTTCATGGGCTCCTTATTCATGACTGAATTTTGTGTATCAATACCCCCTGTGGAAGAACACCCTTGTCCTCAAGGGTGAAGGAAGGGAACCTCGTTCTAAGAACAAAAGCAAACTCCCAAGTAGCAAACTCAGCCTCCAAACCCTGCCATTTAACCAAGTATTGGGCCACAACCTTATTACCCGTTTTGACCTGCGAGCAAGTATAGCTCAGGGAAAGGGCACAAAGGACTGGAGAGATCAAGGATAGGAGGGTGGATAATTTTATAGGGTAGGGTAGGGCAGGCAGAATTTGAGCTGTGAAATATGGAAGATGGGATGAAGTTGGACCTCAGGAGGAAGTAGTAACTTGTAAGCAACAACTCAAGTTCGTTCAACAACACGATAAGAGCCAAATAACGAGAAGTAAGCTTATGATAGGGGAAGAGAGAAAGGTTGGATTGTCTATAAGGCTGCAACTTAACAAAGACTCAATCACCAACTGCAAACTGCATGTCACTGCAATGAGAATTGGTTTGGTCTTGCATACGTTGTTGAGCACGTGCCAAATGATACTCAGCAAGCTGCATTTTAAAGTCAAGGAGGAGCAAAATGCTCTCAATATCAGTGGAATGGGAGATACCAGGGAGATAAGGGAGGTGAAGAGGAGGACGATAACTATAAAGGAGTTCAAAAGGGGAGGTTTGAATGGCAGAGTGGTAGGAGGGGTTATACCACCACTCAGCTAAGGGTAAGAAGGCACACCAATCAGCTGGGGAATCAGAACAGAAACAGCGGAGGTAAGTCTCCAAACACCTGTTGACAACCTCAATTTGACCATCAATGCGGGTGATAAGCTGTACAAGTGTGTAGATTAACACTTTGGGTAAAGAGAAACACCTTCCAAAAAGAGCTAATAAAAATAGGATCACTGGTAATAGAAGCAGGAAAATCACGTAGTTTGAAAATATGATCCAAAAAAATAGGCACAAGGGATTGAGCAGTATATGGGTGATCCATGGAAATAAAGTGACCATACTTAGTCAATCTATCAACTATGAGCCAAATAACAATCTTCCCTTTTTGATTTGGGAAATCCTTCATAAAATCCATGTTGATATTTGTTCAAGGAACTGCAAGCAAGGGAAGAGGTTGTAACAATCCAGCAGAAAGCAGATGTGTCATACTTGTTTCTTTGACAGATAGAACGTTTGTGCACAAAAGTAAGAACATCGGTTATAATGCCTTTCCAATACAAATATGCCATCAATTTCCTAGTAGTTGTATCAACACTAGAGTGGCCACCAGATGGAGAGGAATGCCACAACTGTAGAAGCTTGGTCCTGAGCCCCAAATCATTTTCAATCATTAATTTACCCTTCCTCCTAAGCTGGTTATTTATCCAAGCGAAGTGCTTTTGGGGTGAAGTCCGCAAAGAAGTGATAAATTGGCTCAAATCAGGATCTTGAAGCCAACTATTGTGAATTTCAGTCCAAAGATCAGTATGAACAGAAGACACCATGAGGGACACCAACTGAGCACCTGAGAGTCTAGATAAGGAATCAGCAGCCACATTCTCCTTAACTTTCTTGTACTGAATTTCAAAGTCAAATTCAAAGTCAAAGGGTAGTAATTTAGCTAATCACCTAATCTACAAATCAGTGTGTAATTTCAAATATGCCTGATGCCAAGCTAGGGCATCATCATCCAAATGCATAGATACTATATGTACCTTTTGATTTGCAGGTATTGTCAATTGCAAAATATTGCTCAATTCTATACAACCAATTTTCAAGTTTTCACCATTGAATCTAGGAAATAGCAAATTATGACTGCGATTGTTAGCAACATGATATTGATTAGGTCCTAAAATGCCCTCACATGTCTGCACATTATCGCGGTTCTTATATGTGGAGCTATTGTCTTGTGACTGCTTGTGCAGCTGTGTCACGACCCCAAATCTGGTCGTGATGGCGCCCAGCACACTGCTAGGCCAGCCCGACCAATGAACAGCAATCATAGAGCTATGAGCTCGCCTTATCCCATTTAAGCATATCAATTGTAAAATAACAGTGATGGATATATCAAAACAGGGGAACCAAGTCCCACGCATACCAACTCCCATAGACCGAAGGGTCAAGAGTCATGAGCCTCTACAGAGTATACAAAGTGTAAATAGTGAATATAAGTGTGCACTAGTATGGGATGATCAGAACAAAATACAGACAAACTGGAGAATCAGGTCCTGCGAACGGTGGCAGCTACCTCGACCGTCCAAAAGCACTCCCTAGCCGCAATAGGATCAGCCCTGCTGTGATGTACCTGAATCTGCACACAAGGTGCAAGGAGTCGGGTGTGAGTACTTCCAACTCAGCAGTAATAAAAGTAAATAATGCTGAAGGGAAGAAAACCACGATAGGCACTATCTCATGCTACACAATACATAACTATCTTTTTATTCCTTTCCAAGCATATGTGAGTAGATTATTTAGAAATCTCAATTTTAGCTACTTTCTTTCATAATAATATACCAATACCTCGATACAATCTCAAGCAGTGCAAGTCCGCACTCAAATCAGCCCCTCGGGCTCAGCACTCCTTATCAATTTACACCAGGAGATCCTGGTCAATAAGGCAACTAATGCATGTGTGCCAGTAATGTATGAGTGTTGAATGTTATGCCACGTAGTACACGTAAACCAATGTATGTATGCCATGCAATGCATATGACCGCTACGGCGTGTAGCCCAATCCAATTTGGGTACCCGTGCTCACCGTGGGGGTTCAGACTCCGAAGGGGCTCCTACAGCCCAAGCACAATATTAATATCACACCTGTTGCGGCGCGCAGCCCGATCCGTATACCACTGCGGCGTGCAGTCCGATCCATGCATGTGTATGCATATGCTCACATAAAATGTCATGCCCTAACATATGGCCCTCGGCCCCACTCAATATAACAAATAATCAAGAAAGCCCTACGGCAACAATATCATATTAGCTCACAACTAAAAATGTTATTAAGACCTTGTTCAAGTTTTTCATAACCTTATAAAAATGCTGAATAGCAAAAATACCATTTTAAAACTTAAATTTAGAATAAAATATGCATAGTGTTATCAAAACAGTGATACCAATCCCGAAGGACTCAAATAATTGGCACGAAGCCCAAACATGATAATTAGTCCAATTCACTTCAACAATTAGGTGTCATTATTTATTACGCGGGACGGACCAAGTCACAATCCCCAATGGTGCTCTACCCCACGCCCGTTATCCGGTGTGCAAGTCACCTCAACACAGCACTAAGATGTGCAAGTCCGGGGTTTACTAACCCTCAAGACATCATTTACAAGTATTACCCACCTCGAACCGACGAAATCTCATGCCCGCGACGCCTTAGCTCCTCGAACCGGCATCCACGCACGTCAAAACTAGCACAAATCAGCACAAATATATCAAAATAGGCTAATGGAACATAACCCAATCGAAAGAACTCGAAAAATATCAAAAATCACGAAATTGGCAAAACCCGAGCCCCGGGCCCACATCTCGAAAAATCTCGAAACTCATATTTCCAGAACCCTCATCCCGCCACGAGTCCGTACATATAAAATTTACTAAAATCGGAGTTCGATTGGCCTTTCAAAACCCAAATTTTCGTTTTCAATATCTAGGCCACAATCCTTCATAATTTCTACCCAAATTCATGAAGATTGATGTTAATTTTACCATAAAATGATGTTTTTGAGTCAAGAAACTTACCTCCGATGAATACCCGATGATTTCCCAGCGTTTTCCCGTGATTTTCTTCTCTCTAGGGCTCAAAAATGGTGTTTTGGGTATATGAACCCGTAAGTGAAATGTTTCTGGTTTTAATTTCACTGCCAAACAAATTTGCTCTTCGCGTTCGCGTGAGCTCCCACGCGTTCGCGATGCCCAGCATCATTTTACTCTTCGTGTTCGCGTTACCTATCACGCGTTCGCGATGCACCGATCCATTTTCCCTTCGCGAACGCGACATGCCCCCACGCGTTCGCGATGCACATTTCTTCAGCCATCCGGAGGTTCTTCTACGCGAACGCGGCCTCCATCCACGCGAACGCGATGCTTCACTATTTCCTCTTACGCGATCGCGACTAACCCATCACGAACGCGATGCTTCCCAGATTCCTTCTACGCGATCGTGGCCTTCCTCCTCGCGAACGCGATGACCAAAGTGCCCCAGCCTACGCGAACGCGGGCCTTGCCCTCGCGAACGTGAAGGCTTAGCCTTCTGCACAGTGATCTGCAATTTACACCAGATTTTGCCAAGTTCAAAATGCCCGGATGATGGTCCGGATTCACCCCGAGGCCCCCGGAACCCCAACAAAAACCACCAACATACTCCAAAACACGATACGAACTAGTTCGAATCATAAAAACACCATCCTAAACATCAAAATCACCAATTACACACGGATTCAAGCCTAAGTTCCTTCAAAATTTCCGAATTGCTCATTCCATCAAAAGCTCGACCAAACGACGTCCGAATGACCTGAAATTTTGCAGGCACATCCAAAATCACCTAACGGAGCTACTACAACTGTCGGAATTCCATTCCGACCCCGGATCAAAATCTCACCTACCATTCGGATTTCGCCAAAATTCAACCTTAGCCAATTCAAGCCTATTTCTACACCGGGCCTCCAAATTCAATTCCGATTGCTCTCCTAAGTCATAAATGATCCCTCGAAACTAGTCGAATCATCAGAATCCAATTCCGAGCACTCTAACTCGATAGTCAACTCTAGGTTGACTTTCCATATTCAAACTTCCTTCAAACATGCTATTTGCTTCATTTTCAATTCAATTCACTCCTAACTCACCCGATAGGCTCTAACACTGATATAAAAGCATAAAACATGTAATTGCAACATGACGGGGTGGTAAATTCCCGTAACGACAGGCCGGGTCGTTACATTCTCCCCAACTTAAACAATCGCTCGTCCTCGAGCGGACTCAGAGTTGTACTAGAAGCAACCCAATAGCTGAATGACCTTACCAAGCATATATTCGGGCGATCACACGTCACCCTATCTCACATAAGTCCGAAAACACCATATAGTCAAAATTTCACAGACCATCTGGGCCATAAATCACATTGCACTTTCTGAAATCATATGCCAAATGCAAATACCATGCCTATACTCAGGATACACTCGAATCCATTGCAATAACCCACATTCACTACTCCGGGTGAGATCATATGATGTATCGGCAACCCCATCACTCGAGACGATAGTCTCTAATCATAACAACAGGCCACAATAACCAAATACTAGCTGAAAACCTCTTTCATTAGATAGAGTCTTATTCCAACACCTCCATATCCTGCCCACGGCAGCTGAAGCACGCGATATACCGAACCCATCTCTCGGGTTAACCATTCGTGAATCTATTTCCCTTTTTAAAACTCATACCACGATAGGTTTCGGAGCCAAACCTCGATTTTTACCTTTCTAACAAGCCAAGATCCAATATGCTCGTATTCATTAATGACTCCAACGGTCATTTCGATTATAACACACCGCACCGGTGATAAACACCTCAACACCGGCCTAAGCCACGACGAGTGTGAGCACGTGATTTTTGCCCTATAATGAGAATTACTCCCAAAAATTCAAAATAAAAGAGTTTTGCGTTGTTTGCGATATTTGTGGATTTTATGTTATTTTCTCTTATTGTTTGCATTTGTGTGTCCATGTTTATTTGTTTAATTAATGAAAAAGTACAAAAATATGTCACATTTGCATTTAGGATTCATTAAAAGTAATCAATTTTATTTTTACAAAAATAGAAAAAATCACAAAAATATGTATTTTTGTATTTTTATTTAATGTCCAAATTGGGCAATTTTATTTTAATTGTTAGTTAATTATATGTGATAATTATTATTAGAAGTTAACTAGTACTTTTATAAATTAATTTAGTTCTATAAGTTAATTTAGAATTTTTAGAATTTTAGTTTTATTTTAAGAAAACAAAAGAAAAGAAGCAAAATAGAAAGAAATTGAAGCAAAAATCGGATTTGGGCCATTTGAGGCCAACCAAACACCAAACCCGCCCAACACCCTTGACCTTACCCGGCCCAAACCGTCTCCCCCCCCCCCCCACATTAACTGATCTAGACCGTTGGATTTTCATGATCCAACGGTCGAGATTAAGAGGATAATTTTAAACCCAAAACCCGGTTTCAACTCCTCATTCACCAAACAAACCCTTATTCTCCTCTCTTAACACCCCAAGCCCTAGCCGCCGTTAGCCGCCGTATCCCGCCTGCCGGAAATTGCCTCACGGCGGTTCCGGTAGGCCAAACCTCCTCAAATTTACACCGTAGCTTCCCCTTCTCCCCCACAACACGAATCCGGTAACCATTAGTCTCGAATCGTTCCCTAACGTTTCGAATATTAGATCGAAACTTGCCGGAAAATCGAGAATCACCCCAAATCACTCCAACTTTGCACCATAGACTCACCTCACCTTCCTCACACCCTAACTATCGTTAGTTCCCTTCGAATCTGGCCAGAAGTTGTTAAGCCCCAAAATCAAGATTCAAGAACCCTAGAATCCAAAACTAGGGATTTCGCCCAAATCAATGATAATTGAAGTCAATAGACTTTAATTGGAGTGTTTTTCGTTTGAAAAACACTTCAATTAAAGTCCGTTTACTTCAAAAGGTGCAAAACTCGAATCCTTTGGAGCCGGGTCCGTCCGATTTCGATTTCTTTTGAGGTAATTTTCTTTTCCTGTTTATTTCAATTAGATATTTGCTTGTTTTGTGTATTTGTTTAGTTTAACTTGATTGAATTCTTCTCAATGTTCTTTTGGCCGTCCCTTTTTCTATTCTTCTTCAAAGACCTTTTATTCGGTCAAAATTATTAGTTCTGTTTGATCGATTGATTGTTGTTTGTTATTAAGTGTGTGTATTCGATTCGATTATTGAAGTCGAATGATGTTCCTGCTTCTTTCATTTTTTCGGCCTAAGTGCTGAAGATTGAAAGCTTGTTCATCGATTGTGTGTTATTGATTATAGTTGTTGTAATCGACTATACGAATGTCGTCGATTAGATTCGTAGGTTCGTTTGTTAGAACATTAGGGCACAAGTTTGGCATTGGCTCATCTGATCCGAATTCACTGCTTGAGTTTGAATTAGGCTGTTTGTTTGATTTTGTTTGTTGAATTAGAATGGATTGGATATAGCTGTTTTAGATTTCAGTTTAAAAGTTAGAAGCCAACAGCTAGGGATCAAAGTGCAATGCACATGTTTTTAAAAAAAATAGTGGAGTTTGTTTACAGCAGGATAGGCATTAGTTTTGGACTTTGTTTATTTTAGATTAGGAAATGTTGGATTGGATATAGCTGCAATTCTGATTAAGGTTTTAGAAAATTAAAGAAAAGGTGTAGTGCACATGGGCTAGGGAATAACACAAGCTGGAAATGAGAAAACACATGGGGTGTGACTAAAAGCTAAAGGGACACACATGGGCTAGGGAATAACACAAGCAGAAAAGTGCAAAAAGGGGGAATAACATGGCTGGACAATATTTGAAAACACTGAAAAATAGAGTTGAAGGCTGTCATTTTGGAGGCTATAAAAGGGTTTGAGGCTCACTGGAATAAAAGGAACACAGTAGGGAGATAGAGACAATCTAAAAGAGGGATACAAGGAGATTTTTAGGCATAGAGAACACACACAGTAAGGGTATACAGATTAGGACAGACACAGAGAGAGATTTTAAGCAATAGAGCATTCTGAAAATCCGAGGGACATATGAGATATAGGGAAGTACTCTGAAATTGATTGGAGCTTTGAGTGCTTAAAGGGACAGACATTCAGATAGAGAGCTTTGAAAAAATAAAGAGGGAGATAGACAGAGGCCGAGAAAAATAAAAGAGATTGAAGAGTCTGTTCCAGGGATTTGATTTCTTTCCTGGACTTCATTTTTTTTATTTCAATATCATTGGATTGATTTTGAACGACTTTGAGTTCGACTGAATCGGTTATTGATTAAGTTTTAGTTTGTTGCCAGTTTCCAGTGGTTCTGGACATTATTTTGAGTTCACTTGGTTTGTTTGGTACCACTGTGGATCGATACTCCTGGTTTTGTTTGGTTTCTGGGTGTCGAATTGAGCTTGTTTTCCTGCTGTTGAGGTCTGTTACTGCTACTGCTGCATCTGACTCCCTTTTCCCTCATTTTCAGGTACATATTTGTAATCTCAAGCTTACGGAATTAATTTGAAGTGCTGATCCCTTTCTCTTTAATGTCCTCTGATTTAGTTCGTTTCATTTTTTGTAAATGGCCATTGATTTAAGAAGCTGTTGTGGATTTAGATGTATAATGATTAGAATTATTGTAAGTTTAAAATTAGAACTGTTTGTCGGTTTATCAGTATATTTGCTTAATTATCATACGCTAGTTAATTTCTTTTCTTTGTAATTAGATAATATTATACAATGGCGGCAATCCTAGAATAATAGTGTGGTAAAACAATAGATTATGTTAGTAGCAACAGTTAATGAAGATACAGAGTTTTGTTTTCGAGCCTTTTAGATTATCATTTGGCATTCTGGTACTACATTGGTAACATTGTTTAATCAGTCCTTATCAAAAGTCCAAGTAGCTTTATTTTTCCAGCTTGTATTCCAGAATTTGTGTAGCAATATTGGATACAAGTTTCGAGTATGAAAACCTGGTGTGTGTGAAACAATGAATACTATCGCATGATTAGTCAGTATCGTGGAAAACTAGATATTAGTACATTAAAAGTTTAGAACTCATGCACCTCACTAAAAAATATTTTGTTCTAAACTCCCTTTAGCAAAAATTGTGTTATGACATTCTTGTTAGCTTAACTAGTAGACTCATGTCATTTTTGTACTTTCAGGACAATATCAATATAATCCTTCGAGTTAATAGAATGTGAAATTAATATCGGCTCCTTCCTGTTGAAATGTGAAACATAGACTTCAATAATATAGTCAAGTTTGACATTAGTCATAACAAATACGATATTTGCATGTTCATTCTTAAGTGTTACTAGTCAAGTTTGCTACATGAATTTTGAGAGTTGTTTAAATGATCTAATGTGTTTAGTGATCCTTGGAGTTTAATTGTTAGTTTACTGATGGTGGGCGTTAGAAGTAAACTGGTTTAGATATAAGTTAATACATTTTTTTTTGTTTATTAGTAAAAAACTTTAACAAAATACTACATTTTTCTCACAGCTTTTCCATAACCCAAGGCCCAATTTGTTAGAGGTTAAAATATTATGTTAGGGATATGGAAATTAAGTTGCAATATGAATTTAGGTATTCCAGTTAGGTAGCGGGTTCAAATTAAGAGGGTCTTCCTTTTGTTTGAATTCAAACATGAAATCGAGGCCCGAATTTATAAGTATGTAATTAATTAAGGCTTTTAGAGACAAGCATAATAAATAGCAAATCATAGTCACTTTAAGTTTGACCTTTAATAAAATGATGAGACGAGCCTCGTTAGACAACAAAATACACGGTGCCTTCAAATAAATTGTTACGAAAATCTTAGACTTGGAAGGACCGTTTTAGTCAATTTCACGGTCTTTCCTGAAGTTAATAAAGACGGAGAATCTTTAGGCACGATTTTAATAAATTTACTTTCCTAAATACGGGTGCGCATTTATGTGACCCCAAATCTTACTCTCGACGAAACTCAAATACACTAAAGTCACAGGCGTACTGGTTGCGGTGTGACTCGAAATGTGTTTTTGTGACGTCGCAATTCTTCTAAATTGAAAAGCGGAACATTAAAAGCACATAATTAAAATATATAAAGAAATCAGATAAAAACAAATATAACAGTTGAGCGACCATGCTAGAACCACGGAACTCGGGAATGCCTAACACCTTCTCCCGGGTTAACAGAATTCCTTATCCGGGTTTCTGGTACGCAGACTGTTTAACAGAGTCAATCTTTTCCTCGATTCGGGATTCAAATCGGTGACTTGGGACACCATAAATCTCCTAAGTGGCGACTCTGAATTAATTAAATAAATCCCGTTTCGATTGTCCTTTAATTGGAAAAACTCCATTCGCGCCCTCGCGGGTGTGCGGAAAAAGGAGGTGTGACAGCTCTGGCGACTCTGCTGGGGATAATAACCCAGAACTTTGGTTCAGGGTTTAAGAATTCGAGCTCAGTTAAATTGCTATTATTGCTTATATCTGATTTCATTATATGTTTTGATTAATGTGCTACATGTTTACTGCTTTGATATTGCGTGAACTGTATATATATAAGTTGTGCCGAAAACCCTTCTTTTCTTTACCTCCGGGGATGTGCTTACTGGTTGAGACTCCCCTTTCTGTTAGTGTCAATACCAAAAATAAGAAAGAGAGGCCGGATAAGTTACAAAGCCGGACGATCCCGCGGGTCCCCGGTACGTAGCCCCCTCCTCGATCCGAGTTGTTCGCCCGGGTACACAGTCTAGTACTACCAAAAATCAGGATATTGAGCCTAAATTGGAACGCTTATTTGCATCATGTTGCATTTGACTTAGGGGACTCAACACAGGGGTTGGGTCCGTCTAGGACAGGCAACCTGAAATAAAAAAGAAATAAAAAAAACCATCCTGTCGCATCCTGTTTGTTTCACACAATTATTTGTTTCAGACTTGCATGCCGACCAACTTGTAAATATTGAGGAAAATGAAGAAAAAAAAAGAGAAAAGAAAAATAACAGTATAGAGAGATAACTACTCATTTTTAGAAAAAAAAACCAATGCCCAAGTAGTGTCGAAACTCTACCGAATTTTGAGAATAAAAAGAATAAAAAGAGAATTATTATTTTTAAAATAGTTTATTATTACTTAAACGAAAAAAAAAATTATTTAAAAAAAAAGGAAGTGATTTTCTTTATAAAAAATATAGTTAATGGTTTGTCAATAAAATGAAATTTATAATAGTTCGTTTTATATGCCAATGAATTGAAAAAAAATAATAGTTTGTTTTCAAAAATAGTTCGTGTTGCTTGCTAATAAAAAAAATATAATAAAAAAAATACATGAAAGAAATGTCATTGTTTTCAAAAGTAGTTTGTTTTATCGAACCGAACTACGCAGGTTTGATTCTCCCCATTAGGTGGGATACGTAGGCAACCCTCATCGGGTCCAACCCTTTCAAAAATTTAAAAAATAAAAAAAAATAAAAAAATGTCAAAGTTTTAGTTTTCAATAACATCAAAGTAACGCTATTTTTGAAAATAGCCGAATGTTCCGAAAGGACGTCGGAAGACTGTTTTTGCAAAAATGGCCACTTTGAAGTCTTTTTTTTTCTTTTTGAATAATAGCCTTGAAATATTCCATGTGGAAATGTTGAAAGGCCGTAACATCAAATTCAAGTTTGAGTTTACCACCTTTTTTTGAAAAAATGTGTGTTTAGTTTTCAACAAATCGAAGTGATGCCGTTTTCAAAAACAGCCGAATGTACCCGAAAGGGACGCCGGAAGGCTAACTTTGCATAAACGGCCACTTTTGGGTCATTTGGTAGATTTTTAGTCAATTGACCCTCATAGCCTTATAATCTTCGTCCCCGAGGCGCTGAAAGGCCATGTTCGTAAAAACAAGGTTTTTATTCCAATTTGAAAAGAAAAAAAAGGGTTTTCAAGGATAATTGAAAAGGGAAAAGCTGGAATGATGCATGTAGTGAATACATATATGGTTAACTGACTAGGTGCATTACATCCAATGTGTGGTAACATATCTATTAAACTCTGTGAACTTACAAGTTTGTTGCAATTTCAGAAAGTTTAGCGGTTGGCTTGACAGAATATTCCGGCCAATCACCATTACCATACTAGATCAAAAGGGCCAATTCTAGCAAGCATGTCTAGTTCCGGCAAAAGTCTCGACGGGGAGAAAACAGAGATACATATTATGAAAGAGGAGGTGGACCAGTTGAGACAGCAAATAGCAGAGATGCACCTAGCCTGGGCTAGGGGACAGTCATCACCAAACCTTCCTACTCTTACACCAGCTCCAGAGCGTCCGCTTATTGACCCCTCGACAAGTGCACCGATCTATCCATATTATCAAGGGGAAAACCCTTATACATCCCAGGTTCCACCGGTTAGACAAAATACTCCTCCTCCGGTCACCCCTATTTTTGTGGCACCTCCACCTGCTACTTTACAAAAGTCGTCCAGTGAACCGCTTTTCCAAATACATGACAATCATTGTTATGCTCCCGAGCCTACCTTTAAGGCTCCTGAACCGCATTCACACACCCCTCACTGGGATAACCCGGTAGAACCATAAAAGCACTTCAAAAGTTTGGAGCAGAAGGAAGTTATGCGGAAAGTTAAAAGCCTGGAGCAATCCTTCAGGAATATGCATGGTTTAGGCAACCAAGTCAGTGTTGCTTACAAAGATCTATGCCCATTCCCAGATGTCCAGTTGCCAGCCGGGGTTCAAAATGCCCAAGTTTGACCTATACGAGGGGCATGGTGACCCAGTAGCCCATCTTCGAGGTTTTTGTAGCAAAATGCGAGGAGCCGGCGGGCGAGACGAAATTCTGATAGCTTACTTCGGTCAGAGCTTGGGAGGGTCTGCACTAGAGTGGTACACCAGGCAGGATCCCAGCAGATGGTTTACATGGGATGACCTGGCCCAAGCATTCATCGGCCGGTTTCAATATAATCTTGAAATAATCCCTGATCGCCTATCATTGTTAAAGTTAGAGAAGAAGCCCGCCGAAAGCATTAGAGAATTTGGGTTCCGCTGGAGGGAACATGCAGCAAGGGTAGATCCACCGATGAGAGAAAACGAGATGGTAGATTACTTCTTGCAGACACTAGAGCCAACTTACTTTAGTCACCTGGTGACATTGGTTGGTAAATCTTTCAATGAGGTGGTCAAAATGGGTGGAATGATAGAAGAGGGACTTAAGTCCAATAAGATCTTGAGCTATTCCGCGTTGAAAGCAACAACTCAAGCTATTCAGAATGGAACAGGGGTTGCATTCGGGAAGAAGAGAAGAGAAGAAGTTGCAACGGTAGAGGAGGGTACTTGGTCCAGATCGAAAGGTCCTTCACCTCATTACCAAGCCGGACCCTACCACCCAAATCACCCTAATCACCCTCCCCGAAACACATATCCACCACCAAGGGCTTACAATAACCCTCCACGACCAGGTTTCCGAGGGAATCATGCCTTCAGAAAGGAAAAGACACAAAGAACATTCACCGAGTTGGGAGAAACTTATACTGCTCTGTTCCACAAATTGAAGCAGATAGGTTTGTTGAGTCCTATTGAGACAAGATTGCCAAATCCCCTACCCCCAAATGTGGATCGCTTAGTAAGCTATGAGTATTGTTCAGGGGCTCTCGGACATGATACCGAGAAATGTTGGAAACTGAAACATGCAGTGCAAAATCTTATTGACACCAATAAGATCGAGGTTCAGACACCAGAGGCACCCAACATTAATCAGAATCCATTGCCAGCTCATCCTTAGACCCATGTGATCAAATTGATACACAATGGAAGGGAAAATTAAATAAGCCCGATCTGTATTCCACAGCAAAGCCAATCGGCAGAATTTGGTATACAGGAAGTCATGCTTGGTAATCAGGAGGAGTTTTGGTGGTTTGTTTTTGTTGTCATTTCTTTTGTCCGAGTTGTTTTCAGGGTTGTGACCCGGATCTTGTCTTGAAGTAAAACCCTCTTATCTTTCCATTCTGGTCATTTCAGTTTGTTTAGTCTTATCAAGTGTCGTTTCAGGTTTATAGTGTTGGTTTGCTTGTTTGTATTTGAACCTTTTTCTCCGTTTAATGGAACTTTCGGTCTTTTATTACCCAGTCGTCTTTTTGTTTAGTTCTTCTATCTTTAAATCTGTCATTTGTTCGAACGCTGACTCTAATGACATGGCATCGCACATAATTTTGGCCTAATATTAAGGGATGATCATGAAACAATTGGAAGATAATCAGGTCATTTTAAAAAGAAATAAAAGAAATTGGAGATTATTTGGATCCCGAGTCATGGGAAATCGGGGTAAGTAAAAAGGAAACAGTCAAAGGGCAAGTTGCTAAATCGACGTGGGGTAGTTCATAATAATGAAAATGAGAGTGTTGTCCAACCGTGCTTTAAAGATATGACGAATGTTAATCATGTTGTTTGCACTTGGTATGTTTTAAAGATTGGAATGACGAAGGCATTTTGTTCTGCTATCCAAACACTTTATCCTTCGTTAAACCTTCGAGCCTTATTTTGATTTATTTCATACCCCTCCTTCGGAATCGGTACCAAAATTAGAAACACAAATGGGGAAGATAAAGAAAGAAAAAGAGAAAAAAGGAACGAAAAAAAAAATGAAAAAATGATGAAAAGAAAAATTGAAAAAAAGGGAATTGGGAACTACGTTTGACCTGATTCCTTAAAGAGGATACGTAGGCGCTTCACAGCTCGGTCATAGTGTAAATAAAGAAATAAAAATCCCCAAGTAAAAAGCTGGGGCAAAGAAAAATTGTGTTGATTATAAATAAATTTAGGTCCGAAGGTTGTAAATTTTGAACCCAAAATTGATTTTGTTTTGAGCCGTCAATACCCTTTCTTTCTAGCCTTACGGTCCAGAAAGACCTTCTGATCAGTCTTCAAAAGATGCCACGTCAGGCGAGTGAGAGAGTCCTATCAGAATATAACACTCTGATTCTCAGCAGAAAAGACTCTGATTCCCAGCAGAAAGGAAACACGAGAGAGTCTTAGAAATGACATCCCAATCCCCAGCTAAAAGTAATACAAATGAGAGAGTCTTACCGGTGAAAACCTTCACAGGCACCATAAGGCGACGAAAGCCGAGAGAAAATCAAAATGAGAGAGGCTTGAAAGTGAAAACCCTTCGGGCATTACAAGTCGAACAAAGGTGACAATCAGATGGAAATCACGAGACAGAAATCGTGAAAGGCAATTAACGACGGAGGATAGACCATATGTGCATGTCATGACCAGTAGAGTTGGTATCCGCGTTTGATAAGTTTTTATAGTCGTTTCTTGTTAGAGAGTCAGTTATCCTTTGTCTTCTATTTGTCGTTTCTTTTTATCTTTCTCCTTTTGTCAAAAATTCACCCGTCAAAGTCTGTCTAGTCAAAACATAGTGAGAAATGACTTCAAAACTGGCCACCAACTTTCCAATTACTATGCAAGGCAAGGAAATGCCATTGACGGCAAGAAGTATGGTACAAAGAAGATTATTAAACTGGGGCAGAAAATTTTCTTTTCATTTTGAAAATTTTCTGGAAATCGAATACCACTTGGGTAAAAAGGAAGAAAGAAGGCCTTAAGGGAAGCAATATTTAAACCAATGTCATCTCCAACAGTCTTCAGAAGAGTGAAACACCAATTTTGAGGAAATGAAAATCCACCAGCAATGTTATCTAAAGCAAGTTCCGGGGTGGTCGGACAACACAGAGTGGAAAAGGAAGAAAGGAAATCCCATCTTCAACAAAATAACCCCCAGCAAGTTGAGAAACACAGAACGGGGAAGGGATAAATGGAAAAACACATCCCCAGCAGGAATTCCATCTCTAGCAAATGAAATCATTCCCTAACAAGTTTTGGGAACCCCGAGCGGGGGAAAGGAGAAAAGGAAAAAACCACCACACAGGAGCGGCACAACCGCTCACAATGTTTTGAACTAACAAATTTTCTTTGATTTGAAACAGGTAAGGAAAGTGCTATTGATAGCAGAAAGTCATGCCACAAGGAAGAACACCAATACTGGGGTAGAAAATTTTCTGCCGTTGTTGAAAATTTTCTCGGAGAAACGAGGAAGGCAATTCAAGATGAAGTGTCAGGTTTGTCCACCTTCAAATAGGATGTTTCGGGTTTGTCCACCTTCAAACAGGACGTCTCAGGTTTGTTCACTTTCATACATTGATATCATGGGAGTATTCGCCCTCGAATAGGATACAATGGGAGTATTCGCCCTCGAATAGGATACAACGGGAGTATTCGCCCTCGAATAGGATACAATGGGAGTATTCGCCCTCGAATAGGATACAATGGGAGTATTCGCCCTCGAATAGGATACAATGGGAGTATTCGCCCTCGAATAAGATACAATGGGAGTATTCGCCCTCGAATAGGATACAATAGGATACAATGGGAGTATTCACCCTCGAATAGGATACAATGGAGTATTCGCCCTCGAATAGGATACAATGGGAGTATTCGCCCTCGAATAGGATACAATGGGAGTATTCGCCCTCGAATAGGATACAATGGGAGTATTCGCCCTCGAATAGGATACAATGGGAGTATCCGCCCTCGAATAGGATACGATGGGACTATCCGCCCTCGAATAGGATACGATGGGACTATCCGCCCTCGAATAGGATATTTTACGTTTGTTTTATCTTACATTGTCCTATGCATATTTTGTAAATTATTGCCAGCATGCATTTTAAATTCAAAAGTTGCTAACAAAAACAGGCGCCTACCTGTATAACAAGAGGCATGTCTTCAATCTTTACATTGCAGGTCTTGAAACCAGTAACCCACCATAAAGCAGAGGGTTACAACAAGAGATCCTGTGGAAAGAGCACCATCCACCAGCAAGTATCAACGTCGTCCCCAAAGTTCGAGGAAGGCAAAGCAGCTAAAAGAGAAAAGGAAAATTGTCCCATGCAAGAGCGGCATGACCACTCACGGTGTTTTGAAACTAACAATTTTTTTTTGATTTCAAGCAGGAAAAGAAGGTTTGTCGGCGGAAAAGCATGCCACCTAGAAGATTATCAAACTGGGGCAGAAAATTTTCTCCTGTTGCGAAAATTTTCTTGAAAGAAAATACCCAGTGGATAAGGATAGAAAGCAACACAAGATTTTGGGAAATACCAGTTTCGAGTAGAATAGTTTTGAAAGAGGCCCGACAACGCGAGGAAGTGATCTTTGAGCCGGTATCATCCCCAGTAGTTCTTGGAGAAATGAAACACCGATTTCGAGATTTCCCCAACAGCATTACATCCCATAAGTTTTTCAAGGAAGCAAAGCGCGAGTCCCGAAGGAGGTTTGGAAAGAGGAAAAAGAAAAGGGATTCCCTACCAGGGTGATCCTCAGTCAATGAAATTTCAATCCCCAGTGAGCCTGGGAGAGAATGAAGGTTAAAGGAAGTAGAAAAAAAGGAAATAAAGAATACTTCCCCAGTAGCATTATCTCCAGCAGGTAAGTAAACGGTCCCAAGGATATCCCCAGCAGTCAAAGGAAAATAACACGAAGAAAGCAATTCCAAAACAAGGTAATTCAGAAGAAAAGGTGGCCCAAGAGACGATGCAGGAAGAAGAAAATGGTACATGAAGCAAAGGAAGGCGATATGGATGGGATGGAGTTAGTGAGTTGTAATTGAAGTCAGGGAGCCCGCCTGAAGAATGGAGTGGCGATTTAGTTTTGAAGTTGTAATTGAAGTCAGGGAGCCCGCCTGAAGAATGGAGTGGCGATTTATTTTGAAGTTGTAGTTGAAGTTAGGGAGGCCGCCTGAAGAATGGAGTGGCGATTTATTTTGAAGTGGTAGTTGAAGTCAGGAAGCCCGCCTGTATAATGGAGTGGCGATTTATTTTGAAGTTAGAATTGAAGTCAGGGAGCCCACCTGAAGAATGGAGTGATGATTTATTTTGAAGTTAGTTGAAGTCAGGAAGCCCGCCTGAATAATGGAGTGGCGATTTATTTTGAAGTTAGAATTGATGTCAGGGAGCCCGCCTGAAGAATGGAGTGGCGATTTATTTTGAAGTTGTAATTGAAGTCAGGGAGCCCGCCTGAAGAATGGAGTGGCGATTTATTTTGAAGTTGTTGTTAAAGTCAAGGAGCCCGCCTGAAGAATGGAGTGGCAATTTATTTTGAAGATGTAGTTGAAGTCAAGGAGCCCGCCTGAAGAATGGAGTGGCGATTTATTTTCGAAGTTTGTTGTTGAAGTCAGGGAGCCCGCCTGAAGAATGGAGTGGCGATTTATGATGAGAGCTTGCCGATAAAGTCAGAAGCCCGCCGGAAAAGCAAAACGGCGTCTCAATTTCTAAGATTTGATAAGGATAGTGAAGAATCGAAAAGTGACAGAGATTCCCAGCATGAATCCAAGTTCATAATCGGAAGGAAGGCAATAAGGGTCAGAAAGATAGATTCAGACTTCGAAGAAGAATAGTTCGAATATCACAAGGAAGGGACCAATGGTCGGGTTTCGGCAATCAAGATAGGCCGAAATAACAATTGTCAGAAGAGAAGAAGCATGTGAGGAAACATCAGAGCCAGCATGATGGCAATGAACATGACAAGATCAAGCTGAAAAGATAGATAAGAATTTGCAATACTGTAACTTAGTCTAGCTTCTTGTTTTTCATTTAGCACGATGTAATAAGGAGATCAGTTAAGCAGTGGCATCAGCAGCAACAGCAGTAAACAGCAAGATCACAGCAGTCATGGTAGTCCCAGCTACCAAAACTTCCCGAACTACATTGACCTGATTCCCTTTTAGCCTGGGATATGTAGGAGACCTTCTGAAGCAAAGGTTCGGTCAAACTTTTCAAAAAATGCTTCATACGGAGTGCTCGGACGGGCAAAAATTGCTCGTATCCGCTCACTTATCTTTGCACGAAAACTCTTCATATTTCCGCGCAAAGAGGGGCAGCTGTGAGCACGTGATTTTTGCCATATAATGAGAATTACTCCCAAAAATTCAAAATAAAAGAGTTTTGCGTTGTTTGCGATATTTGTGGATTTTATGTTATTTTCTCTTATTGTTTGCATTTGTGTGTCCATGTTTATTTGTTTAATTAATGAAAAAGTACAAAAATATGTCACATTTGCATTTAGGATTCATTAAAAGTAATCAATTTTATTTTTACAAAAATAGAAAAAATCACAAAAATATGTATTTTTGTATTTTTATTTAATGTCCAAATTGGGCAATTTTATTTTAATTGTTAGTTAATTATATGTGATAATTATTATTAGAAGTTAACTAGTACTTTTATAAATTAATTTAGTTCTATAAGTTAATTTAGAATTTTTAGAATTTTAGTTTTATTTTAAGAAAACAAAAGAAAAGAAGCAAAATAGAAAGAAATTGAAGCAAAAATCGGATTTGGGCCATTTGAGGCCAACCAAACACCAAACCCGCCCAACACCCTTGACCTTACCCGGCCCAAACCGTCTCCCCCCCCCCCACATTAACTGATCTAGACCGTTGGATTTTCATGATCCAACGGTCGAGATTAAAAGGATAATTTTAAACCCAAAACCCGGTTTCAACTCCTCATTCACCAAACAAACCCTTATTATCCTCTCTTAACACCCCAAGCCCTAGCCGCCGTTAGCCGCCGTATCCCGCCTGCCGGAAATCGCCTCACGGCGGTTCCGGTAGGCCAAACCTCCTCAAATTTACACCGTAGCTTCCCCTTCTCCCCCACAACACGAATCCGGCAACCATTAGTCTCGAATCGTTCCCTAACGTTTCGAATATTAGATCGAAACTTGCCGGAAAATCGAGAATCACCCCAAATCACTCCAACTTTGCACCATAGACTCACCTCACCTTCCTCACACCCTAACCATCGTTAGTTCCCTTCGAATCTGGCCAGAAGTTGTTAAGCCCCAAAATCAAGATTCAAGAACACTAGAATCCAAAACTAGGGATTTCGCCCAAATCAATGATAATTGAAGTCAATAGACTTTAATTGGAGTGTTTTGCGTTTGAAAAACACTTCAATTAAAGTCCGTTTACTTCAAAAGGTGCAAAACTCGAATCCTTTGGAGCCGGGTCCGTCCGATTTCGATTTCTTTTGAGGTAATTTTCTTTTCCTGTTTATTTCAATTAGATATTTGCTTGTTTTGTGTATTTGTTTAGTTTAACTTGATTGAATTCTTCTCAATGTTCTTTTGGCCGTCCCTTTTTCTATTCTTCTTCAAAGACCTTTTATTCGGTCAAAATTATTAGTTCTGTTTGATCGATTGATTGTTGTTTGTTATTAAGTGTGTGTATTCGATTCGATTATTGAAGTCGAATGATGTTCCTGCTTCTTTCATTTTTTTGGCCTAAGTGCTGAAGATTGAAAGCTTGTTCATCGATTGTGTGTTATTGATTATAGCTGTTGTAATCGACTATACGAATGTCGTCGATTAGATTCGTAGGTTCGTTTGTTAGAACATTAGGGCACAAGTTTAGCATTGGCTCATCTGATCCGAATTTACTGCTTGAGTTTGAACTAGGCTGTTTGTTTGATTTTGTTTGTTGAATTAGAATGGATTGGATATAGCTGTTTTAGATTTCAGTTTAAAAGTTAGAAGCCAACAGCTAGGGATCAAAGTGCAATCCACATGTTTTAAAAAAAAACAGTGGAGTTTGTTTACAGCAGGATAGGCATTAGTTTTGGACTTTGTTTATTTTAGATTAGGAAATGTTGGATTGGATATAGCTGCAATTCTGATTAAGGTTTTAGAAAATTAAAGAAAAGGTGTAGTGCACATGGGCTAGGGAATAACACAAGCTGGAAATGAGAAAACACATGGGGTGTGACTAAAAGCTAAAGGGACACACATGGGCTAGGGAATAACACAAGCTGAAAAGTGCAAAAAGGTGGAATAACATGGCTGGACAGTATTTGAAAACACTGAAAAATAGAGTTGAAGGCTGTCATTTTGGAGGCTATAAAAGGGTTTGAGGCTCACTGGAATAAAAGGAACACAGTAGGGAGATAGAGACAATCTGAAAGAGGGATACAAGGAGATTTTTAGGCATAGAGAACACACACAGTAAGGGTATACAGATTAGGACAGACACAGAGAGAGATTTTAAGCAATAGAGCATTCTGAAAATCCGAGGGACATAGGAGATATAGGGAAGTACTCTGAAATTGATTGGAGCTTTGAGTGCTTAAAGGGATAGACATTCAGATAGAGAGCTTTGAAAAAATAAAGAGGGAGATAGACAGAGGCCGAGAAAAATAAAAGAGATTGAAGAGTCTGTTCCAGGGATTTGATTTCTTTCCTGGACTTCATTTTTTTTATTTCAATATCATTGGATTGATTTTGAGCGACTTTGAGTTCGACTGAATCGGTTATTGATTAAGTTTTAGTTTGTTGCCAGTTCCAGTGGTTCTGGACATTATTTTGAGTTCACTTGGTTTGTTTGGTACCACTGTGGATCAATACTCCTGGTTTTGTTTGGTTTCTAGGTGTCGAATTGAGCTTGTTTTCCTGTTGTTGAGGCCTGTTACTGCTACTGCTGCATCTGACTCCCTTTTCCCTCATTTCCAGGTACATATTTGTAATCTCAAGCTTACGGAATTAATTTGAAGTGCTGATCCCTTTCTCTTTAATGTCCTCTGATTTAGTTCGTTTCATTTTTTGTAAATGGCCATTGATTTAAGAAGCTGTTGTGGATTTAGATGTATAATGATTAGAATTATTGTAAGTTTAAAATTAGAACTGTTTGTCGGTTTATCAGTATATTTGCTTAGTTATCATACGCTAGTTAATTTCTTTTCTTTGTAATTAGATAATATTATACAGTGGCGGCAATCCTAGAACAATAGTGTGGTAAAACAATAGATTATGTTAGTAGCAACAGTTAATGAAGATACAGAGTTTTGTTTTCGAGCCTTTTAGATTATCATTTGGCATTCTGGTACTACATTGGTAACATTATTTAATCAGTCCTTATCTAAAGTCCAAGTAGCTTTATTTTTCCAGCTTGTATTCGAGAATTTTTGTAGCAATATTGGATACAAGTTTCGAGTATGAAAACCTGGTGTGTGTGAAACAATGAATACTATTGCATGATTAGTCAGTATCGTGGAAAACTAGATATTAGTACATTAAAAGTTTAGAACTCATGCACCTCACTAAAAAATATTTTGTTCTAAACTCCCTTTAGCAAAAATTGTGTTATGACATTCTTGTTAGCTTAACTAGTAGACTCATGTCATTTTTGTACTTTCAGGACAATATCAATATAATCCTTCGAGTTAATAGAATGTGAAATTAATATCGGCTCCTTCCTGTTGAAATGTGAAACATAGACTTCAATAATATAGTCAAGTTTGACATTAGTCATAACAAATACGAGATTTGCATGTTCATTCTTAAGTGTTACTAGTCAAGTTTGCTACATGAATTTTGAGAGTTGTTTAAATGATCTAATGTGTTTAGTGATCCTTGGAGTTTAATTGTTAGTTTACTGATGGTGGACGTTAGAAGTAAACTGGTTTAGATATAAGTTAATACATTTTTTTTTTGTTTATTAGTAAAAAACTTTAACAAAATACTACATTTTTCTCACAGTTTTTCCATAACCCAAGGCCCAATTTGTTAGAGGTTAAAAAATTATGTTAGGGATATGGAAATTAAGTTGCAATATGAATTTAGGTTTTCGAGTTAGGTAGCGGGTTCAAATTAAGAGGGTCTTCCTTTTGTTTGAATTCAAACATGAAATCGAGGCCCGAATTTATAAGTATGTAATTAATTAAGGCTTTTAGAGACAAGCATAATAAATAGCAAATCATAGTCACTTTAAGTTTGACCTTTAATAAAATGATGAGACGAGCCTCGTTAGACAACAAAATACACGGGGCCTTCAAATAAATTGTTACGAAAATCTTAGACTTGGAAGGACCGTTTTAGTCAATTTCACGGTCTTTCCCGAAGTTAATAAAGACGGAGAATCTTTAGGCACGACTTTAATAAATTTACTTTCCTAAATACGGGTGCGCATTTATGTGACCCCAAATCTTACTCTCGACGAAACTCAAATACACTAAAGTCACAGGCGTACTGGTTGCGGTGTGATTCGAAATGTGTTTTTGTGACGTCGCAATTCTTCTAAATTGAAAAGCGTAACATTAAAAGCACATAATTAAAATATATAAAGAAATCAGATAAAAACAAATATAACAGTTGAGCGACCGTGCTAGAACCACGGAACTCAGGAATGCCTAACACCTTCTCCCGGGTTAACAGAAATCCTTATCCGAATTTCTGGTACGCAGACTGTTTAACAGAGTCAATTTTTTCATCGATTCGGGATTCAAATCGGTGACTTGGGACACCATAAATCTCCTAAGTGGCGACTCTGAATTAATTAAATAAATCCCGTTTCGATATTCCTTTAATTGGAAAAACTCCATTCGCGCCCTCGCAGGTGTGCGGAAAAAGGAGGTGTGACAACGAGCACAACATAGGCTCCAATAGAAACGTATGCACACACTCGAATCATGACAGCTCAATTCATGATAACTGTTTCCAGCAAAAGAGCTGCAATTCAATTCCTCTGTGTCATCATATTCATAGAACCGAGATCGCGTCTCGCATTATAGAAATAGAGTACCTGAATGCTCCTCGAGAGGTCATAACATCACGTGGCCTTGCCACGATTCGTGATTCTATCCAAACAATATTACTCATGAAGAACCTCAAGCTACCAAGCTCAAAACGGTTAGCCACGCACAGATCTAGTTCTTGAACCCACGCAATCAACCTCACCCACGGTGAAACAATTAACATATGCTATCAAATCCTGAAAGGACACAACCGATATGCCATTCACCAAGCGATACTCAATACGGACTTTTCCTCAGAAGTCAGGAAGTATTGTATACCAGGTAGCAGATAACTAACTATATTTTCACAATATTTCGTTGCGGCGTGCAACCCGCTCCAATGACATACCCGTGGCGGCGTGCCACCCGATCCAGATAACAGTACCTGTGGCGGCGTGCAACCCGATCCACGCATAATCTCGCAAAAAGAAATGCACATCGAGTCGAATTGCTCATTACAGTAAACATATATAGCCTCAAGATCGGCCACAAGAAACGCATCCGACAAAGTTCCTCAATACCAGAACTAAGTCAATGGTAGAAACCTCTACACTGACATCGGCCACAAAGGCCCAACTGACAAAGCAATACCTACCAACCTCTCCACTGGTCCTGGGGTACAACTACCCTGCTGGAGCATACTCTGATGCACTCTGCTACGCAATTTGTGCCATTTTCCGACATAGTCCATATCACATTAGTCTAGACAATCCGACCCATGACAACAAGTTAGCAATCAAGTATCATAATCCGAATTCGTCTTATCAAGTTAAGAGAGAGCCTCTAGGGCTTCCGATTTCCAATAATCACAAAACGGTGCCGATGCACACGACATACAACCACTACATAGGCTGACTAACGAGAACTTCAAGTCTCCCACATATATATAACACATGAATCACCATGCCTGATTTCCGTACTTTACTGTACAAATACATAACGCACATCAAACGTCCATTCATACCACAAAAGCCATTCAGAAATTTCATTGTGCCATTAGCGACTCAATTATTACAGTCGATTCAACAAGAGAATGCTACCATACCACTAGATATTATTACATTACCTTGTCCTTTTGGACCATATTCCCTGCCAATTCACTAGAATAAATGTTCCATTTTCCTTAATCACCAGAAAGATTGATTCTTAAATCACCTGCAGCTGCCCCGCGCTGCTCAATAATTTTAATGACTTCCCATATATTATGAACTGATCTCAAAACCTTGAATATGCCATTATCAAATTTTCCATAACACATCGCATATACAATACCATACTAACATAACATGGAAATTCTTATCCCATTCCTACGCCGCAAACATCGACACACTCAACTAGTCAAGGACTTTCATGATCCCATATAGAAGAAAACTCATTACACATTTCACGCTTCGCATACTGACAAGAATATACTCATCTTCAAACCATGATAAAACACATCACACACTATTTCTTCCCATTCGCTGCATAAGTTTAACTGCCAGGACTGAGTCCTTATACCCATATCAAGTTACACCACTGGCAGCACTCAAGAGCTTTGCTGCAATGTCTGCAAGACTCATTACTTCAACCACATACCAGGAATCAATCGTATTCTTTTTTTTTATACCATTCTGTTTGTTAACAAGTTGTTCCATTTACCAAGTTTCCTTTCTGATTCATCTCTAATTTCATATCAGTCTTTACCGTAGTACGACAATGCCTCAACCCTTTTTACCACACAAGACTCGTACGCAAGACCACACGGTCTAAGACCCATAGGCCACCGAATACTCTCTCAATGTTTCCCAAAAGTACCACATTCTACCACACTTTATTTTGATGAACTTCTCGCGATTTTTAAATTGTTATCATTACTTCCCAATACGGATACCTAGAATCCCATCATTCACATGATATAACACAAGCCTTGATCTTCTCTAACGAAACCGCCATCTTTAGCCACATACACAAATCTTAAGGCACCTGACTGTTACAAGTAAAATCTTAAACACCGTAAAACAAATTCTCCACCCTTATTCAATTAAAATTCAGCTGCACTTCAACTGTCTTATTGAACAGAACCACTCGTGCCTTGCTAGAACCCTGACACCGCAGAACATGATTACATACGGACACAATTAGCTATCTTAACTTTCTATACACCGAACATTCCTTACCAACATCATTTCAAAAAATCCTAGTATTTCTTCACATCTACGAAGCACCATAACCTTTCAGAATCTTCCTAACATACTTAGAGACAGAACCAACACAGCACACAACAGTGCAATCAATTAATCAATAACAACCTCCCCAACTTGGCTCGGAGCCATACATCAAAGTTCTTTTAGCCACTCATAGCCTTCTTACTCAAATGATGCAACAAAGTTCTAGCTAGATTAAACTCAAGTCATTTACAAGCTTCGACGGAGGTTCGAATCATCAGAAATATTAATTCTTTAGCAATTCTTGCATTCAATCACACACAACAGTTACGCCTACTCTTTAGGTGACAAAAATCTTTTCTAAGTCCCAAATTTTCCAAAAATTTCGGTAAAGTTCCCTTTGTAAATTGGCCTATCCACCTGCCAGAGAATCACCAAAACCATCCTAGCAACACATTCACAACTCGACAAGACATCACAATGCATATCGACAACATTAGTCTCAATACTACACAAATCATATTATCATATTTGGTACATGAACATGCGTTGTACCTGCTCGAATCATAACACATATCAATTACACATGAGAACCAATCCACCTATCTCGCCTCAATTTAGCATTTCAGCACAATACCTTCCACCAGGATACACATAGCATAATAATTTTAGCCTTCCTGAGTTTGAACTCGTTCCACTACACATAAGGCACTTTATCTTCCAATTAAGAGGCGATAAAAATATTTCTCACGCCCATAGCTAGGGCTACATATCAAATCACAATAAAGATAAATATCGATCGTATGAACTTCATAATACCGGCTCGCGAAATTAGTACCTTGGTGCTCGAGCCATAGACAAGGATCTGGCCTCGAGTCCTCCCAACTAGCCCAACATGAATTCATGGAGATTATATCTCGTCCATCGATTGGGGAATCATAAGCCATCAAGGCAAATTTATCACTAAACACTCGAGTGCGCGCATCAATGTGCAGGAGGAATTTCAAGAATTACATCTCAAGCTGAATCAAGTACGCACGATAGGAATTTCAAAAATTTGAAACTTTCCTAAAGGTTTGCAGCCTCCCGAGGATAACTACAGGCATCCCCGTACCGATCCACGAGACTCTACTAAACCGGCTCACGACTCGCGAGACCTGTTAACCTAGGCTCTGATACCAACTTGTCACGACCCTAAATCCGGTCGTGATGGCGCCCAGCACACTGCTAGGCCAGCCCGACCAATGAACAACAATCATAGAGCTATGAGCTCGCCTTATCCCATTTAAGCATATCAATTGTAAAATAGCAGTTATGGATATATCAAAACAGGGGGAACCAAGTCCCACGCATACCAACTCCTATAGACCGAAGGGTCAAGAGTCATGAGCCTCTACAGAGTATACAAAGTGTAAATAGTGAATATAAGTGTGCGCTAGTGTGGGATGATCAGAACAAAATACAGACAAACTGGAGAATCAGGTCCTGCGAACGGTGGCAGCTACCTCGATTGTCCAAAAGCACTCCCTAGCCGCAATAGGATCAGCCCTGCTGTGATGTACCTGAATCTGCACACAAGGTGCAGGGAGTCGGGTGTGAGTACTTCCAACTCAGCAGTAATAAAAGTAAATAATTCTGAAGGGAAGAAAACCACGATAGGCACTATCTCATGTTACACAATACATAACTATCTTTTTATTCCTTTCCAGTATATGTGAGTAGATTATTAAAAATATCAATTTTTAGTTACTTTCTTTCATAATAATATACCAATACCTGGATACAATCTCAAGCAGTGCAAGTCCGCACTCAAATCAGCCCCTCGGGCTCAGCACTCCTTATCAATTTACACCAGGAGATCTGGTCAATAAGGCAACTAATGCATGTGTGCCGGTAATGTATGAGTGCTGAATGTTATGCCACGTAGTACACGTAAATCAATGTATGTATGCCATGCAATGCATATGACCGCTACGGCGTGTAGCCCGATCCAATTTGGGTACCCGTGCTCACTGTGGGGGGTTCAGACTCCGGAGGGGCTCCTACAGCCCAAGCACAATATTAATATCACACCTGCTGCGGTGCGCAGCCCGATCCGTATACCACTGCGGCGTGCAGTCCGATCCATGCATGTGTATGCATATGCTCGCATGAAATGTCATGCCCTAACATATGGCCCTCGGCCCAATCAGTCTAACAAATAATCAAGAAAGCCCTACGGGCAACAATATCATATTAGTCACAGCTAAAAATGTTATTAAGACCTTGTTCAAGTTTTTCATAACCTTATAAAAATGTTAAATAGCAAAAATACCATTTTAAAACTTAAATTTAGAATAAAATATGCACAGTGTTATCAAAACAGTGATACCAATCCCCGAAGGACTCAAATAATTGGCACGAAGCCCAAACATGATAATTAGTCCAATTCACTTCAACAATTAGGTGTTATTATTTATTACGCGGGACGGACCAAGTCACAATCCCCAATGGTGCTCTACCCCACGCCGGTTATCCGGCGTGCAAGTCACCTCAACACAGCACTAAGATGTGCAAGTCCGGGGTTTACTAACCCTCGGGACATCATTTACAAGTATTACCCACCTCGAACCGACGAAAGCTCATGCCCGCGACGCCTTAGCTCCTCGAACCGGCATCCACGCACGTCAAAACTAGCACAAATTAGCACAAATATATCAAAATAGGCTAATGGAACATAACCCAATCGAAAGAACTCGAAAAATATCAAAAATCACGAAATTGGCAAAACCCGAGCCCCGGGACCACATCTCGAAAAATCTCGAAACTCATATTTTCAGAACCCTCGTCCCGCCACGAGTTCGTACATATAAAATTTACTAAAATCGGAGTTCAATTGGCCTTTCAAAACCCAAATTTTCGTTTTCAATATCTAGGCCACAATCCTTCATAATTTCTACCCAAATTCATGAAGATTGATGTTAATTCTACCATAAAATGATGTTTTTGAGTCAAGAAACTTACCTCCGATGAATACCCGATGATTTCCCAGCGTTTTCCCGTGATTTTCTTCTCTCTAGGGCTCAAAAATGGTGTTTTGGGTATATGAACCCGTAAGTGAAATGTTTCTGGTTTTAATTTCACTGCCAGACAAATTTGCTCTTCGCGTTCGCGTGAGCTCCCACGCGTTCGCGATGCCCAGCATCATTTTACTCTTCGCGTTCGCGTTACCTATCACGCGTCCGCGATGCACTGATCCATTTTCCCTTCGCGAACGCGACATGCCCCCACGCGTTCGCGATGCACATTTCTTCAGCCATCCGGAGGTCCTTCTACGCGAACGCGGCCTCCATCCACGCGAACGTGATGCTTCACTATTTCCTCTTACGCGATCGCGACTAACCCATCGCGAACGCGATGCTTCCTAGATTCCTTCTACGCGATCGCGGCCGTCCTCCTCGCGAACGGGATGACCAAAGTACCCCAGCCTACGCGAACGCGGGCCTTGCCCTCGCGAACGCGAAGGCTTAGCCTTCTGCACAGTGATCTGCAATTTACAGCAGATTTTGCCAAGTTCAAAATGCCCGGATGATGGTCCGGATTCACCCCGAGACCCCCGGGACCCCAACGAAAACCACCAACATACTCCAAAACACGATACGAACTTGTTCGAATCATAAAAACACCATCCTAAACATCAAAATCACCAATTACACACGGATTCAAGCCTAAGTTTCTTCAAAATTTTCGAATTGCTCATTCCATCAAAAACCCGACCAAACGACGTCCGAATGACCTGAAAATTTGCAGGCATATCCAAAATCACCTAGCGGAGCTACTGCAACTGTCGAAATTCCATTCCGACTCCCGGATCAAAATCTCACCTATCGATCGGATTTCGCCAAAATTCAACCTTAGCCAATTCAAGCCTATTTCTACACCGGATCTCCAAATTCAATTCCGATTGCTCTCCTAAGTCATAAATGATCCCTCGAAACTAGTCGAATCATCAGAATCCAATTCCGAGCACTCTAACTCGATAGTCAACTCTAGGTTGACTTTCCATATTCAAACTTCCTTCAAACATGCTATTTGCTTCATTTTCAATTCAATTCACTCCTAACTCACCCGATAGGCTCTAACACTGATATAAAAGCATAAAACATGTAATTGCGACATGACGGGGTGGTAAATTCCCGTAACGACGGGCCGGGTCGTTACAAGCTGCATTCCATCAAACAAATTTTTGAAGGCTTCCACCACCTGTAATAATTCTGCATGACGATGATCCAAATCCGCTCGCAATTCATCTGTTTTTTGATCGAGAATTGCACGCTAACGGCTGTGCAGCTAAATCTTCGTATTACTCCCGCAATTTAAATTTGCAGGATCAACGACTTTACGAGGTCCCATAGCTAAGATCTGATATCAATTGATACCAAAATGTTGATATCGAGTTGACAACTATAGATGATTCAGGTAAGAAGAACAGAAATTGAAGAAGAAACAGAAGAAGGAAGAAGAAAATGGCAAAGAATTAGAGAGGATTAGGGAAGTGGGAAAGAATTTCGAATTTTCATTGATATTCAAGTAATCCACTAAAGTATTATAACTAGCTATTTATAGTATTCAATAAGCTGCTAAAAATGTAAAAGCAATGCAAGAGGAATGAGCTGCAGCATCTAAGCTTAACAACTGCCCTTCCTGACACTAACTAAATTTGAATTTAAATTAACTAGCATAACTAACTTTTAAAAGGCTATTCCTGCAATATTGGCTTCCAACTCGCCTACTCTTCATGGGTTCCTTCTTCATAGGCCGAATTTTGTGTATCAATATACTAGTCTAGCATACATTTTATCGTAAAGCTCCTAGACTTTCTCAAATTGATTATGTTTGTAACAAGTTTAATATAAATGACACGAATACTCTAGATGAAGAATCCATACATGTCTTCTTCTTATTCTTGTTAAATACAAAATAAAACAGAATAAATAATCAAATATATATAATTCACCTTAGAGGTATATAGAATAGTTTTTATTCGGAGTTACATTTAAAAAATTGTACTGAACCTATCTCTAAATACAATTAAAATAGCACGGGCTAGCCAGTTTTCGGACTGATCATTCAAAAATAGCAAGCGTTTGCAAAATCATTGAAAAATGGCCACTATTTTGCTGCAACAGAGACCGATCCAACATAATATATTGGAGAGTGATGCAACTGTGTATGAACTTCAAGCATATTATGCTGGAACTCCAACGTGCGGAAAGTTTCAGCATAATATACTGGAGATTGGAGTACATGTGTATGAACTTTCAGCATACCAGTATACTCATGTGGAACTCTAGTATATTATGCTAGAGTATTTTTCGGATTTTGAATATTGTTTTCGTTCAGTTCCAATATACTTATGCTGCCATTATAAAATGCTGGAGTTCCAGTATTATTATGCTGGAACTCCAGTATACTTATGTTGAACTCCAGTATATTATGCTGAAGTATTTTCCGGATTTTATAGAGTATTTTCGTTCAGATTTATCTTTACATTAAAAATGACTAAATTTCGATTACTTTTGAAACTGTGACTATTTTTGAATAACAACTTGTAAATGTAACTATTTTTGAATTTCTTCCCTAAATACAAGTCACCAGGTATTTATTTTCTTTACAAATTATAAGACTGGGTTATTTGAAAATTAACTTTTGTACTGTTACAAGCAAATCACATTATGTAAAACTTAAATCCAATAATACTCCTAGTTTTTTTTTTTTTTTAAAAAAAAAAAAATCAAAATCCAAACCCAAAACCACCACTGCAAACACTTGATACAGGGACGTTAAACCCTCGTTCGCCTTTCATTCCCCTTTGGGATCTCATTGTTTCATCTTCAATACATCTTCTGTACAAGAAATGAGACGAAGCTTGAGCAAGCTTTCTCACTGCTCCATAGGCAGACCCCCCACCACCCCACCCTCTTCCATTTCCTCCGCCTTTTCCACTTTCTCCGGCGGTGGTGGCGGCAGTGGTAGAGGCAGGGGAAGAGGTTCCGATTCCCCAGACTTCGGATTCAGTCCGGGAAAACCCGAATCCAATGAATCCAAACCCGAATCATCCCCTCCTACGGCTACCCCTGCTGGGATTGGACATGGACGAGGCCGAGGTAAACCATTCCCGTCCTCCCCAGTTCTCCCCTCTTTTTCTTCCTTTGTCGATAAACCCAACCCTAACCCTAGTCCCCCGGCTGGCCGTGGCCGAGGTGGGCCCGGACAATTTACCCCACCACAACCTCAGCCGCAACAGCAGCATCAGCAGCCGTCGCCGCTGAAGAAACCTATTTTCTTCGCTAAAGAAGAAGAAACATCTGATTCAAATCCTACATCTTCTGATGCTCCGAAACAAAGAGAAGATAGTAATCTTGCGTCTAGTTTAACATCGCTTTTGTCCGGTGCGGGACGAGGGAAGCCCCTGCAAACAGCTTCTTCTCCTGTATCTGAGAAGCCCAAGGAAGAGAATCGCCATCTACGGGTTCGGCAGCAGCAGCAGAGAGTTGATCCTGATTCAGGGAAAAGGGAGAGCAGTCCACCTCCCCAGAGGTTGAGTAGGGAGGATGCTGTAAAGAAGGCTGTAGGGATATTGTCTAGACACAGTGATGGTGATGGAGGTGGTGATGGTGGTGGTGGGAGAGGGGTAGGAGGGTTTAGAGGGAGGGGTGGACGTGGTGCAATGAGAGGCAGAGGGGGGAGGGGAAGGGGAAGAGGACGAGGTTATGGTCGTCGTGAGGAGAATGAGAATGATAGTTTAGAGAGTGGGTTTTATCTAGGTGATAATGCTGATGGAGAGAAATTGGCTAACAAGCTTGGGCCTGAAACGATGAACACATTGGCTGAAGCCTTTGAAGAAATGAGTGCTAGAGTGTTGCCTTCTCCCATGGATGATGCTTACGTGGAGGCCCTCCACACTAACATGATGGTAATACATTTTAGTTTGTTGAGAGATTCGTTTATTGAAGCACTTTCAGTTGCTTTATATTGTTTATTTTATGTTTCTTTTGTCTACAGATAGAGTGTGAACCAGAGTACCTGATGGGAGACTTTGAAAGCAATCCTGATATTGATGAGAAGCCTCCAATTTCCCTTCGGGATGCTCTTGAAAAGATGAAGCCATTCCTCATGGCATATGAAGGGATTAAGGATCAAGAAGAGTGGGAGGTAAATTGAGATCGAACTTGCTTCTGCTTTTGTCATATTGCATACTGCTGTATAAACTGTTTGCTGTCTTTTTGTTGCCTCAACTATGTTCCGGAATATTCAATATTTGCTGATTTCAAATCTAGTTTATCATGGATTCATGATACACGGTTTTGTCCCCATGGTGAATCTTCATTCTGTAAAACCACATTGGAAGGGTCTAATTACTTATACCGATAACCTTATCTGATATAATAATAGATTCTTAAACCATGCCGCCATTTCCTCTCTCTATGATTTGACCTATTATTTGAACTATGTGCTTGTAAGATCTTCATATTTCTATGTCCCTTTCTGCTTTAATTTGCTTTTACGCTTTATGCTTCACGGATAGCTAAAATGTTTGAGCAATTATGTATGGTACTTTATTGCCTCTACTCACGTTTATTTCTTAAACCTTTGGCCTAGAGGACTTCACTGATTCCTACTTGGAAATTTATCGAGTATAGTATCACCCACAACAAATGTGATCTGTCTCATCTGTCTTTTGAGTGCTTCTATATCATTTCCAGTATTAAAAATTCAGCTGTCAATCTCTTCTTAAAGTAGTTTGCCCTATATGCAAAAAGAAGCCTATGTGATGCCTTTTTGGTTAGTGAAGATCTTTTGAAATTGTTTCCCGCCTTACCTTTTCAAGAAAAAAAGATCTTTGGGAATTGCATAATAGCCAGATTCTCCAACTAAGCATGTTCATAAAGAAATATTGCTATGTCTGGACCCCTCTGCAACAAAATAGTAAGTTCCACGACAATGGGAGAAAATGGGAGAGGCTGGTGCACCTAATGTATGAACTACACTAGTATTGATGTGGTGATATGAATATTAGGCTGACAAACTCACAAGTTCTTTAGGGCATTGGTACAGCAATGCGCTGCTACAATTGGAATCTAGAGTAGTACACAAATTTATGTGTAGACTAGTAGCGCGAAAGATGGATTTATGGCACATGTGGTTATATTGATTATGCAGTTTGCAAAAGTCTCAGGCTTTTCAATCAAGCCTTCTGAAAAAGAAGTCTTTGTGGAAGTTTCCTACAAAGAATCAATTAAAAAAGTCGACTTAGCTATATGAATCTCACTGACCACGTTCCCCTTTCAAGTTAATCTTAGACCGTGTTCCATGAGCAAAACACGAAGGATACACCAAATTGAGGACTTAATACTAATTCTGCCTCGCCAGATTCCAAGTGGAAATAAAGCAATAAAAGCAAATTCGAAAATCCTTGAGGGGGCAGTATCTGGCTAGATCACCAGCCAAAGCACAACCAACTAGTAAAAGAAAGGTAAAAGAGCAGAAATGTCTGAATTTCCCCATAATGTGGCTGAATGGCAAGACGAATAGGATGAAACCTCTCACTTAGTGTACATTAGATTAAGTTATCTGATTATTTCTTGCTTATTTTGTATGTGGTCCTTAATATTCCGATTGGTGATTTTCACTTTTGCTCTACTATATTATGTGACGCTTATAGATTATCTCATCTACTTTTGTGTGGTCTCATTTTATCCCCGGTTCTATTTTCAACTGTGGAATCTCCTAAGAAACCATTTCTTGCAAGCTATGTTGCTCGGACTCTCCGAAAATGTGGCCAGATACGTGTCGGATCCTTCAAAAGTATATGTATTTTTGAAGTATCCGACACGGGTGCAGCTACATTTTATCATGAGTTTAAACCTCAAAACATTTCCCAATGTTTTGTCCATTGAATGGAGAATTGCTGTCTGTTTGACTTAATGGTCTTATTGCTTGTTGTGAACTCAATTAAGCGGCTATTCCTTTGGCACTTTCTTCTTTATTGATCATCTTCTTCAGCTGGCATTACATTTGTTTTTTCCCCTCTCAGAAAGTCATCGAAGAAACTATGGAAACAGTCCCACTTATGAAAGAGATTGTTGATTACTACAGTGGACCTGATAGAGTCACGGCAAAACAACAGCAACAAGAGCTGGAAAGAGTTGCAAAAACTCTTCCACAAAGTGCACCTAATTCTGTAAAGCGGTTCACGGAGCGTGCTGTTCTGTCTCTACAGGTCGAGTATTATCAACTGGTTATTTGCTTTCAGTAATAGCTTAAGCCTAATACGAATGAAACAGTATGAAACATCATTATCTGAAAGTTGAGACATAGCAAATTGGTCTAAGAATGAAAGACACCTCTCTGAGCATAAAAGAAAAGAAAAACTAACTTATTAGACAAGAAATCAACTATCTTCTTTATTTAGTTATAATATTCTTGCCAAGTAATTGTTATCGTCTTTTACTTATAAAAAAATAACTGTCTTCCATGATTACTAGTAGTTTTACAAAAGACTAGCACCCATTTTTTCTGATATACTCAGTGGAATTTTGTAGACACATTGCTGTTGTGGGAGGGAGTATATCATTGAATGTTGAGGGACTAGACATTGCTTTTGTGGATGCCTACCTTTTTTTGGCGTTCAATTTGACTATAATCAATTTATCATAATTTTTCTTTTTTCCTTTTTCTTTTTTGTTTTTATATCGAAGATCTTGAAATGTTTCATCTATTACCTAGAGGCTCACTTCTTAAGTTTCTACTATGGCGCAATATCTGACAGTTATCTATCTAAACAGAGCAACCCAGGGTGGGGTTTTGACAAGAAATGCCAGTTCATGGATAAGGCTGTATGGGAGGTTTCTCAGCATTACAAGTAGATCACTTCATTCTCTATAATCACTAACGCTGAATTTGAGCAAGATGTGCTTTATACAGCAGCATTAAGATCAGGGTGGTGTTTAGGAACTATTGCAGTACAAGTTTGTTTATTAGAAATGCTGAGCATTTGGCTTCTGTTACGGACATTTTTTTATTTTTTTGATTTGTGACATATAATGGTTGTTTTGTTTTAAGGCTCTCCACTGGCATTGAGACATCTCAGTTTTCAATAATTTGAAGATGATTTCTGGTACCTTTTAGAGCTCAGGAATTTTTTCGGATTTGCTTAATACTGATGTAATGAAATAGATGGCCTATCTTCAGATATCTGTCTTGGCCGCAAGATACTAGGAGCATACTTCTGGAAATAATGATTTTCAACCCTCGATTTGGGGAGGTTAAATTTCTTGCAATTGTTCCTTTTGAATCACATGATTATTGTATACCAAATTTCTTGCGACAGTAATCTTTTGCGGGAAGCAGCTGATCGCAACTCAGACATTGAGGATTACTGTAATGTTAGGTATAAATCTGTAAGTTTGGATTTATTATTCTGGGTTGATCCTATTGAATTCCTTAGTTTTTCTAGCAAACTCAAATAAGTTTTGAATGTTTTATCTTTGGGGGATAACTGTACACAGGCAATTCACGCATGCTTGATTCCTTTTTGGTTTGTCGCAACATGTTCAGTATTTTATTTTTCAAGAAATCCACTTCTGCATCCAACTAATTTAAAAAGTTAAAATTGTTTTATTTGACAATCAGTTACAGGTCGGTTGCATTCTGTTCTAAGGTTAAAGGAATGAAGCCCCTTCTCGTTTTTGTCGAGTTCCTTTTCATATATGTACTCCTTGCTATGTCTCTCTTTTCTACTGAGCCTTCTAATCTGATCTAAACTTAAGGACAGTAACTGGGCTCAAAAGCTTGGAAACTCAAGAAAGGTGAGCTGAGCTGGTAAGGAAAGTTATCTTAAGCTCCACTTGACAGGTGAAAATGTCACTTCCAGCAAAATAGGAGACTCGCGACAAGTGAATAGTTGTCTTGATACGACCTTTTTGAAGAGCTACATATGCTCCACATAGGGAAAGAAGTCAGACCTTTTTGAAGGAGAAGGATGTGTGTGTGCGCGCGCGCGTATTTGGATTGAACTATTGATATATGAGATTAGGAATGTAATCAGATCGAAATAAGACGTATCCTTGTGCTAGCCTTTTGGAGTAGGATGACAGAGGTACCTGAAGCAGAGTAGAATCCTTAGTTCGTTACATGTACAGAAGGAACTGAGTTTTTGTACTTTTGTAATGCAAATCTTCTCCGGAAATAACTCGAATGGGGGGAAATGATTTACCTCATTCTTTAAAAGAATTCCAAACTGCATTAAACAAAATCTAGAAGCAAGAATAACAAGTAGTGTGCATGCTACATACGTCATTAAATAATGCACAAATAGCAGATGATAAAAAACCTGCTACAGCTAGATGTTCAATTTAGTGCAAAGGTTACAAACTCAGGTATGGTAACATATCATAACCTTGTCTCATATATCAGCTTTACTGCAATAAATCATTTCTTCTCCACACCGTCAGCCGCTATAGCTAAAACTCGATTCTTCAAGGTTAGGATCCAACAATGATGATCCACCTCCAAGCAGGAAATTGGAGCATCTCTTACACAGAAAACGACAAAGATGGATTTCGTGCGAGACTTCGAGTAGTGAATTGCAACAAAAGAATGTACACGATGAAAGTGTGCTTTCAGGCGCAGCCTGATAGCTGTTGGCATAAGAATATTAGGTCTTCAAACAACTCTCTACATGAGTTCAAGCTCTGACTCGCCTAAATCCAAACCAAATCTCATAGTGATTGAATAGCAAACTATCATGGGTAAACTTGCCAATATACTCCAGCCCTAAATTCTTCAGCCTCTTTGTACATTCTTCTCCTCCCAATCGTGAACAAAACTTTATATTATGTGACACAAAGATTCGACCTTCTAAAGGTTTCAATTTACCAGCTAACCTCTCCAAACCAACCCAAACAAGTTTATCAGGCATATGAAGAAACACAGCGCTTGCATATATCAAATCATACATGGTTCCGGATCCGAATTTACTGAAATCCATGTCTTCACCTCTAACAATAAGAGGGCGCTTGTTTAATAAACCTTGAGCGGGAAGCTCATACCTGAATGCAGCCATTAAAGAAAGTTCATCTCTCTCAAGACAGTGGAAGTGTTCTGGGTTCAAATACCGGATGAAATGTAATCCAACACGAAGAGTCCCACATCCAATCTCAAGAACTTGGGAATCTGGAGTTAGATGGGCTGACTCTGCAAGGAATTCAAAAACATCCCGCCCTCCTGCCCATGGCTCTCCATAATTGCTATGGTGCTCTTCTACAAGGAGTTCACCAGGACAAGGAAGGGCCGTGTGATTATTTGCTTCTTCTCCTTCATAGTGCGATATGCCCTTGAACCTGAAAAAACAAAGAAGTTACATTAACATGCCAAGTTACGACTTATTAGCCACTAACGCTAGCACTTGATGAACAATTCAGACTGGAAACCGACTTGGAAAAGTAAAAGATGGTTTCATCAGGAAGTTGCAATAATACATACGTGAATGCAGAGTGAAAAGAAGAATAAATAAATTACAGAAAATAAAGAAGTCGTGAACATAAGTAAAGAAGAACTAAACAAAAGTTGGTAGCCATTAGAGTCTTAAACAATTGAATATCCCTATAATTTTACTTTGCTTTTGCCAAACCATAGATTGTTCTTCATGCAAAAAAAGAGGAAAGCACCTATTAAAAAATTTCCCATTGCCTATCTGTGACTTGAGCTACAGACGTGCACCCGTTATCTTTCAAATAGAAAGGAAAGAAAGAGGCAGACAGAGAAAGAGGGTGGTAAAACCATAAGAGAGAAGAAGTTCCATTAAAATGCATATATGTTAATCATTAGAGCTATGTTTCCTGTTCTACTAATACTTCAAAAAGTGCAATCTGTTCTTTTTTTATGGAAGTAAGAGATATTATAAAAAGCATCAAGAAGATGCAAATACAAAAGATGATATGTTAGCTCTGTGCAGATGATCCTATGCTAGGGTGAAGGAGCTAACAGAATCTAAAAATAATTCAGGGGAGCTACTAGGGGAGAGGTTACTCCAGCTATATAACAAAACTATACAATTAGCCTTCAAGAAGTAATTTGGAGTTGCTAAACCATCAAAACATGTTCTATTCCTTTCTGTCCAAACAGCCCAAACAAATACATCCAGGAAGCATCTTGCTGATGGATTTACCAACTTTCCATAGACTCCAGCTACTATAAGCATCTTTAATGCTCTCTGGCATCACCCAGTTGAGTCCTAAAACTGAAAGGAACATGTTCCAGATATCTGTATCTGTAGCAACTGGACAATGCAAAAATAGATGTCTGTGCAATCTCTTCTTAATCATCTATTTCTCCTTATACAAATCAAAATTTAGCCACACGAAACTTTTTTTCCACAGAGAAGTAATATGGAGCTTTTGACTCATTGCCTTCGTACTCATTTTCTACTCCCCTGCACATAGCCTTTGAAAAACACAAATGCTCATTTTATCATAGAAGCCATTATTATCTTTCTTTAGATATAGATTAAAGATTAAGTTAATCATATAATTTCTTCTACATTCTAATATCAATTTCCACCTATATTATATAAACTAGATTGTTAAACCTCTCACAAAGATCTAATTCAAAAGTACAAATCTAGAACACTAGAAACAAAACCGCCAACTAGTAATTATACTAAAAAGTATGAACTCGCAGATGCTTCGACTGGGTACCTTTCTAACTTAATCTGTAGTCACTTAGTACTTCCTAAGAATAAGCAAATTCCAATAAAACCACAAAACTATCATGAAGTTCAACAAAATTACAGAATTTACGAGCAATCACAATAAAAGCATGATCGTTTTAACTGCTAAATCAAATTAAACATAAATTAGAAAAGTTTCATACTGAAGTAGATCCTGGAGCTGTTGTTGGCGGGTACGTGGGTTGATCCCTTTGCGCAGCACATTGTCCGCCATATGGAGTCCATTTCCCTCGATCTGTTGCTTCACCCATTCTATATCTTCTATTGTCGTCGAGGTCCTCTCTCCGGTTCCGGATCTGGATCCACCGGCGGCGGCGACTGTGGTGGTTGTTGGAGTGACGAGGCAATTACACGGAGCTGGAGGTGGTGGTGAGGAGAAAAGAAAGAAGAGGAGTACTGCGGAAAAGGCGGCGCCGGTGAGAACCAGCACCGGCAGAGATATTACCACTCCTTTCGATGATGATGATAGTAGAGCCATGAGAGTAAGTGGTAAGTTATCTCTGCCTTACTGTATTTTGTTATAGATTTTGTAGCTCAATAATGGCGGAGTGCTACGAGCTTTGCATCTGTTATACCATGTGTTTAACAGATTGTACTCTTACTTTTCATCTTCTCCACGATACGATTGTACTCTTTACATTGACAGGATAATTTTGGACGTGTTTTACTAGGTTCATTAATTTGTATAATATTAATTAAATGTAAAACATAGTATAATACATTAAAAATTATTGATCTTATAAATAGACTAAAATAATCATCAATGTTAAGAATAGAATTCTATTTGGAGTGAATGTCTATCTTGTGGAGAGTTTTACTTTGCGACTAAGTCATTTTTCTCCTATAAATAGAGGAGTCTTACTCTAGTGTAAATCATCCCAAACTTTAATAAGAATTGTCTCTCTCTTTCTCTACAATATTGTTCTTATTTTATTGCTTCATAACACGTAATCAGCACGAGACTCTAACCAATTGAGTAGAAGCTTTGGGATTGAGCACAATGATTGTCAATTGCTCCATGAACTTCCTTCGTGATTAAATTTTAGATTTAAGGTAAGTATTTTAATTTTCTCTTTCAAATTCTTGACATTCTATTATTTGATTTTAAATACAAGCAAAGACGATAAATCTTGTTTGCAACTCTAATGGATTTTGAAAGAAATTATAACCACCCAAAGTGGTAAAATTTCTATGTCTTGCCATGATTAAATTCATGTATAATTGTGGGCAAAAAATTGAAAACCTGTCTCATTGAATTTGCTCCATTCTCATTCCCTTTAGAGAATGTGATAGCAGTATGTAATAAGTCTGAAAGAAGACAAAATTATTACCGTGAATAATCAATGGATATGAACGTGGCAATAGATGAAATTATATCGTCATCATTGTGGTAATGAGAACAATAAGTATTCTCAAAATAATCCTTTACTCTGTGAAAGTAATATTTATCATCGATTTAACATGAGATTTTATAAAAGCACATATAGATGATTATGGTCCATTCATGATGTGAATGTGACAACATCTTACTTATGAATACATATTTATTCTTCAAAGAATATGAACGTGCTAGTGGTAGTGAATATACCACACTCACCTCTAGAAGAAGGTTTGAGATGATACCATAAATAATGTCATTATTATGGCATGAATGGTCATTGGTCACGTACCTATTGTACGCCAAAATATTTTGGCATTGTGATTATTAAAAGACAACGGTAATGCAAGAAACAGATCTTGCATATAATTTTGACCATACACATACTGGTATAAGTTTCTCTTTAAAAGAGATATTCACCATATATGTGTTGATGATTATGCGGTACTACCAATTAATTGAGAGCTCTGAAGAGCCAATTACCACTATTTTGGAGAAACACAATTGATTCCCAACAAAGTATTGTGTTGTAGTAAGTCTCAAAGAAACTTATTCAGTTTCCAAAGTATACGTGAAGCGGTTGATTATATTGAGACTATAAATAAAGGAAAGATTCAAGATCTTCTATTACTACAACTTATAGCGGGGTAATATGTATGTAAAAAATTATCCGCTTTATTCTCCAAATAAAAGAATACCACAATAAAGTGAATGTCTATTGATATAAAAACTCATATCATGATAAATTTGGAGTTTATTGATAATTGCACACGTCATGGTGTAAATCTGAAGTTTATCAATATTGATAATTTATTCAGTTGGAATGCTTAGTTTACCCATGTTAATTTAAGTATGATGTGCAAAAATAAAAGAGAATTCACATGGGTAAATATTAAAGAACTAGAAAGTTCTTTACGAATTATGTTACATTGCTTGTTCTCATTAATTAGTAGACCAATTAAAATTGGGATTGAATCCCATGAATACTGGAAATATCAAAGGTGCTTGTCATGTATACCACATAAGATGCATCTATGAGATGGTAACATGCGCGATTATTATTAACCCGCAACATGGTGTTTGCAAGGTAACTTGCTCAATAATTTGATTTAGAGCATAATTTCCAGATTTTTTTATTCAAGATAGTTCATCTTGATAAGTTGGTTTATATTACAGTTGGTTTAGCAAACAAATTTATTAAGTGCCTCTACTTAATAACTAAACTATTGCTTATGAGAACAAAGTTATATATATCAGTTTGATATACGTTATATACGAAAGTATATTATTTTCTCCCCTCACAAGTGGTTCAGGGTCAGGAACCAAATAATTGCATCTTATTATTATTGATGTGTAGTGTATATTTTGATTAACACCATAACACACAAAGACGGGTTCTCAAAGTTGAGGAAACAAGTTAGTTTTTCTAACATGAGGGGGAGACAAGATACAACAGTTGAGAAAGTTACACGGAATAAATTATTATTTATACATCGAGATCCTCGAATAAAATAATATGAACTTGAAGTTCATAAAAGGATAATTCATGTGCAATTTATTGCAAAGCATGCCATACGCATTTGCTGACCCAAAGAAAGTAACTATATTCTCACTGCAAATGCTCGTATTATAATAAGTCCTAGAAGGACAAAGTCTATGATAAGCTTAAAACGTATAGTCAAATCAGTTTCAAATAAACTTCTTGATAAAGAAGGCAAGCAAATGATCAAAATGATCATAATAAATGAGGCAAGTGATCTAGAAGATCACATGACATAACACTTCATAATATCTCATAAGAGATTCAGGTACCTGAATATATGAATGAAGATATTTCTATGTTATGTCATTATGAAAATACATTGAAACTGATATAAAATCTTTATCGACGTCAACCTTCAAGAAGCTAGTGTACAAGATTGGGATGTGAAGGCTTAAGGATGTGAATTGATGCTCTCATGAGGGGGAGTTAATGCGCGTTGTACTCTTTTTCCCTTACAAAGTTTTGTCCCACTGGATTTTCCTTGCGATGTTTTTAACGAGGCAACCAAAAGGCGTATTATTAGATATGTGTACTCTTTTTCCTTTACTAGATTTTTTTCTCATTGGGTTTTATTTTAGTTAAGGTTTTAATAAGGCACATTACTTATTGAGTAGACATTCAAGGAGGAGTGTTAAGAATATAATTCTATTTGGAGTGAATGTCTATCTTGTGGGGAGTTTTATTTTGTGACTAAGTCATTTTTCTCCTATAAATAGAGGCGTCTTACCCTATTGTAAATCATCCTAGACTCAATAAAAATTCCCTCTCTCTCTTTCTCTACAATATTGTTCTTCTTTTATAGTTTCATAACAATCAAAGTAATTTTTATAACAAAAGAATTACTACAGAACTTTCATTATATATAGCTTAATCAATTAGTCAAAGCCAAACTTTTTAGGAACTTACCCAAATCTAATAAAAAATAATGAATTCACAGAAATCTCAAAGTCCTATTAGGAATTGGAAATACGGAAGTTAAAATTTTCCTAAACTCCAGAGGGTTCCTTTTTGCTAACTAGTAAAGCTTCGATCCTTTTAACACTAGGATTGAAGTTGGGTTTTAGAATTATACGTCTTCGATTAGTTATTATTTACTTTGTCTTAAAATTTTAAACTGAAAATAAGATTTTCAGAATATTTATGTACTGAAAAATTGTACTGAAAAATTGAAATTCATAATACATTACCAAATTCCTAAATAGCAACACTTTAGAGCGGCTTCCAGACGTCAATTGTACGGTTTTCATGTGACCAACTACTGATTTTCTATGTTGAATTGGATATGAAAAAGATTTTTTTTTTATATATATATATATATATATATATATATATATATATATATATATATATATATATATATATATATATATATATATATATATATATATATATATATATTTTTTTTTTTTTTTTTTTTTGGAATAGAACCAAAAAGACAAGAAATGAATGATTTGTATCCACAAGGCTTCTAGTCTTATTTTTGAGGATTTTACATGGAATACAACCTTTTTAAGACTTATTTAAATAACTTACAATCATTTCTCAAAAATTACATATAATACAACTTATTTTAAAATCTTACCTTTTTAATTAAATTATACATAAATTTCATCCCTAATATCTCTCTCATAAAACTCATTATTGAACCTAAAAAATAGGGATTATACCAAGTAAAGCATATCACTACATTAAATTTTAATTTATCACATTTCTCTGTCATCAAATAATATGTCACCAGTCTCTTCGATGTCAAATTTCGAAACTTCTTCCGATCTCTTTGGAGATGGTGATGGATTGATTTAGAACCATTATAACTATTTATCTGTATATACTTTATTATATATCAATATTTGTATATTGTCTATATCTCCAAAGTGTTAAATATTTGTATGTATATATATATATATATATATATATATATATATATATATATATATATTATTGCTAGTATATATAATATACAGTATATATACTATCTATATATAGTTATATATAATATATGTATTATATATACTGTTTTGTATATTTTATAATAACATATAATAGGGAATTTACATCCGAAATTATATGTTAAAGTATAGTATATATAATATCTCCTATTATTATGAATAATAATTTTATTTCACCCAAAAAGAAAAAAAGAATAAAGACTCTCTACCAAAAAAGAAAAAGAAAATATCACCGTATTATATATTATAGTGAAAAAACTGAGAATTTACATCCAACCGTCCCTACTTTTATAGAAAATGTAGTGTGGGTATGAGATAATATTAGTAATAATTAATAAATTGAAGAATTTATAGGAGTTAATTATGGGAAACGTTTTAAAATAGAACTCCCCTTTATTAGGAAATCTACCTTTTGTTACTGTATATATTTTATATATTTGTTGTAGAATATGTTATTATATTATTAGTTGTAGATCATGAAATATTTTTAAAATTCATAGGTTCGGCAAGCTTATACTCCCGGCAAGTCTTAAATTAGAGGCATTTGTAAATTTAAATCCCTAAAGAGATTAACGTATATTCAAAATTCAAAAATAAATATTACTGTGAATATAATTTGAGAATCCAATTAATTGAAAGCCATTTTTATGGGGTTAGATCATTCAATTGAGCTTTTACCAAATTAGCACATACAGGGTGTGCAAGCCCAATGGCCCATTAGCCTAATTTGAAGAGAGTTCTGAAGATCAAGATTACTTCAATTAATTTCTCCTCAAGATGCATTCAAGCATTCCATACAAATTTCAAGTATTAAAATATCAAGAACGTTAATAAAGCAAAACTTAATGCATTCAATATAGAAATTATTTGTTCATCACATTTGATCAACAATCAGTATTTGCGACAATCATCAAAGCGCTCGTGGCGATGGATCGGTTTCTCACTCAAATTCAAATTTCAAACTAAGATTTAGGCCCTTAAATTAAAATAAAATCAATCAAATTCTAGAATGCACAATCAAGCTCTTGAGCTGACAATTAAAGAGAAAAACCAACAGATAGTCTCTCCAAAGCGAAAGAGCTTTTAGAGATTATACTATATACTACTACTCCATGATTTTGTTGTATTTTTTGTCTTCGATTAAATTAGTTTAGGCACAAATTTGTCGATAGACTCTTCACACGAGGTCAAGCCAAGGAGCTCCATGACTAGCACTTAATGTTGAAGAGGTTGATTGTCTTTGAAATGCAAAGAATGTGCTTTACGAAGTTACTATATTCTTAATATGTACATTGTATGAGTCGAAATCTGACTAAAGTAACTTGGCACATGGATAAATTATTAAGAGGCGATTAGGCCGAGGTCGGACACAAGAGTAAAGGAACTTACTCGCGAGCTGCTAATCGGGGCCGAAGTCGAAAGTTCAAGTCTGCAAATAACGGCTAGTTCTGTAATAAGATATATTCTGTAACTGTACTTTAGGTTAGGTTGGAGACATGTCTCATATAAATAGAAAGGTAGAAAGAAGAAAGGTAGGATGTAAGATTCTATATGACAAGAACTCTCGTGAAAAGTTGACTCTTAAGAAAAATACAAACATTACCTATCCAAAGAGATTCGATTTGTTGTTTATTCCACATTTCTCGCATCAAATCCGTGAAAATTTATTTTATTCCCATATTCATTTGTCTTACATCATTGTCAGAAAGAGGAATCATCCACCTCATTCATTATTTGGTGAATCTTCTAGATCTAAAAAAATGCAAAAATCCTATACTTCCGTGTGTGCACAAATCTAACATGGCAAGCAACAGAAAGGAAAAGAGGAAAGAAATAGCCGACCTCACCGCCAATCTCCTTCACATCAATCAGCAAAGTGAATGAAACAGAGGACAAAGATGTAACACCAAACACCTCTCCCAGACGAAACAACTCGTCCTTCCTCACGGCAACATCACAACCTCACACGGTAAATGGGTCTTTACGTCCACAACGGAAGAGGCATCACCGGTAGTGAAAAGGATGCTAGAGGCGTGGTTGACGAACACGTCGACCAGCATTCTCGACAAGCTCGCTCAAAGGCCGAACCAAGAAGATGCAAGAGTTGGCGTTGCGTCAGCGACAGACGAGCAACACGCCCCCCTCCCCCATAACATGTATTACTCGCATTGTTAGTGATGCAGGTAACGACACCCTCATAGTCATTCGAAGAAAAATGGAGGAGACGGGGAACGAGAAAAAAATACTCCACGAACAAATGAAAGAACATCAAGAAAGGGTAGATAAAATACCGGGTGCCCCAAAACTCATACCAAAAAGGGACGCAGGTTGGTTTGTTGAGCAACCATATAGCGATGAAGCTACACCACACGCAATACCCAAAACCCTCAAAATGTCATCGTACCTGAAAATATACTACAGCACAACAAACCCTGTAGATCATGTGACCCATTACGTTACCGCAGTAAAAGGCACTGACCTCGCCAAAGAGCAAGTATCCTCCATCTTACTGAAGAAGTTTAGCGAAACCCTCACCGGGGGCACGTTGACTAGGTACTCACAACTAGGGGCGTTCATGGTTTGGTTTGGATCAGTTTTTCCTAAAATAAACCTAACCAAGTAAGTCCGTTTTTTAAATATTAGAACCAAACCAAACCAAACCAATTAAGTCAATTTTTTCTCGATTCGGTTTATGTTAGGTTTTCCAATTTTTTTTTGTTATTTATCGGTTTTTTCTTAAATATAAGACATACACTACCAAACACATACTTTGGAACGTAACACTATAAAATTAATTTCCCTTTGAGAAATTTACTGTTTACTAAAAGATATTGATGATAATTGAATCAAATAATGATGAATAATTTAAGGACTCAATTAAAAATATTTTTTTAAACATTAAATGGATTCTTGCACTTAACAAAAGAGAACTACCAATCAAACTAGAATATAAAGGTAAAAAAAATATACTAAAAGTGCAAACGATTAACATTCACCATAAAAATTTTGAAACTTTTTATAACAAGACACGTATATATAGGTGTAATAATAAATTTGAAATAACTACACCTATAGTCGGTTTGGTTCGGTTATTTTTTAATTAATACCAAAATCAAACCAAATTTGATCAATTTTTAAAATTCAAAACCAAACCAAAAGGTATAGATTTTTTGGTCGGTTTGGTTTGGTTTTCAATTTGCTTTAGTTTTTTGGGTTTTTATGAACACCTCTACTCACAGCTGCCCGCACGCTCAATTGAAACATTTGAGGAAATGGCTGACAAGTTTGTAACAGCCCATGCAGAGAAAAAAAGGCGAAGGCAGGAGTAAATGACATATTCGCCATCAAACAATCACCTGGAGATGGACTAATGGACTTCATTGCCCGATTCAACTGAGTAAGGATGACCTTACCAAATGTATCAGAAGGAATGGTCGTGGCCTTTCAAAACGGGCTAAATAGAAGTGGTTTAAGGGGGACCAGAAATTTGCTAGGTCACCTCATGAAATATCTCCCAACTACTTGGGATGAAATACAATGCCTATTGCACCGAAGTATGAGTCGATGAGGATGACCTGAATGAGCCTACCAAACAGCTAACTTCAGTACATGCCGATCCCAAAAAGGACTAGAGAAATGAAAATAGGAGAGATATAGCAGGATCCCGAACTAATCAGGAAAGACACCAGCCCTTCGTTAGAGGCACCCTAATGCCCCCTCTCGCCATGACGAAGGCCCATCTCGGCCACAAACAGGAACTCACCGAAGTGAGACAGGTATCCCCCTTATTATTCGCTCACAATTTTTGTGTTTCCCCCTAAAAAATAGTCTATGCACTGGAGAGGCTCGATCAAAAAGTGAAATCACCGCAGAAGATGAGATCCGAACCGAGCACCAGAAAGTCAAATGCCCTATGCGAATTCCACCAAGAGCTGGGTCACAAAACCGAAGACTGTATCGGCTTAAGACAAGAGGTCATGAATATGCTTCACCAAGGGCACTTGAAAGAGTTGATGAGCGGCCGAGGGAGAGCCAACTTCGCTCGTGGACATGAACAACACTAGGGACTACCCAAACCGCCCTTCCCAGCTCGAACCATTCAAATGATCATCAGATGGGATGACGATGCATCAATCAACAACATGAAGTTCACCACCACCCACAAACTCAAACGGTCGATCACTCATGAACGGTACGACGAACTCGAAGAAAGTATCATCTTCGATAAGTTGGATACCCACGATTTGGTTTTTTCTCAGTATGACACCTTTGTCATTACTTTACGCATCTTACATACTGATGTAAAATTTATTAAGGTCGATGACGGGAGCGGTGCATGCATCATCCACCATCAAGTTCTTATACAAATAAAGCTCGAGGATAGGATAATGATACGATGCATAACACTGACAGGTTTTAACAATGCAGTTTAGTGAACGTCTAGACAAAACACGTTGCCCATCCTAGTCGGTGATGTCACTTTGGAGACTACGTTCCACATCATGGACCAGGATACAGCGTACAACGCCATCATAGTTTGACCTTGGATCCACGCTGTGAAAGCCATCCCCTCCAACTTATATCAAGTCATCAAATTTCCCACTCTTTGAGGGGTATTCACCATCCGAGGAGAACAACGCACTACCTGGGAATGCTACCACATCACCCAAGACTGAACACACCCAACAATTAAAGGTTAAAACTAAAGTAGCATAGTAATCAATAGGGTTGAGGACGAACGAGGACAAGAAGGAAGTGATCAAAGTTCCCGAATTTGTAGAAGCCACATGATCTACAGTAGAAGACCTTGACACCATTCAACTCGATGATAACGACAACATCACCAAAGCTTTCATCGGCCATAAGCTCCAAGAACCAGGTAAATTCTGTCAATTCTTAAAATAGAACGTAGAACTGTTTGCTTTTTCCCATGTAGACATGCCTAGTATCCCAAAGGATATAGTAACACACAAGCTGAGCGTCGACCCATTCCAACCCCCGGAAATACAAATCAGGCAGAAATTCAACGCCATCATAAATGACATCGTCCGTGAAGAGGTAGAGAAATTGTTGGAAAACAGCCCCATCATGGAGTCGAGATATCCTTAATGGGTCGCCAATGTGGTTGATCACACCCAACTCTAGTCCTAAAAAGGATAAGCGGTCGCTGCAAATATAATTCAGTCTAAAAGTTTGGAGTTGAATCCCACAGAGAACTAAGGCTCCATTATAATTGTTCAATATCTCTCGAAAGACAAGCTCAAACAATTCTTAAGTTATAATATTAATATTTGGCAGAATAGCCTAGTAGACACTTGTACTTATCCCGATTGGTCATGTCGGTCCCTGTACTCAATAGTTTGTTAATTGAACACTTATACTTGTTCGAATTCTATATATTAAACCCTTATGACCGTTGACTAAACCTATATGGCTGACTTGGCTTCAGTACGTAACTCACACGCCTTTTAGGGGTGTGAGACCTATTAGAAAGCCCTAACAATAACATTTCCTCTTATTTATTGGTCTTCTTCTTGATTTTCCATTCATTCTCCACTGTTGAACCTATCTGAAGCTCTCTTTCGGCATTAGCAAAATCACATCTTTTTCCCCTTAATTTTATTTATCTTTTTCTTCCTTATTTGGAATCTCCCTTGATAAAATTACACCTTAAGGGGCTCCATAAGAAAACAACAAACCCTCTAATTTTTATCTGAAAAAGCATTCAAAATTCCTCTATCTTCCCCAAAATTACCATAATTAATTATATAACTTGGTGACCATAACCAATAATGGAATTCAACATACTTCACAGTGAAATTGAAAAATAAGGAGACTAATTTAGATTCCTACCATTACCAAGTCCTAACCTAATGAACATTGATAATATTAGGATTTGCACACGCTATAATATTCTACAAGACCACATACAAAGACAAAAAATAAGAAATACAAGCTTGTCATTTACTGACTCCGCCAAAATTTGGTCCAATTTTAGTCTATCAGTCATTAGCTCTTGATAGCCTAGTGATTTCGGAGTAAAGGTACTAATGGGCTATGGCTGCTACCAAACATGTATCTCACCCTCTTAATCTTATGAACAATTAAATTTAAAATCCTACAAAGCTTAGTAAAAACAAATGAAGATGAATGAGGGATGGATCGTAGAAGGAGAAACAAAGATGAAGGAGTGTAGAAGGAGAAATAGACGATGAAAGAGAAACAATCTGTGTATGAGGGAAATAGGCTTTGGGTTTTTTATTATTATTTAATTTTCAACATATTATTTCTTATGTAGCACTAAATAATGACATGGAGTCCAACATGGAGACGATTGTGTTGCACGCACCATGACCTCTTCAAAAAAGGGTTTAATATGTAGAATTCGAACAAGTATAAGTGTTGAATTGACAAACTATTGAGTATAGGGATCAGCATGATCAACCGGGATAAGTACAAATGTCTACTAGCCTATTCTGCCATAATATTTTTATGTCTAACTTAACTAACAAATTAAAGAAGTAAATTAAAAATTAGGGATACTAAGGGTTGGAGAAAAGATTAGGAGGTCTAGAGTTATGATTTCCTCAATTGTCGGAATCCTTCCCGCCATGTCTTCTATAATTTTGCCTAAGTATTCTCTATTATTCGTGAGTACTCTGAGTATCGTAGCTCTCTCTCAAGAAACTACCATATTTTACTAGATGTATTCTCTCAAACTACACTAGCTAGAACTAATTCACCGCTCACTATGATCACACCAAGGTTTCGTTATCTGTAATCCCGCATTTAAACCCTCCATATTGATCTCTCACATACGTTAGGAGTGATGTTATTTAACAACTACCTAAATACGTACTCTCTCTCTCTCTCGAGCAGTACACACTAAATAGGCACAGTCAATTGATGGACATTCAATAAACAATAATAAACACGTAGTTAAACAAGTAGAGAAATCCAATGTCTCAATTATATATAAACATAACAAGAACTCATCCTCCAAAAGGTTCCATCAAAACCCTAGATTACAAATTAGCTATTCATAATATTATACAAAAATACAATACTTGAATTCATAACCAATAATGAAAATAGGAAGAAGGAAGTGAAAAATACGTGGAAGAATTCTCCGCCTTGCTCCTAATATGTTCTTGCCTCCTAGGTCGAATCTCTGGTTTCCTTAGCCCCCTTAGGTCTAAATTATGTCAAATATCCTCAAAATACCATTTTCCCATGTATATATACCAAGTAGGGTCGGGCCCAAATAATTATACCTTCTCCTATGTAAAAAAGTACACTTTTCTAGGTCAGGACGTCTGCGGCCGCGGATTTTGCATAGTGTGCTGTCCGCAGCCGCGAATTTGTGCGTGGCTGCGCACTTGTCACGCAGTTTCACTCTGTTCTATTTAGAATTTGGTAAAACATAAAAAATGAAAGTTGTAGCCCTTCGAATTATATTTTCAACCATATATTATGGAGGCCAAATTGAGTTATGAGAGAAACATTATGTGCATTTTACTATACAGTGTGTAATATGCCTACTCTATTCTTTGTTCGTTCTTAACGATCATCCGTTGATCCCCGAACATGATCCTAGCTTAATGTCTTGGGCTTTTACTCAGACTTCAAAGCTCCAAATTACTTGAATTCATTACATAATATCTATAGAGTTCGGAATCACTCGTACAAAGCATAAAACACACAATTAGTGCAAAATACTAGCAATAAAAGCTCAAACTCAATTAAAGTGTAGTGAATAGGAATGTAATAATTGACTAAAATACGTAATTATAGCCTATCATGAGTGGTCATGGTGAAAAGAAGAATGGGAAGTGGCAGATGTGCGTGGACTTCACAGACTTAAATAAAGCATGCCCGAAAGATTCGTTTCCACTTCCTCATATTGACCAACTCATTGACACAACGGACGGGCACGAACTGCTCAGCTTCCTAGACGCATATTAAGGCTATAATCAGATCCTCATGGAAGAGGAAGACCAAGAGAAGACCACATTTATCACTCATTAGGGAATGTACTTGTCACGACCCGGATTTTCCCCCAACATCGGGATCGTGATGGCGCCTACTCGTGGTAGCTAGGCAAGCCACTGTATTCATACTATCCTGTTTTTAACACAATTTTAATTAAATAAATGCGGAATACTTTATCGAAATGGAAATAACTAATTACAAAGTGAAAATCATACTGAAGTCCTCTACCCAAGACGTGGAGTCACCAACTCACAAACTACTATGGAATACTACACATAAAAGTCTGAAAGAAATATAACACAATTCTGTTTGTCTCGGAACAAAGAGACTCCAGCTAATAACATAAATAAAGAGAGAGACGCCGGGCCTGCGGACGTCTGCAAGCTACCTCGGTCTCAAATATGATCAACTCCCACGCAATCTATTTACTGCTGCTGCTGCTCCTGATCGTAACCTGGACCTGTGCAAAAACGCACAGAAGTGTAGCATCAGCACAACCGACCCCATGTCCTGGTAAGTGCCTGGCCTATCCCGGCGAAGTAGTGACAAGCCTAGGACCAGACACTCACATAAACCTGTGCAATTCAATATATATATGTGTACCACAAAATAGCAAGAAATAATCAAGTATTAACACAATAAGGAATATCTTAAAGAATTCAACAATTAATCACAGTTAATAATTTCACAAGGAAAAACAAAGTATAATGTAAACACAAGTAATATCAATTCAAGAAATAGCAAGCGGTTGCACGGCATCACCCTTCGTGCTTTTACTCTCATCCTCACCAAATAAACAAATAAAGTACACGGCATCACCCTTCGTGCTTTTACTCTCATCCTCACATCCATAGTACGGCATGATCCTTCGTACATGGTTCAATAACAGGGCACGGCATGATCCTTCGTGCATAATCAATAAATAAACATGGCACGGCATTAACCTTCGTGCATAAATAAATAAACATGGCACGGCATCACCCTTCGTGCATTATCACTCTTCCTCACCCAAATAACAATCACGGTTAAGGGCAAAGAAAGAAACAGTAATTCATAAACCGTCCCATCAAGGGCAATCAATAATTATCTTCACAACAAGTCCCAACAAGGGAGAACAATAACAATTCATCCGTAATATATCTCAAAATAATCATTTTTCAACGACTCACGGTCATACTAGACGCCAGTGTATGGATGCTCGTCACCACAGCCCATACACCGCACTCGATCACATAACACATAACACATAATCCTATTCCCTCAAGCTAGGATATAACAAACACTTACCTCGAATGCTTATGAACAATTCAATCCGTGGAAATGTCTTTTTCTTTCAAATTTGGCTCCAATCCAATCGTATCTATACACAATTGATTTAATATCATCAATACTACTCAACAAACTAGTTCATATTGCTAAATATGATTTTTACAACATTCTGCCCGGAATAGTAAAAATCGACCCCGGGCCCACATAATCGAAACTCAAGTTTCGAACCAAAATAAGTTCACCCAATCTTCCATGAGTTCAAATGTACAATTTGTTCTTAAGTTCGACTCCAAAACGAAGTCTAAATCGCAAATTCTTTGAAAGCCCTAACTATACCCATTTCTCAAATTTTCAACCAATTTACACATGTTTAAGCCTAAGGATTTGATTGATGTTGATGAAAAATGAAGAAGACGAGTTAACAATACTTACCCAATGAACTTTGATGAAGAAATGCCTCAAAAATCGCCTAAGAGTTGTGGAGAAGAAAGGATTTTGTGAAAATGGGATAAAATCCCGTAAGTGTTCTGTTTTGGGGTATTAAATCACTGGGCGGAAATTTGTTCTACGCGATCGCGTGAATTGGGTCGCGATCGCGGAAGGCAAATGTGAGCACGTGATTTTTACCCTACACATGAGTTATTCCTATAAAATTCAAAATAAATGATTTTTCATTATTTTTTAGATTTTGTGTGAATTTTTGTTTAGTTGTTTTGCATGTCATTTGCGTGTGATAAATGAAAATACAAAAAAAATTGCATCTTTAGGAAATTAATTCTTTTTCTAACAAATTAAAGAAAAAATCAAAAAAAATTAGTTAGCTTTTAAATTGAAAATTGCCAAAAGAAGGTAGTTAGTTTAGTTTTAATTAGCTCCAAATAACTACAAAGTAGGGAAAATAAAAAAAATACAAAGAAAACAAAATACAAAAAATACAAAAGATGTAAGAGTTAATTAAGGGAAATAAAAGCGTTGGGCCAAGACAATGGCCCAAATCGGTCCAGCCCAGTCGCCCACACCCGCCTCAGGCCCAAACGACCCCTTGCCCAATACCCCAAATACCCGGTGCCACCCATATTAATCTCAGCCATGGATTTAATTTGATCTAACGGCTCCCACTCTTCATTACAACCTTAACATACCTAAGACAAAATCAAAAGACCCATTCGTGTATATGCTTTCTTGTCCAAACCGTCACTCTCTCTTCTTCTTCACTGCCGCCGCTAGGGTTCCGCCACCCATGGCGGCGGCCGGCCATATTTCACGGCGAAACCAACCCCAAAACGATCCCCACCTTCTCCTCATCACTTCTCCACCATTAGCTACCTCCAAAACCCAACCAAACTCCTCCAAATCCTAACCCTAGTTCGCGCCGCCACCACCTCCCATGGCGGCGCCGCCACTCAAAACCACCCAAAATCTTCACCTCACCATCCCCCTAACACCTCTTAACTGTTACACGAAGATTTTAGTCAACAACCGCCGGAAATTCAAAACCACTTAAAACCGCGACCAAGAATCCAAGAGAATGGTGCCGGAGTTCGAAGTCTATCAAGAAGTGAAGAAAATTCAAGAAAAAACAGAAGAAAAACAGAAGCAAACGGAAAAATAAAGAAGGAGAAAATCGAAAAGCTAAGTTGTTCTTTTAATTTTTCTTATGCATGTTTTGATTTCTGTCAAACAAAGTATGTTTCTTCTCATCTATTTTCTGTTAATTTTTAGAATAGATACACTATGAATCTGTTTCTTGTTAATGTGTCGAGGTTTAGTCGATTAAATGTGTTGATTGATTTTATGGTGTTGTTCTGTTTTTAAGACTGGAATATGCTAGATTTAGATTTCTATTCTTGAATAACTAGATTAGTTTTTCCGATTAATTGTAGTCGACTTTGTTAAATAGTATTAACTGGAACAATAGGAATTAATGATGTTGGTGAATCTGTTAATATGATGTTTCAGTTTTGAATCTGTTTCTTGTTTATTGTTAATAATTGTCCGTGTTTGGTTCTCGCCGAATCGATGATTGTTAGATTTACGGTTGGTTTTGATTTTTACTAGGATATGTTAGTTTTTGCTAATTAATTGAATAATTGTTAGTTTCTATTATAACCATATTTGTTGATTTCTGCTTTCTGATTTTGAATTACTTATTGTTTCATGTTTCATATTTTTGATTAGAGTTAAATGCTTCTGATTTTGATAATAGATTAATTAGGTTCACTTACTAGTATTAATTAGTTTTTCTGTTAATATTAGGTCGAATAAGTATTCTGCGATTTGATTAGTCGACTAAATGCATTGCGAATATCTTGTGAATCTGTTAAATTGTTAGTTTCTGTTATTTGTCGGGGAAATGGCCCTCTTTCTGAATTCTGTTGGCTCTTCTAATTTGTCAAGTCTTGGTTAGTTGACCCATTGATAATGGGAAATATTTGAACTTGTTTGATCCTGTTTTTGAAAGTTCAAGTGGATTAATTGATTGATTAGTGGATTCGATGATTGAATAACATTTAGGATGGATTGGTTATAGCTGTTAGATTAGTGATTTAGGTTCAATTAGTGAATTCGACTTTAGACTAGTTTATATTCAAGTTAGGTCGATAGTTGAAATCACTCGATTCGTAGCAACCTAAGGCGTTTACTTGATAGATTCAATTTCGTTTAGTTATCTCGATTAACAAGACTCACCATCTATCAAATTGTTCCCCGAGTCTTGTTAATTGAATAATTGAACAAAAGTGGCTATGTTTGTAAAGCTGCTTAGGGTTGGTTATGAATGTAATGTGAATTTAGTTATTGAATTAATCTGAATTTAAGTTAGTTGAAGGGCCAATTGGCTAATTGAGCAATAGTCACTTAATTGTGGCTATTTGCTAAATACAAATCTGAAAATGGGTTAAAATAGGAGTAAAATACAGAAATTAGGAATGTAATAAGTCTTGAGAAGTAGGGGTAAATTGGGAAAAGGGAGTTGGTATAGTTGTAATAAGTTTAGAAGGAAAAGGGTGCAATTGGAATAGGAAATGGTAAATTTGTTATAAATATAGAGCATTAAGGGCAGCTTGGGGATAAAAAAGGTAGAATTAGTAATTGTCCTTAACAAGTGAGGGCACAATAGGAATTCTAAGGGAAATGGAACATGGTAGACTATTCTAGAAGGGGTCTTAGTGTAGTTTTCACTAGAATAATTGCACTAACTTGTGCAACAAGCTAAAAATTGAAGGGGTTTTTGAAATAGTAATTTTCAGATTTTTTCTCTTTTAGGCCTATAAATAGGTAATTTCAGCTTCAAGAAGGGGGGGTTCAATATGATTTTAGAGTCTTCCTTAGTATATTTAAGCTATATGAACCCTAGAAAAAATCCCAAAAATATTGGTTAAATTCCAGATCTGAAATTAACATTTCAGATTGATTTTTCTTCTATTTTGCCTTTAAATTCATTCCAAAAAACCAAAAACAAGAGGATAGTCTGTTACAAATCAGTGAGAAACAGTTTTTCGAGTGAGATTTGGTTTTTGAAATAACTGAAAATTCTTAAAGTCCTCTCCTGGGTTTGACTGATGATCTAAATTGTTGCTGTTGAATCATTGGATTGTTTACTGCTGGAATTACTGCTGCACTGCCTGAATAAGTCATATTTTTGCTGCTGTATGTACTAGATCTAATGGGTCTACCTTGATTTCAGGTACACATTTGTAACTTCAGGCTTATGGAAATAAATTGAAGTGATTGATCCCTTCTCTTATAGATCTCTGTTAACTTTACTGCTTTCGTTTGTGTATTGATATTGATTTAAGAAGTTTATTGTGAATATTAGATTGCTTAACATTTGTAATTGAGGTTTGGACTTTTAAGCTAGTTGAATTATTTTAAATTCTGCTAGTATATGGATTAGGAAGTTTTTTGATTGTTAGATGCATTGAATTAGTATGCTTATAGCATAGTTGAAACTGTGTAATGGTATCTCTGGAATTTATGTTATTAGTTAAAGGTTCCAATGTAAGTTCTGTAGTAACAAAAGGAATAGATTCGAAACAGGTGTATATTGAGCACTTCAAATGTGATGGTTTCGTTGTTAAATGTCAAAGAGAGGATCAAATACTACACTGTTTCGCTAAGAAAGGATCAAATACTGCTCGATAATAAAAATCAGATACTACACTGTTTTGCTAAGAAAGGATCAAATACTGCTCGATAATAAAAATCAGATACTACACTGTTTTGCTAAGAAAGGATCAAATACTGCTCGATAATAAAATCAGATACTACACTGTTTTGCTAAGAAATTAGTTTATAATAGCTTTGGCAAGTTGTAACAATTCGTTCATAAAGTATTTAATGTATCTTCATTTCAATTTAGTCAAATAAGAGCCGCAAATGCGCAATGACAGATTCACACTTCACTATAAATACATAGCTAATTTTGTTCCTTTGTTAACTATTGCCTCTCCTGATCTTATGTTTGGACTTGTCTTAAGCCCATTAATGCTTGAATTGATAGACTAAGGTAGTTTTCTTAATAACAATTAATTAGGATTTTCTTTCCTTTATATACAAAAACAAAACAATAGAAATTTAGTCACTTTAGGTATGACCTTTAAAATAAATAATGAGACGAGCCTCGCCAAATAAAATTACACAATTGCGGGGCCCTCAAATAAAATAGTTATAAAAAGCATAGACTCGGGAAGACCGTTTAGCGAATTTCACGGTCTTTCCCAAAGTTAATAAAGACGATAGACCATTTTAGGGTACGGTTTTAATATATATTTTCCATTGAACGAGTGTGCACTTGGTGCGACTCAAATCCAAATCTCGGCAAAGCCGAAATATACCGAAAGTCATAGGCGTACTGGTTGCGGTATGACTCGAGGTGTGTTTCCGCAATGTCGCAAATTCCTAAAAATAATAATATTTAACGTAAAAGCACATTATGTTGTTAAAACATATAATCGAGTTAAATCAAAAGTCAAGAACGACAGTGGAGCGACCGTGCTAAAACCACGGAATCCGGGAGTGCCTAACACCTTCTCCCGGGTTAACAGAGTTCCTTATCCGGACCTCCGCTTCGCAGACATTTTAAAGAGTCAAAATTCCTCGGATTCGGGATCAACCGGTGACTTGGGACACCATTGTCATTCCCAAGTGGCGACTCTGTTTAATCTCTAATAAAATCCCGAACCGATTGTCCTTAAATTGGAAAAACTCCTTCCCTTACGTTATTTTATCCGTCTTGGGTAATTGAGCGTCAGGGTATACCCTACAAGTGTATTTATACACCTTACGCATGTTGGGGTAGTAAATTGGGAGGTGTGACAGCTCTGGCGACTCTGCTGGGGATCCAACCCTGAATTTCGATTTCGGGGTTTAAGAACTCGAGCTCCTTAGAACTGCCGTTCGCGTTTTTTGTTTGACTTCATTATGAGATTTGAATAACATGCTATGTGCTTTATCGCTTTTGATATTACGTGAACTGTATATAAAATTGTGCCGAAAAAACCTTCTCTCTTCTCCCCCGGGGATGTGCTTACTGGTTGAGACTCCCCTTTCTGTTAAAGTCACCTTAAATTAAGAAAACAGAGGCCGGATAAGTTACAAAGCCGATTGACTCCGCGGGTCACCGGTACGTAGCCCCCTCCTCGATTCGAGTTGTCCGCTCGGGTACACGGTCTAGCAATTTATGAAACCGTAAGATTTTGAACATAGGTCTAGGACGATTATTTGCACCATATTTGACTTAGGGGACTCAACACAGGGGTTGGGTCCGTCTAGGACAGGTGACCCGGTATTGAAAAGACCGAGCATGCTATGTGTTGCATTTTATTATCCTTGATCGTTATGCGGACCGGCGAAAATCCCGAGATTGGAAAAATTGTTGAAAAAAAAAGAGAGAGAGGAAAATAATGATTTGTAGAAAATAGGTATCCGGAAAATTTGAAAATTTGAAAAAAAAATAGGTGGAACATTTTGAAATAATTGGTCAAATAATCTGACCGAACTACGCAGGTTTGATTCTCGCCGTTAGGTGGGATACGTAGGCAACCCTCATCGGGTCCAACCACCCCTTTTAAAAAATCAAAAAAAATGTGTGTTTTAATTCAATAAAATCAAAGTGATGCTATTTTTGAAAATAGCCGAATGTTCTGAAAGGAAGCCGGAAGGCTGTTTTTGCAAAAATGGCCACTTTGACTCTTTTCTTTTTGAATAATGGCCTTGAAATATCCCTTATGGAAATGTTGAAAGGCCACCCCTTTAAAAAAATAAAAAAAATGTGTGTTTTTAGTTTTCAATAAAATCAAAGTGACGCTATTTTTGAAAATAGCCGCATGTTCCGAAAGGACGCCGGAAGGCTGTTTTTGCGAAAATGGCCACTTTGAAATCTTTTCTTTTTCTTTTTGAATAATAGCCTTGAAATATTCCATGTGGAAACGTTGAAAGGCCGTAGCTTCAAAATCAAGTTTGGGTTCCCACCCCTTTAAAAAATAAAAAAAATGTGTGTTTAATTTTTGTCAATAAAATCAAAGTGATGCCATTTTTGAAAATAGCCAAATGTTCCGAAAAGACGCCGGGAGGCCGTTTTTGCAAGAATAGTCACTTTGAGTCATTTGGAAATAATTTTGGACGCAACCTTGAAATATTCCCTCGCGGAAATGTCGAAAGGCTGTATCCGCAAAAATCAAGTTTTGAGTCATCACTCAACTTTACAAAAATAACCACTTTATCAAATAAGCCATTACATGGCCGGAGTTTTGCTGAAATAGCCACATTTTTGCATTTTAACTTCCTCAGTCTTGTGTTGGCCTGTGTCGGTGCTGAACGATGCCCCATAGGCCCCAGGATAAAATTTTTTTGAATTTGCATCTTCTTAAATAAAATTTTGCAAAAAGAGCCACTTTGTCTAAATAAGCCATTACATGGCCAATTTATGAAAAATAGTCTTGTGTTGGTTTATGGTGATGCCGAACGATGCCCCATGAGCCACAGGATAAAAAAAAAATTTTCAAGTTTATAATTTTCCTTCAAAAAAAAAAAAAATCAAATAAATATCTCTTTATTTCTTGCATTAATTTGCAAGAACTACGCTCGGTCTGATTCATGCGGGGTCATGATACGTAGGCAATCCACATAGGATTCGACCATTTCCATAATCAAAAAGAAAAAAAAATGGAAAACTACAAAAAGAAAAAAAAAAGGAAAAGTGAAAAAACCACAAAAAGAAAAAAAAAAGAGAAAAGAATCAATAAGCGGGATACCTTAATGCTGACATGGTAGCTTTGCTTTGTTGTGTCCGTTTCCAGGAAGGTGGTTGGTTGTGGTTCTAAGATAACTCTTCCCTGTAACACAAAGTCAGAGGACAATGGCAGAGAATCTCAAGGCTGAGTGGGTTGGTAGCGGCACCCGACAACAGTTGGTTGAACGGAACCACATGTTAGTTGCAGAAGTCAAAATGTTGAGACAACACGTGGCTGAAATGTATCGGGCGTCGATGGATGGAAAAGCACTACCTCCGCCACCACCTAGTTTCATGGACCCTGTCCTTACACCGAACCCGATGCCAAATACACCTGCCTTTCGCAGCCTTTCCAGCCACCCCGATAGCTCCATCACTCGGTATCCATCTATTTTCCCCCAGGAATGCGCTCCAATCACATCCACTGTTCCCGACGATAAACACCCACCCGAAGCTCATGTTGCCCAACATTACCCCTCCGAGGTTGTTCATCAGGACCCCAAACAGAGCCCGCAGGTTGAACCTCCCCAACGACAAGGTCCAGTGGTCGTCTGTGCTAAAGGCCCTCTATATCGAACCCGTGGATATCCTTGTAATTCTCCTGGCCCTTACTTCTCCCCACGAGCATACCAGAAACCCCACGGGTCAGGTTTTAGGCCAAATCAGGCTTTTAGAAATGAGAGGCTACTGAAACGAGAAAAGTCTCTTACCCCTTTGGGAGAATCGTATGCCAGTTTGTTCCACAAGTTGAAGCAACTGGGCATGTTGAAACCAATTCAGATAAAAATGCCAAATCATCGGTCAAAGAGGTGTGATTTTTCTCAAATGTGCGCATATTGCTCGGGCGCCCCGGGGCATGACACAGAAAAATGTTGGAAGCTAAAAAAGGCAATTCAGGAGCTTATCAATGCAGGCTACATTGCCGTACAAAATCCGGATTTAGTCGACACCCGTATGGTCGATGCAGAATTCAGTGGCTTGGATGCCATGCTTGTCAATTGGGAAGGCGCTCCGTCTCTTGGAGTTCTGGTGGCATATTTTGGTGTCATCTCTTTTGCCCGGATTATTTCAGGGTTGTAATCCGGACGTTGTCTTGAGAGTCAAAACCCTTCTATCTTTCCACTTTGCTTTGTTTAGTAATAAATTTGTTTAGTGCTGTCTAGGTTTGTAATTCTAGTCTAGTCTGTTAGTTTTGTTGTTCGTTTTGTTGTTTCAATCCATCAGTTTAATACAACTCTCCGTTTCCCGTCACTTTTAGTCATTCCATTTCTAATCACTTTACAGTCCTTTTCATACTGATTTTTAGTAACATGACATGCACATAATTCTCGGCTTAATTTTAAAAGTCAATGAAGCAATGTTGAAGATGTAATGATACTCGCAAGAAATGAAACGCATTGAAATACTGTGAAGCCGGAATCAAGTGAATACTGGGGGAAAACGGAACATAAAGAAATGCCTTGGTAATGCATCACGCTTCATCAATTTAAAACCAAAGGCAAAAGTACCCCAAGGCTAAAGGAACCATTCGTGGTATCGAGATTGTTGCCCAATGGCATTGAGAATCGTCAAATAAAAAAGGCAAAAATGTAAATCAATCAAAGGTGTTTGACCGTGTAGTTTGTACTTGGTAGGTTTTGAAGGTTGGAATGACGAAGGCATTTCATTCGGCTATCCAAACACTTCATCCATTGCTACCCCTTTGAGCCATATTATATTTTCTTTCATATCCCTCTTTCGGAATCGATAACAAAAATTGAGGATTGAGCGAGAAACAAAAGAAAAGAAGGAAAAAAAAAGAGAAAAGAAAAAAAAAAGAAGAAGAAAAGAAAAAGAAAAGAAAAGAAAAAGAAAAAGAAAAGAAAAAGAAAAATCGGAAGAAGTCAAGATGCAACAATGAATACGGACGTAGTCTGAACTACGTTTGACTTGATCCCGAAAGGGTACGTAGGCAGCCTCTCTGAGGTTCAGTCACAATAAATGAAAAATTTGAAAATCTAAAAAATTCCCCGAGAAGGAAACTGGGGCAGAATTTTTGAAGAAATAAGATTCCGAAAGTTGTAATCATTAACCCATATTGAAATAATTTTGAGCCTTTATATCCTTTTTTCTAAACTCCATCCAAAAGCCTGCATTACGGTCCAAAGGAAGACCTTCCGATCAATCTTCAAGAAATGCCGAGTCAAGCGAACAAAGGTCAATCACATCAGGGGCAACACTCCAGGAGAGTGAAGAACTCAAATCACCACGAGACTCCAAGATGAGAGAAGTCAAAATGAGAGAGTCTTATCGGTGAAAACCCGCACGGGCACCGTAAGGCGACGGTGAGTCGAGAGAAAGAAAGAGCAAATGAGAGAGGCTTGATGGTGAAAACCCTATGGGCACTACAAGTCGACTAAGGTTCAGATCAAAGAAATGAAGTGTTGAAGATCGGTTTCACGGCAGAGCTTGCAACAAGAGTTGGACATCAAATTTGCTATACAGAGAAGGCCAAAAGTGCATGTCAAGGTCGCTAGAGTCGGTATTCAAAATCCGATAGGTCATTCTTCTGTAGGTTTCTTGTTAGGAATTATGTTTTCCTTTCTTTCTATCCTTTGTACCTTGTTTTACCCTCCCTTTTATTGAGTCTGTCGGGTCATAACAAGTATAGAAATGATTTCAAAATTTGCCACCAAGCTCTCCAATTGCACAAGATGAGATTTGGCCAACACGACAATTGTCGTAAGTCAGGAAAAGGCAAGGCCAGTGCTTTAAGCCAAAAGAGCAACATGTGCAATGGAGCGGGCAACAATAAAAATGTTTGGGGTGCGTACAAGACGCAAAGGTCGGCAAAGTGCCAACTCGGGGGGAAAATATAACAAATGGAAATATGGGAGTGTATTCTGACAAAAGAAAGAGCCAGTCAAGAAACACCCAAGGTTGTCCAGTGAAATCATTGAAGAAATCATAGACTTCAAGATCGGAATTGTGGGATCCGTCAAGAAAGGGACAATATACATACCTAAAGAGAGTTGGATTTTGAACAAAGAAGAAGTGAAAATGGATAGTCGGTGAGCAGGCAAGGCGCTCGGGTGGAAAGCAGTCGCCATCAAAGTTCAAGGCCACAACCAACCACCGCATTTAAACTAACATCTTTTTCTTTGTTTTGAAACAGGGGCATAGAGGTTATTGATCCGATAGAGCCAGCGGCTTCCAAAAAGCATAGGCTCATTTTGTTTGCGATGCGTATCTTACCGCATTGGGTCGAGGCAAAGGGCAAATTTGTGCCAAATTGGCAGGGACCATTTGTAGTATCGCGGGTGTTGTCCAATGGAGCATTATATTTAACAAATGTTGAAGGAAGGTGCGTAGAGACTGCTATCAATTCAGATGCGGTCAAAAGATACTATGTATGATTCCTTTTCAACTATGTGTTCTGTATTGTGTTGTGATTTTGGAATTGAAATGACGAAGGCGTTTTATTCTCTATCCAAACACTTTATCCATTGATAACCCCTTTGAGCCTAAATGAATAAATTCTTTCATATCCCTCTCTCGGAATCGCTTTAGCGCAATAAGATCGAAATTGCCAAAATGAAAAAATGATGAAAAATGAAAAAAAATGAATAAATGAATGAAAAAGAGAAAAAGACAAAGAAATCGGGAAAAAGTCAAAAAGAAATCCATCTAACTTATGAAGTTGGATGAACTACGTCTGACTTGATCCCGAAAGGGTACGTAGGCAGCCTCACTGAGGTTCAGTCACAATAAAGGAAAAATCCAAAAATTCCCCACATATTGAAACTGGGGCAGAAGTTATGTTTTAATAATTCCGAGAGTTGTAAATATTTTTAACCCTCGTTTGAAATTTTGAGCCTTTATATCTTTCTTTCTTAACCCGTCCAAAAGCCACGTTACAGTCCAAAGAAAGACCTTCTGATCAATTTTGAAATGATAACAAATACAACGAAGGAGGAGCGAAGCATCGGATAATACCCGTGGGTACAGAAAACAAAATACAAAAGGAAAAATGGAAAGAAAAATAATAAAAAATGAGAGAGTCTCATCAGTGAAAACCTTAGCCGGCACTGTGAGGCGATTGTGAGGTTGAATGAAAAATGAGAGAGTCTCATCGGTGAAAACCTTAATTGGCACTGTGAGACGATTGTGAGGTTGAGAGAATAAATGAGAGAGTTCTATGGGTGAAAACCTTTCGAGGCACCTTAGGGCGATCATGAGGACTATCAAAAAGAGAAAAAGCAACAAAAAATAGTATCGGTTTGGGTTGAAAATAATGTGGAGACAGAATAATGATTGGAACGAACTGGGTCAGAGTTTAAATACATGGCATGGTCAGCGGAATCAGCCGGCAAATACCCAGATAAGTTCTAACTACCAGCTCCTGATAATGAAAGTTGAAACAACACTGGATCAGAAAGGAAGAGTTGGGAAGGAAATAAGGAAGCTTGGCAAACATGGCCAAAGAAAAGAAGACAAACAAAAATGGAAAAAAGTGAGATAATACAAAAAAGGAGTTCGCAAGAGATAGGTGACTGAAAATCCACACAGCAGGAGAAAAAGCAAAAAAGAGGAAAGCAATAAGAGGCAGGGACGGCAGATGCCAGTTGCCAGCAGTTTATATCTAATAAATTTTGTTTCATGCAGGAACAAATTGTCACTAGTCACTTTAAAGTGAATGTGACCAATGTGGAAAAATAGAAAACACCCAAAAAAGAGGAAAGTTTAACGATAAGTGGAGAAATTCACAGATGAGAGACAATTGGTAAAAGAAAATACCAAAAAGAGGAAGTTTTAAATTGTTGTTGAAATCGGGGTGCTCGCCCGAAGAATGGCATGGCGATTTATTTTCGAAATTGTTGTTGAAGTCGGGGTGCCCGCCCGAAGAATGGAATGGCATTTTACTTTAAGTTTTAGTTGAAGTTTTAAATCATTGTTGAAATCGGGGTGCCCGCCCGAAGAATGGTATGGCGATTTATTTTCGAAGTTTGTTGGTGAAAGTCGGGGTGCCCGCCCGAAGAATGGTATGGCAATTTATTTTCAAAGTTTGTTGTTGAAATCAGGGTGCCCGCCTGGAGAATGGAATGGCATTTTACTTTAAGTTTTAGTTGAAGTTTTAAATCATTGTTGAAATCGGGGTGCCCGCCCGAAGAATGGTATGGCGATTTATTTTCGAAGTTTGTTGGTGAAAGTCGGGGTGCCCGCCTGAAGAATGGTATGGTAATTTATTTTCAAAGTTTGTTGTTGGAGTCAGGGTGCCCGCCTGGAGAATGGAATGGCATTTTACTTTAAGTTTTAGTTGAAGTTTTAAATCATTGTTGAAATCGGGGTGCCCGCCCGAAGAATGGTATGGCGATTTATTTTCGAAGTTTGTTGGTGAAAGTCGGGGTGCCCGCCCGAAGAATGGTATGGCAATTTATTTTCAAAGTTTGTTGTTGAAATCAGGGTGCCCGCCTGGAGAATGGAATGGCATTTTACTTTAAGTTTTAGTTGAAGTTTTAAATCATTGTTGAAATCGGGGTGCCCACCCGAAGAATGGTATGGCGATTTATTTTCGAAGTTTGTTGGTGAAAGTCGGGGTGCCCGCCCGAAGAATGGTATGGCAATTTATTTTCAAAGTTTGTTGTTGAAATCGGGGTGCCCGCCCGAAGAATGGTATGGCAATTTATTTTCAAAGTTTGTTGTTGAAGTCGGGGTGCCCGCCCGAAAAATGGTATGGCGCTTTATTTTTAAAGTTCATTGTCGAAGTCAGGATGCCCGCCTGGAGAATGGAATGGCATTTTACTTTAAGTTTTAGTAGAAGTTTTAAATTGTTGTTGAAATCGGGGTGCCCGCCCGAAGAATGGAATGGCGATTTATTTTCGAAATTGTTGTTGAAATCGGGGTGCCCGCCCGAAGAATGGAATGGCGATTTATTTTCGAAATTGTTGTTGAAATCGGGGTGCCCGCCCGAAGAATGGTATGGCGATTTATTTTTAAAGTTCATTGTCGAAGTCAGGATGCCCGCCTGGAGAGTGGAATAACATTTTACTTTAAGTTTAGTTGAAGTTTTAAATTGTTGTTGAAGTCAGGGTGCCCGCCTGAAGAATGGAATGGCGATTTATTTTCGAAATTGTTGTTGAAATCGGGGTGCCCGCCCGAAGAATGGTATGGCAATTTATTTTCAAAGTTTGTTGTTGAAATCGGGGTGCCCGCCCGAAGAATAGTATGGTGATTTATTTTCAAAGTTTGTTGGTGAAAGTCAGGGTGCCCGCCTGAAGAATGGAATGGCATTTTACTTTAAGTTTTTAATTGAAGTTTTAAATCATGGTTGAAGTCAGGGTGCCCGCCTGAAGAATGGAATGGCAATTTAATTTCTGTTAGGCGCCCACCTTCTAATACGGGAATACATTTATGCATTGCACGTTTAATTTATGTTAGGTGCCCACCTTCAAATACGGTAATATTTTTTGCATCGCATTGCACGTTTAATTTCTGTTAGGCGCCCACCTTCAAATACGGGAATATTTTTCTGCATCGCATTTCATACATATCTGCATTTAAAAAGAAAAAAAAAGGGAAAAAAGAAAGAAAAAGAAAAATATGAAAAGAAAAAAAAAGAAAAAAAAAATGAAAAATTCGGACATTCAATAACATGATGTGCCCAGTCACCATACTGGGGCAGAAAAATCTTTCTTTGGTTGTTTAGTCACAAGCAGGGGTCCACCTGAAGAATGGACGAAATATTTCATATTGAAGAGGTTGAACAAGTCAAGGCAATAACAGGAATGCCGGTGAAAAGTTGAACATGTTCAAGGCGATAACAAGAATGCCATTGGAGCGGAGATACAAGTTGAAGGCAATAACAAGAATGCCGTTGCAAGGAATACAAGACACAAGATCAAGAAAATACAAAAACGAGTTGGAAGACATAGATAGGATTTTTTGTGATTCATAGGTTGTAGCTTAGGCTAGCTCCTTTTATCTTTACCCTGGTGTAATAAGGAGTCAGTCAGCAATGACAGCAGTAACAACAGCAACAACAGTGAGATCACAGTCCTTGGTAGTCCCAGCTACCAGACCTTCCCGAACTACACTGACCTGATTCCTGTTTAGCCCAGGATATGTAGGCAACTTCTGAAGCAGGGTGCGGTCAAAGATTTTCAAAATGCTTCACAATGGAATACTCGAACGGGTAAAAATCGTTCATAGTTGCTCACTTATCTTTGCACGGAAACTCTTCGTGTCCCCGAGCAAAGAGGGGCACTGTGAGCACGTGATTTTTACCCTACACATGAGTTATTCCTATAAAATTCAAAATAAATGATTTTTCATTATTTTTTAGATTTTGTGTGAATTTTTGTTTAGTTGTTTTGCATGTCATTTGCGTGTGATAAATGAAAATACAAAAAAAATTGCATCTTTAGGAAATTAATTCTTTTTCTAACAAATTAAAGAAAAAATCAAAAAAAATTAGTTAGCTTTTAAATTGAAAATTGCCAAAAGAAGGTAGTTAGTTTAGTTTTAATTAGCTCCAAATAACTACAAAGTAGGGAAAATAAAAAAAATACAAAGAAAACAAAATACAAAAAATACAAAAGATGTAAGAGTTAATTAAGGGAAATAAAAGCGTTGGGCCAAGACAATGGCCCAAATCGGTCCAGCCCAGTCCGCCCACACCCACCTCAGGCCCAAACGACCCCTTGCCCAATACCCCAAATACCCGGTGCCACCCATATTAATCTCAGCCATGGATTTAATTTGATCTAACGGCTCCCACTCTTCATTACAACCTTAACATACCTAAGACAAAATCAAAAGACCCATTCGTGTATATGCTTTCTTGTCCAAACCGTCACTCTCTCTTCTTCTTCACTGCCGCCGCTAGGGTTCCGCCACCCATGGCGGCGGCCGGCCATATTTCACGGCGAAACCAACCCCAAAACGATCCCCACCTTCTCCTCATCACTTCTCCACCATTAGCTACCTCCAAAACCCAACCAAACTCCTCCAAATCCTAACCCTAGTTCGCGCCGCCACCACCTCCCATGGCGGCGCCGCCACTCAAAACCACCCAAAATCTTCACCTCACCATCCCCCTAACACCTCTTAACTGTTACACGAAGATTTTAGTCAACAACCGCCGGAAATTCAAAACCACTTAAAACCGCGACCAAGAATCCAAGAGAATGGTGCCGGAGTTCGAAGTCTATCAAGAAGTGAAGAAAATTCAAGAAAAAACAGAAGAAAAACAGAAGCAAACGGAAAAATAAAGAAGGAGAAAATCGAAAAGCTAAGTTGTTCTTTTAATTTTTCTTATGCATGTTTTGATTTCTGTCAAACAAAGTATGTTTCTTCTCATCTATTTTCTGTTAATTTTTAGAATAGATACACTATGAATCTGTTTCTTGTTAATGTGTCGAGGTTTAGTCGATTAAATGTGTTGATTGATTTTATGGTGTTGTTCTGTTTTTAAGACTGGAATATGCTAGATTTAGATTTCTATTCTTGAATAACTAGATTAGTTTTTCCGATTAATTGTAGTCGACTTTGTTAAATAGTATTAACTGGAACAATAGGAATTAATGATGTTGGTGAATCTGTTAATATGATGTTTCAGTTTTGAATCTGTTTCTTGTTTATTGTTAATAATTGTCCGTGTTTGGTTCTCGCCGAATCGATGATTGTTAGATTTACGGTTGGTTTTGATTTTTACTAGGATATGTTAGTTTTTGCTAATTAATTGAATAATTGTTAGTTTCTATTATAACCATATTTGTTGATTTCTGCTTTCTGATTTTGAATTACTTATTGTTTCATGTTTCATATTTTTGATTAGAGTTAAATGCTTCTGATTTTGATAATAGATTAATTAGGTTCACTTACTAGTATTAATTAGTTTTTTCTGTTAATATTAGGTCGAATAAGTATTCTGCGATTTGATTAGTCGACTAAATGCATTGCGAATATCTTGTGAATCTGTTAAATTGTTAGTTTCTGTTATTTGTCGGGGAAATGGCCCTCTTTCTGAATTCTGTTGGCTCTTCTAATTTGTCAAGTCTTGGTTAGTTGACCCATTGATAATGGGAAATATTTGAACTTGTTTGATCCTGTTTTTGAAAGTTCAAGTGGATTAATTGATTGATTAGTGGATTCGATGATTGAATAACATTTAGGATGGATTGGTTATAGCTGTTAGATTAGTGATTTAGGTTCAATTAGTGAATTCGACTTTAGACTAGTTTATATTCAAGTTAGGTCGATAGTTGAAATCACTCGATTCGTAGCAACCTAAGGCGTTTACTTGATAGATTCAATTTCGTTTAGTTATCTCGATTAACAAGACTCACCATCTATCAAATTGTTCCCCGAGTCTTGTTAATTGAATAATTGAACAAAAGTGGCTATGTTTGTAAAGCTGCTTAGGGTTGGTTATGAATGTAATGTGAATTTAGTTATTGAATTAATCTGAATTTAAGTTAGTTGAAGGGCCAATTGGCTAATTGAGCAATAGTCACTTAATTGTGGCTATTTGCTAAATACAAATCTGAAAATGGGTTAAAATAGGAGTAAAATACAGAAATTAGGAATGTAATAAGTCTTGAGAAGTAGGGGTAAATTGGGAAAAGGGAGTTGGTATAGTTGTAATAAGTTTAGAAGGAAAAGGGTGCAATTGGAATAGGAAATGGTAAATTTGTTATAAATATAGAGCATTAAGGGCAGCTTGGGGATAAAAAAGGTAGAATTAGTAATTGTCCTTAACAAGTGAGGGCACAATAGGAATTCTAAGGGAAATGGAACATGGTAGACTATTCTAGAAGGGGTCTTAGTGTAGTTTTCACTAGAATAATTGCACTAACTTGTGCAACAAGCTAAAAATTGAAGGGGTTTTTGAAATAGTAATTTTCAGATTTTTTCTCTTTTAGGCCTATAAATAGGTAATTTCAGCTTCAAGAAGGGGGGGTTCAATATGATTTTAGAGTCTTCCTTAGTATATTTAAGCTATATGAACCCTAGAAAAAATCCCAAAAATATTGGTTAAATTCCAGATCTGAAATTAACATTTCAGATTGATTTTTCTTCTATTTTGCCTTTAAATTCATTCCAAAAAACCAAAAACAAGAGGATAGTCTGTTACAAATCAGTGAGAAACAGTTTTTCGAGTGAGATTTGGTTTTTGAAATAACTGAAAATTCTTAAAGTCCTCTCCTGGGTTTGACTGATGATCTAAATTGTTGCTGTTGAATCATTGGATTGTTTAC